>JBBPBP010000004.1:21070688-21131050 GCA_037974735.1 Cicer chorassanicum
AATTACCACACAAATCAATGATTAAAATGATCGAGCGAGAGAATAAAAAATATTTATATTTGATTTTCTACTTTGAATATTGGTAAATATATATAGTATATAAATATTTAGAAATGATGGACAAAGTCATGTCTTTTTGAATTTTGGTCAATTTTATTTTATTGAAATTATTTAAATTAAATTTATTGTTTTATGTGTTAATTGACATTAAATTAAAGTAATTCATTTGCAATTAGTTGTATTCGATGTATACTTATAATTGTTTGACAATTAATATTTTGTAACTGAATTGTTATAAATTTTGGATTTCGGTTTTGAAACCAAAATGTTAATGATTATGATTACTCTATTAATATTAATAATAGTTTGAATATTAAAATTCTAATATATCCGATTTAAAATAAAAAATTTCCAATTACCACAAACACCGATGATTAAAATGATCGAGTGAGACAACAAAAAAAAGTAAAAAGTAAAATAAAAGATGAATGTATTTCCAACTATTTCACTTTAATCATTTTTAGTTTCAGCAATAAAGTAATACATTTTGTAACTCAATTGTATATCAAATGAGTCTATCTTTTAATTTCAGTTATCAAATACATTACTTCAACATTTGACATATCCATCCATCGATCTCAATATTAATAGGTTACTTTATTCATTCAAGTCATTCGTCTAACATCGCTAGTTCTCTTCTATGAATTATATTGGTACAATTGTATATATATATTATTGATATAAATACTAAATTGAGACATAAAACTTCATATTTTTTTTTAAATTCACTTAAATTAAATAAATAAAAATATACCCCCGCAACGCGCGGGTTAGGATTACTGGGTCGGGGTTGACAGGCTCATGAACCCATTACCCAAAATAAATATATGCGGATTTCAATGGATTGGGTCGGATCGAACCCAAGAATGATCGAATACCGATAAAAATTGAGTTGAGTGATCGGGTTGACGGATCAACCCGCGTCATGTACACCAGTCTAGTAGACTAAGCAAGTTTTTGGTTTGTCCTCTTCCTCGTCCTCTTCTTCGAACAAGAGATGAAGATAGGAATAAATTAAGAAATTTGTTTAAGTTAGTTGACTTTTCCTATGAACCTTTTAATTGGATTCTTGTGATACGCGGATATTTTTGCTTGAAAATTTTGAAGGATATACGTTAAAATTTAAAAACTCATAAGTTATTATACAAAATTTTTTAAGATAAAACTAAGTGATTAATTCAATAAAAAGTACATCGTTAGAGAAAAATAAAATTCAAATCATAAATAAAAAAAGCTTTTGAATTATAATTATAATTGTCAAATAAAAGCTGGATTAATCTAAAATTTATTATTTTAATTCTTTGAATAGGATATTTGAAATTTAAGCGTGCTTTGGAATTTGAGTATTATAGATTAGAAGTTTTTTTTGTTTGTTAAAGATTATAAGTTTTATCTCCTTCTATTTCACTAACCAAGACTAATTATTAAGAAAATAAAAAAATACACTTTCAATATAAAATTATATCTAACGGACAATCAATTACCACTTACCGCATCAAATATTATCTTTCAATTTTTTATATAGTATGTAAATGTAAAAAAGTTGTAATTAGTGGCAATATAAAATAAATTTTAGACAACACTTTAATCTCAACTATTAATTAACCCACCATATGTTCATTATTTAGATTTACTTATAATAATTGTTTAAGAAAAGGACGAAAAAGACAAATGAATCTTAAGTTTTTATTTTTCATTTTATAATCAAACTCGATCGTGTGATTCAAAATACAAAACAAACATTTCATATATATATTAAATACAAAAAATAGGTCAGGTTCATATCAAATCAAATGACAAAAAAAAGACAAAGAAGATCGAAGTGGTGTTCGGAATGTCCAATGGAGTATTCGAGGTCTTACGAGGACGAGATGAAAAAAAAGATAAAAATAAAATTTGAACTAGGGTAAAAAAAATTAAAAGAATACATGTAAATACTCTTTAAAAAATTATGAACCAAAAGAAACTATGTTCTATTCTATAAAAATGTAAAGAATATAAGAATATAAATATTAACAAAATCTAAATAATAGTATCTGTTGACACAACATCATAATACGATAAATTAACCTATAGTATACAATAAAATCAGTATTATATAATTATCGTGTATTTTATACAGCTCAATCATAAGGTCGTATACATATTCGAAATTGGAAAATAATGTTATGTCAAAAAAACTAAAATTAGAAAGTAATGCAAACTCTCCCCAAAACCTAATTGGCAACGAAATTAATTTCCAATGGATTTTCTAATCAATTTTTTTTGTTCTTTTGCATTTTCAAAGGCAAATTCTGTTTAATCGAAAAATTTATTATTGAATAGTTATATTTTTCTTAAATATTTTGTTGTTTCATTAGTTGTTAGATTCAACGTTACGTGATAAGATATAAATTATAACATATTTACATACTAAGAAAAAACATAAATGACGTATTTTTATAACTTAGTCGATGGAACATATTGAATAGTATAATCACATGGACGAATTATATATTTAAGATTTTTAGAAATATAGACAATTTATTCAATATAATGAAAAATATAAGTTTTTTGCAAAGTAAATATAAAGTTGAGAAATTACCAAATTGTGTTATTACATATATTTTCGCAAGCAAGTAGAAAGTAGTGCAAACAGGGATCCAGTCAAATTAAATTAATTAATATATACTTAAAACAATAAAATAAGTTTCTTATTATTCTTACTAGTTGTCTCGTTCAAAAGCTAATTTGTCTAGTTCGATATAAAAGGAATGAAATAGTATTCGTTGTACTCGTTAATGTGTTTTATTTATAAACAAATTGTGTCTTTTACCCTATCGTGTACGGTGGTCTTTATGATAATGGATATATTATCTAGTATGATTAGTTAATGGTTAAAAAATTACATATTCTTGTAAATTAATGTTGTCATTTGCTTACTTATGTAAAAAGATATAAGCATTCTTTACATAACTCATAGTTCGTGCTTCAATTATTATTGTATAAAATATATGCAGATAATTAGTTCATGTTCAGTTAAATTGCTGATCTCAAATAGTATCGTTAAGCCAAAGTTAGAAAAAAAATATAGGATTGAATATGTTTTTAAATCTTATAAAATTTCAATTTTTTAATTTATGTAAAATAAAAAATAATTTTTTTGTCTTACAAAATTATCTAGGAAACTGTTTTATAAAATAACAATAATTCTATACCATTGATTTTATTTAATGTTTAAAATAGCTGAAAATTTACATCATATATGTTGTTTGTAAGAAGAAAAAAATATATTTTTTTTAGTAGAATTGTAGTTGTTGTGTTATCATTGTTGAAATGTATATTTGAGTTTAACATTACAAAGTGACACGTTGTTTGTACATATTTTCTTGTTACATGAATTAATCTAACAAAATGGTATGAGTAGAGTGCATCATGTAGATTGATATGTGTAGTGCATCATCTAGATTGGTAGGTGTAGAGTGCATCATGTAGACTAGTATGTGGATAGAGAATAAAATTTATTCAACCAAATTTTTTTCAATTATAAAATTGCATTTTTTTATTAGGCATCCAAATTTTAAGATTAAAAGATTTATCAGATTAGTATAATTTATTATCATAACCAAGTATAGAGCTATGCAAAAAAAATCCGATTATGTGGCCCAATTCCAAAACCGAATTCAAATCTATTTTAAATATACGATTAAAATTATAGGATTATAATCCGGTTTATTTATGAACCGATTAGATACCCACTTATGTTTTATGTTTTATATTTATATTTTATTTTTATAAAACTATTATGATTTTGGAATCACCCCTACCTTCTATCTCCACCTTTCTAATAAAAAAATGATCACACCTCTGTATGTGTCATCAACACAACATAATCATCATGTGCTACTTGATCACATGTTTGGATCTGTGATCAAGCAGCACAACAGTATCATCAAGAATCACATCCAGATGTGTGATTAAGACAGCGTGATAATCAAGAAATCACACATTCACCACAACAAGATCATCAAGAATCACACATCCAAATGTGTGATAAGCATTACAGAATCATCAAGAATCACACGTCAAATGTGTGATCAACAAATCAACCACTTACAACAAATCAACCACTTACAACAGGTACAACAGGATCATCAACGAATGAATCAAGCACTACACCAAATCATCAGGGTCGCAGAATCAGAATCATCATGCGCAGAATCAGAATCATTATGCACAGGAATCACACATGCAGATCTGTGATCAAACACCACAGGGTCAAGAATCACACATGGATGTTGAATTGCTGTTTGTATGATCGTTTGAATATATATTCTTTAAAATATTGTTTTATAATATTTTTTTGAACGATTGTTATTATTATATATTCAAATAAAACATCATATTATAAATATATATATTCTTGTGCATGATCGAAGTAAAAACATAGTGAAATAAAAAAGTTTATGCATGATCGATGTTGCAATGAAATAAATTTTTTAAAAGTGACTATAATCAGATAGTATAAATAGATAGTAGATTGATATATAAAGAAACCTCCGTAACAATAAATGCATATCAATTTTTATTTTGTAGCTTAAAAATTAATAATACATATAAACACATAAACACATTATTAATACATATTCTAAAAGAAGAAAAGAAAGTAAACTGGTAATGCAAAATAAATATAAAGAATCAAATATATGCAATTTATATTCCAAGAATTTACAAGGTAGGGGACATGAGACAGGTTCTGAGAATTTGATATCAAGATTCAAAACCATTTCATGATGATTTGACAACATGCAAGTCTAAGTAAAACTAGATTTATTATTTACTACTTACCATCTGGAGATCACGACTCCCTGCTGTAGTCTCAACAGAATGGGAACGCGCACGGACACCGTAGATGACAGGTCTCTCAAACCATGGAATTACAAAGTGTGTCCCTTCGGAATAAACCTGCATATCAAACATTCAACCACGATGAGCTAAAATCATAATAGAAGGACTATAACAATCATATCCAGTTAAAAGTCATCGTCTTCAGCAGTAATTAACCAATCATTTTCAATTTGTATTCTAAATCATCTGGAGAAACAATGACCTTGTCTTTGACACCAACTAGACGGTTGAAAACAATAGCTCGGTGACCTCCTTCAACATTGTAAAGACTTTTAGAAACAGCATACAACCCAATTCCACCAACAATTTCCAATTTCGCACTAGCTCGTAACGAGATCATAACTGCAAACGCCATCAAATATAGTTTCAGATTTTGTGCGAGTGCACCACACACACACATGATATAGAATCAATGAACTAAAATCAAGAAAGAAAATGAACTACACGAAATTTCTCATTATCAATTGATTTATCGGAAATCGTTCAAGCATTGGAACAAAAATAGAATTGAAATACTCCGTTGAATGAAAAAAAAAATTGGACCGGAGCTAGTTTAATATGATTAATGATTAGTGTTACACACTTCACGAAGAGTTAGAAGATTTTGCTTTAGACCATCACTGTGAGTGAGTTATTTGTTTAAATGATGGAGAATATTTAAAAGAGATCCAACTTTCTTGAAAATTTATTTAATTATAACTTTTTGGATGAACTTATCCAAATTTTGTCGAGGAAGCAACCCCAATTTTTTCTACCTTGAATTGGTTAAAATATGCAAACTTTCTTATTTTTAATGCAAAACTAGATCCATTAAGAAGTGGTCTATGGTTGAGTGACATCGCACATCGTCATTAGCCATTGCAGGTCTTTTTCTTATTAATGGTCATATGTATATAAGAAACTTGAAAAAATTAAAAGGAAATCTAGAATTAAAACAGTAAAAAAGGGCCCAGACCAGAGGGCTGGCCCAATTAGCTCACATTTTAGTTCGGACTATAGAAAAAACAAACCCAAAAACAACCGAAAATTTTTCCCTGTACCCCAAAAAAATTTCAAAATACCAAAATTGCCCTCTAACTTTTTTTTACTATTTGCCAAAAATTGAGAGTAATTTTTTTTTCCACTATTTCGTCAAGGTAAAAATAGAAGTGACTTGTTCAAAGGTGTTCAGAAAATTCCGAAAAACTTTTACGAAGCTTTCCGGTACACAAGCCTATACCGGAAACCTTCTTTTCAAGCTATCCGGTACATATCAAAAATTTGAATATTTCCGGAAACCTTATTTCAAGCTTGATTGACAAGGTTTCCGGAAATTTGGAGGACATGCACTGTACCGGAGAGTCTAAACCATGGTTTCCGGAAATTTAAATTTTTTTACTGTACCAGATACGTTTCAACATAGGTATCCGGTAGTTTACAAATAAAAACATCTGTACCGGAGAGCTTAAAAAAAGGTATCCGGAAGTTTTCAAAAAAAACATCTGTACCGGATAGCTTAAAAAAAGGTATCCGGAAGTTTTCAAAAAAAAACCTATGTACTGGATAGCTTGTTCAAAGGTGTCCGGAGTAGTATGTTATGTACCGGATACCATGGTCTCAAGGTTTCCGGAAATTTGGAAAAAAAAATCTTACTTTTTGTACCGGAGATGTGGAAATTGCAAATGGTATATTTTTTTTACTTTTATTATATAAGAGAGGGTAAAATGGTCATTTCCTTGCTGTTTTGGGGTATAAGTCAAATTGGGGGGATATGGGGTAAAATTTTCAAAACAACCAGATCATTTAGGCTCAAACCAATTAGACTTGTTTGCAAATAGGGAACTGGCTGGTTTTATTTATTTATTAAAAAAAAACGTTTTTAATTCCTCTATTTCGAAAACTAATTTTTTGGTGCTCCTTTTAACAAGTTATTAGGATTTTATGGCTGTCCAACATTTTTTATTATGTGATACTTTCATTAACTACGTCACATTTAGTTGACATATGTGATTTGTATAAAGTAATTTCTATGTCATTATTATTATAATTAATTTTATTTTTATATTTTTATATTAAAAATAAAATAAATACATTTTAAATTATTGTTGGATAAAATAAATAACTTCTAAAATTTAAAATTTAATTTTTAAAATTTAAATTTATAAATAAAATAAAATTATTTTAATATATAAATAAAATAAATATTAAATAATAATAAAATTTAAAAATGAAAAATAATATTAAAATAAAATTACTAAAATTTTAAATATAAATATTTTAAAATTTGTAATTATTAAAATTTTTAAATAAAATAAAGAAATTTTAATTTTTAATATTTAATATATTAATAAAATAAATAAATTTTTAATTTTTTAATTTAAAGACAAAATTAATAACAACAATAATGACATAAAAATATTTTATCTAACTCACAAACTAAATAGAAGTATCTCATTATTAACGAGGGTACCACATCATCAAAATTTGTGGGGACAAAACAATTCTCAAGAAATAGTTATTAGGAGTAGGGATGGGAATAGGCTAGGCCGTCCGTCAGGGGCCTATGACCTGACCTACTTATGGCCTGGTCTGACCTAACCTGTTTAATAAAAAGGCTAGGTTCAAGCTATTTTTAAAGCCTATTTATTTAAATAAGTTAGACTTAGGCTTATAAAAAAGCTTATTAGGCCTGACAGGCCGACCTATATATATATATATATATATATATATATATTATTTATTAATATTATTTTTTATTATTATTTTATTAATATTATTGTTTCCTATTTTAAAGCATATCAATCAGGCTATCACTCAGTAGCCGATCCATATTCTCCCCGTTCTTTTTTAAGTTCAATCGTTCATATTATTATTTAATTATTATACTATGTAACTTACCACCAATTGTCGGTCTCCATTCTTTCCAATTTCCATCTAGGTTGCACACTACATTTAGAGGTATGTAAGCAGCATTATTTTTTTAAAAAACCAATATTAATTATTTGTTACCTTTATATATATTATTAGTATATAAAGCTTAGAAACCCTAATTGTTTATTGTTTACAATTATAATCGACTAAAGGAAGCAATTAAATCAAAAGTCCTATTGAATCGGTTCAAGACTGTTTTGATAGAGGTAATATTTCAATATCTACTACTTCAAAATTTTTTTTTCTTTTATCTTTGTATTCCTTTAGTAAAGTTAACCTTTGTAAAATCTCTTAAAAATCTTCTAGAAAGTCCATTGAAGTTGTTCTAATTTTAGGTTTTGTAAACAAAAATAAACCTTAGATCAAATCAGTATATGTGAATTTGTTAAAAAATACTAAAAAAATGCATAAAATAGGTGCAGTCTCTTTAGAAGTATTTCAAAGTTGATAATAATATTAATTATATTATTACTGAATATGTCCGAGTTTGTTTGAGAGGTAATAATATTATTATATTATTACTTAATTTGTTTGTGGGATGTATGTCATGCTTGGATGAATTTAAGAAGTGTTTCAACATTATACTATTTACTATTATTATGTTATTTTTAGATTTTTTTGTTATTAATAATCTCTTTTAATGTTATTTTTTAAAAGCATTATTTTGTATGCTTTATTTATTTATTTATTTAATTTTACTTTTTAATGATTTCATCATATTGATCAGTTTTGGAGTTAAATAATACGATTCTTATTTCATGAATGCTTGTGTAATATTTTCTGCCACTTTGAACTTGTTTTTTTTATTTGTTTACCTGCATAATTAAAGGTTTGATTTGGTATAAGAAACTTGTTATATGCATATGATGACAAAAAAAGACAGGGACATCAACACTGCAATGAAGAATGTTTATTTAGTCTTATGGGAATCTCTCTCATGCGTTTTAACGAAATATAGTCTTTGTTTCACATCAGTTTTTATTTATTTGAATAATGATATGTTGTTTTGAGGAATTAGACACTTGGTTTTCATAATTGAAATTGTTTTTTGTTATTTGGAATTATTTCTTGTGGGTTGTTGAAAGTTTGTTTTGTAATTGGTTTTTGTGTTTATCTACTTTGTATAATATATTTTATTTTATCATTTTTATTTTGTCCAGGAAATGTCTTCTCCCTTAGAAAGAAGTGAACCAATTCCATCTACTCATATGACTAATAATGAGGCCAGCGAACATATGCCTATAGATTCAACTCAAGTAGAAGCTAACACAGGCAAATGAAAGCTGGGAGAAAGAGGAAAAAAACATCACTTGTTTGGAATGATTTTGATAAAGTTGAAATCTCTAAAGGTGTGAAGAAATCTGTTTGCAAATACTGTAAACTAAAAATGTCTACTGGAGGACCAGGAGCTAGCACTAGTCATTTGAAAAGACACGCTAGAGGTTGCAATCAAAAGAAGTTGCAGACGACTGTTGAAACAAGACAAGCCGTAATTCCATTTCAGCCATCAAAGTCAAGTAACCCTTTTATTAGTCCTGGTGTTAGATAATCTAATGAAAATATGAGGGAAATAATTGTAACTGCTATCACGGTTCACGAATATCCTTTTAGTGTTGTAGAGGACGATATTTGGATGTGGGGCTTTCAATATCCAAACCCAGATTATCATAAGGTTACTCATAAAACAATAAGAAATGATTGTTTGACACTATTTGAGATGGAGAAGAAAATTTTAAAGAAATTTTTAGAAATTGTGAGCAAGATTAGTTTAACTACATATATGTGGAAATCTAGCCATCAAGTAGTTGAATATATGGTTATCACAGGACATTTCATTGATGCAGGATGGAATCTTCAAAAAAGAGTTTTGAGTTTTGTGAAAGTACCCCCTCCAAGGCGTGGTATTGTTGTGGCTGATGCTATATATAAATGTTTGAGAACTTGGGGGATTGAAAATAAAGTTTTTTCCGTATCTGTTTTGGATCCTAGGTGCAAATTTCATATGGTGTGTATATGTTTTTCTTTGATATATAAATTTAAAGAAGTTGTTGATGAGAATATAAAGAAGGTCAAGAGTTCATTGGAATAATTATATGATGAGTATGTAGCTTTATCTTTGGATGAGTCTCCGTCTCCGATTGTTATTTTGGATAGTAATAATTTATCATCCTCCTAAAAGAATCCCACAACTATCACTGGATTTGACGAAATTATGAGCATTTTGCGTGAAAATAAAACTGTGCCTCCAATAAAATCATAATTAAAAAATTATCTTGATGAAGGTATTTACTTTCCTAAGAGTAAATCTTTTAGTGCTTTGGACTGGTGGAGGAACAATAGCATGAAATATAAGATATTGTCTAAGATGGCTGGTGATGTATTAGCTATTCCAATCTCAACTGTGACATTTGAGTCCACATTTAGTGTAGGAGGTAGAGTTATTGATGAATTACGCTCTAAATTAAACGAAGAATCGGTTGAAGCTCTCATTTGTGGCGGGGATTGGTTTCGTCATAAGTATAATGTGAAGAAAAAATCAAAGGTTAGTATTTTTTTATTTGATATGATATTTTATCAAGTAGTATTTATTCATTTTTTTAAGAATTTGTTCATTTATTTATTTAGTATTTTTTATCCCAATGTCTAACTTATATGTATTTTTTCTTTTGATTTTGAAGGTTGATAAACAAGAGATACAAATCACCTTGAAGATTTGATATCATTTTTTTTCATTCCTTAGGCTTTGAATGTGTTTTGGTGGCTGATATGTGTAACTGTTGGGTTCATTTTGAAGGACTTTTTAGAGTTTGTTAATTATGGGTTTATTTTGTTTTCTTGGAAGGTTGTTGCATTGCAGACTTGTTAGTTATTATTTTATTATATTTGGTTTTAATTTTATTAATTTTCCTTGTATATAAATGTCTAGTTTAGCCTATTTAAAAAAAATGTAAAAATAACATTTAAATGTTTTAATGTGAATAAAGCTTTTAAATAGACTTTCAGGCCAGACCGAAAAAAAAGTCTATGATAGGCCGTAGGCCAGACTTAGGTCTAAAAAATTAATCGTAGGTCAGACTCAGATCTTTCAAAGTCTGGCCTGACTTATTCACATTCCTAATTAGAATAGACCAAAAGATCGATTTTATTAATAAATGACTAAATGTTTATTTTGGACAAAATAAACGACACATTTATAAAAAAAAAACCCATTTTGTTTTCTTTGTCAGTGTGTGTGTGTGATATTCCGATTCAACTCTCTAATTAAAACAAAATAGTCTTAGGGTTAGCCCAACCCACTAATTCATCTTCCAATATGATGCATCTCACACAAAATTAATTGAATTAGACATAAAATCCTAATTAATTTTGATGGTAAGCACCGTCACCTTTTTCCTGCACACCACTTATGTGGTGTTATCAAATATGTGTTATACCTTGATAGTTGTTGATTGGAACTTCAATCTAGTTCTCAGTGGATAGCATATGATGACAAAAGCTACTTCATGAAACTGATATTTTAAACTGATCATTAAGTGAGGTGATATTCTCTCGAATAGATTAATAATATCTCTTTTATTAGAAAATCAAATGAAGATATTATGGATCATAGCGCAACCTAATCAACTAATCCTTGAAAGACATATAAGTCTTTGTGATAGAGAGCCTTTGCTCTGATGTTTTTATTTTAACTATCTCCTCATCTCTGTTGAGAGCTTTCTCCCATGGTAGGGTACATCACATCAAATCTTTGCATTCTTTTGCATCTTCAAGAGAGCCTATTAAATTTATTTCTAGTAGATCAAATATAGAAAAAATTTCAATAACAGCTACCACATGATACTAGTTAGAAGACAATTAGAATAAACCATGTATAAATAGCACATTCCATTCATTCAATAAAGAAGTATTACAATGCATATGCTAAGTGTATTATTCTATTTCTTGCATTTGAAGCAATAGCTTGAAAGCTAACAACTGGTATCCAGAGCTAGGTTCATCGATCCAAATGAAAAGGTGCAAAACACGGGTGGAGTGTGAGGAACAAAACACGAGTGAAGTAAGGATGAGTTCAAGTGCAAACAATGGAAACTTTCCAACCCATATGCCACACTTTGATGGAAAGGATTGGGATAAATGAAGGGTGCATATTCTGGCACTGTTTGGGTTTCAAGAAGTATTGGAGATCATAAAAAATGGCTTTGATGAACTGGCTGCAAATCCAACAGAGGAGCAAGCATCTAGATTTAGAGAAAACAAGAAGAAAGATTGCAAGGCTACTTTCATTCTTCATCAATGCCTCGATACTGCCAATTTTGACAAGATATCTGATGCAAAAAGTCCAAAAGAAGCACGAGACATTCTTGAGAAGTGTTATGCAGGAGGCACTAAGGTCAAGAAGGTGAAGTTGCAGACCCTATAGAGACAATTTGACTTGCTGCAGATGGAGGAACAAGAGAACGTGTCTGATCTGATCACAAGGCTGAGGAATATCACAAATCAAATGGCAGGCTGTGGTGAAAAGCTAATTGAAAAGAAATTGTGTGAAAACATATTGAGATCCTTGCATCTCAGATTTGATTACATTGTATGTGCCATTGAAGAATCCAAAGACATTTTCACATTGAGTCTTGAAGAGTTGCATAGAACTTTAGAAGCAAGAGAGTTGAGAATGGAGGAAAGAAGTAGAGTGAAACCTAGGGATCAGGTGCTGGCAGCACAAGTCTACAAGAAAGGAGACCATAAAAAGAAGTGGAGAAAGAATAAATTCAAGAAACCTGATGACAAGCCTGAATTCTCATCAAAGGCAGGCATTGCAAGTGGTAAATCAAGAGGAAAATCAAAGAACTTTGACAAGAAGAAGGTGCAATGTTACAATTGTGAGAAGTATGGACATTTTGCTGATGAATGTTGGGCTGAAAAAGGAAAACAGAAAAAGAAAGATGAGGATGAGGCATGTGCTACTCAAGAAGATGATTTAGATTCAGACACAATTTTGTTGATGGCTACTACGAATGAAGAACCCTCTAAGTCACAATTCTGGTTCCTTGATACTGGATGTTCAAATCACATGAGAAGTCACAAGGAATGGCTGGTGGATATTGATACATCAAGAAGGAGCAAGATTGGGTTTGATGGTGATAGAACCTTGGAAGTTGAGGGAGCTGGAAACATGGTGATCAAAAGGAACAATGGCAAAACAATTGTGATTGAAAATGTGTTGTATGTGCAAAGAATGAAGAGCAATTTGCTGAGCATACGTCAGCTGATTCAGAAAGGATTTTAGGTGATCATGAAGGATGATACTTTAGAGATGTATGAACGGCAAAAGAAGATGATACTAAAGGCTCATCTCTCAAAGAACAGAACCTTTGTCATCAATATACAAGTTGCAGATATCCAATGCCTTGCTGCAGTAAGCTCAGTTGATGAAAACTGGTTGTGGCTTTCAAGATTTGGCCATCTCAACTTTAGAAGATTGCAGCAGCTGGGAATAAAGAGAATGGTTAGTGAAATTCCTATGATTGATGTCCTTGAGAAGGTGTGTGAAGTGTGCATGGCAGGAAAACAATCAATGAACTCCTTCAAATCACAAGTTCATAGTGACATTTGTGGACCATTTGAAAATGCCATCATTAGGAGGTAATAAGTACTTCAAAACTTTTGTTGATGAATTCAGTAGAATGTTGTGGATTTATTTGATAAAAACCAAAGGTGAAGCATTGGAAATATTCAAGAACTTCAAAATAAAATTGGAGAAACAAAGTGGAGAAACAATCAAGGTGCTAAGAACAGATGGAGGTGGTGAGTATACATCACATGAATTTAAGGAATTTTGTGTTAAAAATGGAATTGAACATGAAGTGACTACTCCTTACACACCTCAGCACAATGGCCTGGCTGAAAGAAGGAATAAAAACCATCTTAGACATGACTAGAAGTATGCTAAAGGAAAAAGGATTGCCACACAAATTCTGGGGTGCGGCTGCATTAATTGCTGCCTACATCTTAAACAAGTGTCCATCAAAGAAGTTGCCAGAGAAGGTACCAGAGTAGATCTAGAGTGGAAGAAGACCAACAGTGGGGCACTTGAGAATATTTAGTGCTCTATGCTTCAATCATGTGCTAGACCAGAAGAGAAAGAAATTGCAGGATAAAAGTGAAGCCATGATACTAGTAGGATATCATCCAAATGGTGCATACAAGCTCTATGATCCTGCCAGAGGCAAAGTGGTAGTCAACATAGATGTAAAGATCATTGAACAAGAGAACTAACACTGGAAATAGAAGGACACTAGTAGCCAACACTGGAAACAGAATGCCAGCAACCAACACTGGGAATAGGAACAAGATACCAGCGACACATGCCAGCCTACACAAATGCCTTTACAAGTGCAAGATGATCATCAAACCAGTGTAGACAGAGTTGAAGAGAGGATAGAGTCAAGCAGATCACAGAGAGGAAGACAACCACCAACACACTTAAAAGACTTTGAAGTATACAATGACAGTGACATTGACAAGAGTGGAGACCTGGTTAACCTTGCTTTGTTTGCAAATTTAGAACCCTTGAATGTTGAAGAAACCTTGAAGAAAGAACCTTGGAAGAAAGCAATGATAGAAGAAATCAATGCAATTGAGAAGAATCAGACCTGGTACCTAACTGACTTGCCTCAAAAACAGAAACAAATTGGAGTAAAATGGGTCTACAAACTCAAACTGAATCCAGATGGAACAATTGATAAATACAAAGCTAGATTGGTGGCCAAAAGATTCTTACAAAGGGCATATATAAATTGTTGTGAAGTGTTTACTCCAGTGGCAAGGATTGAAACAATCAGACTAGTAATCAGACTAGTCTGCCTTTTTGAATGGATTGCTAGAAGAACAAGAGTATGTCTCTCAAACACCAGGATTTGTGATTAAGGGAAAGTAGGATAAAGTGCTCAGATTAAGAAAATCCCTTTATAGTTTGAAGTAAGCCCCAAGAGCTTGGAACAAAAGAATTGACTCATTCGTAGTTAACATTGGCTTCACCAAATGCACAGTGGAATATGGAGTCTATGTAAGGCATTACAAACTGAATGAAGGGCCTGCAATGATCCTATTGTGCCTATATGTTGATGACTTGCTGGTAACTGGCAGCAACAGGAAGGCAATTGAAGAATTTAAAGAAATCATGAAAGATGAGTTTGAAATGTCAGATTTGGGAAAACTGAGCTATTTCCTGGGCATGGAATTCACTGAGACAGAAGGAGGGCTGCTGATGCATTAGAAGAAATATGCTGGAGAAATTCTAAGAAGGTACAACATGGCTGGCTGCAATCCTGTTGTCACTCCAATTGAGATCAATGCTAAGTTGGGAAAAGAAATTGAAGAAAAGCTAGATGACACTACTCTATTCAAGCAAGTTGTTCGTTCCCTAAGATGCTTGTGCAACACAAGACCTGATATTTGCTATAATGTGGGTGTTATTAGCAGATTCATGGAGAATCCTAAGCATTCTCACTGGATGGTAGTCAAGAGAATCATGAGATACATTCAAGGCGCATTGGAGCATGGAATCCTGTTTGCAATAGAACTGAAGAAGAAGCACATCTATGCATTCAAATTCATGAAATCTCCAATAGCATCGAGCTCAAAGAAGCAGCCAGTCATTGCATTGTCATCGTGTGAAGCTGAATACATTGCTGGCAGCTATGAAGCATGCCAAGCATTGTGGCTGGAATCATTGACAACATAATTGAGAAGTGAAGTATGCGGGGAAATACCATTGTTGATAGACGACATCTCAACCATAAATCTAGCAAAGAATCATGCGTTTCATGGAAGAAGCAAGCTTAAACTCATATATTACCAAACTGAAATACAAGTGGCTGACATTATGACCAAGACATTGAGGATAATCTGATTTGAGGAGTTAAGAAAAAAGCTAGGTGTAGTATCACTTAGATACTTGACTTAAGGGAAAGTATTAGATTGCTAAAACCAGAATGCTCCTGATAAACCAAGAACGTTGTTGGTTTTAGATAAATTTGTGATTCAAGTAAAAGCATTAGTTGTATGTGATAACTAACTAACTAATCACTTAATTAGTTAGTTAGTTAGTTAGAAGACAGTTAGAATAAACCATGTATAAATAGCACACTCCATTCATTCAATAAAGAAGTACTACAATTCATATGCTAAGTGTATTCTTCTATTTCTTGCATTTGAAGCAATAGCTTGAAAGCTAACAGTTTCAGAAGTTGATGACTATGCTATGTTAATTCTAAATTATATATGCCAAGGTGACACACAACTTATAAATTAAACAAATATTAAAATAAAGGCGAGTTAAAAATACATAACAAGTTATTAGTAAAATGCAAATATTGTTACAAGATATAAATTATGTTAGTTTGTTAGAGTTTATTAGCATTCAATTGATAGTTCATTGTATCAATTTCTTCATCTTTTATCAAAATGATTCTTGTATGACTTACGAATTTTCTTCATTCTCAAGTTTCCAATAATCTGTTGGTTGTCCCCAAGCAACCAATAATTTAAGATTTGGTACAGTTAAAAGCAAACTTAAACTCAATTTCTCAAATCAAATCAAACTCAATTGTCAAAGTTCCAACTACTACAAAACATTCATCATGCTCCGTGGTTGCTTACAAAAAAAAAAAAAACACCATTTGTACACTTAGCATTCATTCATCAAGTTCAACTCTCTCTTCACACAATCTCACCAAAATTTCTCTCAAGTGTTTAACAAGGGTTATGAATTTATCACTCAAATCCTAGAACATGCATCACGCTGCCATAGGCTTGAAAAAATTCTAGTTAGCAATCACAATGCAACAAACACATACACGTTTTGAGGACTTTCAGGTTGTAATTGGGCTTAGGTGAGGGTAGGACATTTTGGGATAGTAGGCTTTGCTACTTGGAGTTAGGCATACATTTTCAAATTATTCTAGCACATTTTTTTTTCTTCACATTTTCATTGTGGAGATTCTCGAACATTGACAAAAGAACCAAGAAGATGTTATTTATCAAGGTACACAAATTGATTTATTTTTTCTTCTTTTTATTTTCTTTTTGTTTTGAGTTTTTTTTGAATTATTTTATTTTTGAGAACCACTACCCCAAACTTAAAAGGTTATTATCCTATAAGCAACCCCAAACTTAGCACTTTACTGAGATGAGACAAAAAATTTCTTACCTAACTCCAACTAAGGTGATGTAATTAAAGTCAGGTCTTTGGCTTGTAATGTGGCTAGTAACCGAAAGAAAATGGCTAGGCTCAAAGGGGCTAGCAAAGGATAAAATTTGCATAGGGCAGTTAAAAAGGCTCAAATGACCAAACAAAATTGCCTGAGTGTATGCAAAAATTTCAAGTGATGCAAGTCAGAATTAGTGCAAGTTCTGAAGGGATAACACATGTCTGGATAATCACACAGTAAATAATTAAAGTGTTTAGGCCCAAAAGCTCACAACTGGGATAATAAAAGAGAGTATGAACTATCTAAATGATGTCAAACATGTCACTGCAAATTTTTTTATTTTTAAAAGAATGTCAAGACTTCCACAACCAAAGAGTAATAAAAAAGGTATGCATTAATGAAACTTGTCGAATTGAGCAATGACATGAGCCAAGAAAAAAAATTTAAATTTCAAAATCCGAAACAGATAACTTAAGACTAGCTTCAAGTTAAAAATTCCTCATCATAGTGCACGTTTACACATAATTAAAAAGAAATAAATTCAAATAACAAAATAAGATTGCAAAAATAAAAGTTACCTCTACCTATGGGTTGCCTCCCACGAAAGGTTTTTTTAAAGTCTTTAGCTTGACGCCTCAACTATTGTCAAGGTGGCATATATGACAAAAAGAACACATCATAACTCTTCTTCTTTTTGTATGGTAGAAATTCCATGAACTTGAGAAATAAATGATGTTGCGTTCATGTCCTTTTCTATTAGACATTGATGAACAAGGCATAGATTGAATCTCGAACTTCATCAATCTTTTCTTTTTTCTTTTCCTCGTTCGTGTTTTCCTTTTGCTTATGTTCTTCTACCACAACAATGAAATCATCTTTAATCTTCAACTTCTCCTCCATCTTCTCAAACTTAACCACTTGTTCAAATAACCTCTCACATTGACTTTCAAATCTTTCAATTGAAACCATGTTATTCTTCATAAATTCAATCAAAACTTCCTTGATATGAAAGTCCGTGTCATCTGATTCTTTGGATAGAATTTTAGGAGGTAGAATTTGTTCCCAATTGATCTTTTTCATATAACACCTGTCATCTTTTGCTTCTATAACCAATAAATCTTCATATTCTAGTTGTGCAACATAGTCATCAAAACAAGTTTCATTCCTATGTTCTTCTCCGCAAAAGTCACACCTAATAGGGCGCGTCTGAGGGTGATATTTTACAAGTGTATCTCTCAAGATTTGTCCCTCAATTATGCGTAATATAGCAGATATAAGACAAGTATCACACTTTTCATATAAGTGTAGTAGAATATCATCATTACAATCTTCCATTCTCTACAGCGAATAGTTATCTCAAACAAAGAAGAGACAAACCACTAGCACACGACATTAGCAAGCTCAACGAATAAAAATAGAAAATAAAAGAAAAACAATTCTTTTTTCAAAACTAAAAATAAAATAAATAAAAAAATTTATTGCAGAGTAAAAAATTTCAATTAAGTAGCTAAATTATAACTCAATAGTGAGATGACAATCCCCAGCAACGGCGCCAAAAACTTGATAGCGTTTCAGCAAGTGTACTGAATCATTGCAAGTAATAATTAAAACGGTAGTATCGAGTGTCGAACTCAAGGATTGCGTTTTACTATTGAATTATATTTAATTACTAAAATGGAACAAAAAGCTTTCGAATTGATTGAAATAATATTTAAAACTAAAAACGGTAATAAAATTGATCCTTTATAATAAGAAAAATATCAGGGATGAATTTCAATTCGAATCCAACCTTGGTGTCTAATTTAATCCTAGTTACTGAATTCCTTTATTGAATTATTACCGAATTCTCTTTATTACTTACCCTAATGTCTTAGTGAAAGAACCTTTAATTCCAAAGTAACCCCTAATTCCTTAGTGGATTTAAGATTAGAATTAAGCCTTATAGTACAAGAATTCTCTTGTTAAACTACTGCCTTTGCAACTAATTTAATTGGTTTCATGACCTGTATCTATCACTAGACTACAATATCATGAATTTCTCATCTCAAGCATTCGTAAAGTCCACTTCCATTTCAAAATACGAATTATAGAACATTTTAAAGTTGATCAAACAATAAAAAGCATTAAGCACAGAGATGAGAAAAATAATTCAATAAACTCATTCATATAACAAGAAATCAAATTAGAAAATAAGAGTTTCACCTTGTTTCACTCATCTCTAACAAATAGGGTTTAGTTACTCATGACATAGATAGAAAAAATAGAGATTAGAGAAGAATTACAAGAAATATCCATGAGTGATTCTGGATAAAACTGCTCCAATGGTGTTAGAAACAGCCCTCTATGAGTTTCTCTGCTAGGGCACAAGTCTCCAAACATCCCAATAGCCAAAAAGATCCCTAAAAAGTGAGAAAAATGTGTTTTAATGTGTTCTGCTGTGCTCCGTGCGCCCCAGGCGCACCTGGACATAATTAGGATGTGAAAATATTGTGGAAATGCGCCTCGGACGTGCTTCAAGCGCACAACATCTTATGTCTGGAATTTAGTGTATTTTTTTCCTCTTTTGAGTCCGAATTTGGTTCCGATGTCTTCACGAAAGGTGTAGGAATGGATCTTAGCTTTCATTTGTACTTGGTTTGACTCCAATTGGACATCTAGAACTCCAAATATGACTGAAAACATCAGCACTGCACTAAAACAAAGAAACAACGCAAAACTACGAAAAATCTCTACTTAATCAAGGAAATAAGAACATAAACATTTCATTAAATCTGAACTAAAATCAACAAAATATATCAAATAACTCCTTAAATTACTAATGATTAGAGATAAATAAGACTAAAAACAATGAAAAATATGGATGTGATGAAGAGTCTTCACGGGCCAATACCATTGTTGATAGACAACATCTCAGCCATAAATCTAGCAAAGAATCCTACGTCTCATGGAAGAAGCAAGCACGTTGAAACAATGTTTCATTTCGTAAGAGATCAAGTTGCAAGATGCAAGCTTAAACTCATATATTACCAAACTGAAATACAAGTGGCTGACATTATGACCAAGGCATTGAGGACAATCTGATTTGAGGAGTTAAGAAAAATGCTAGGTGTAGTATCACTTAGATACTTGACTTAAGGGAAAGTATTAGATTGCTAAAACCAGAATGATCCTGATAAACCAAGAACGTTCTTGGTTTTAGATAAGTTTGTAATTCAAGTAAAAACATTAGTTGTATGTGATAACTAACTAACTAATCACTTAATTAGTTAGTTAGAGAACAGTTAGAATAAATCATGTATAAATAGCACACTCCATTCATTCAATAAATAAGTACTACAATTCATATGCTAAGTGTATTATTCTATTTCTTGCATTTGAAGCAATAGCTTGAAAGCTAACAGTTTCAGAAGGTGATGACTATGCTCTGTATATTCTAAGTTATATATTAGAACTTTCATGTAGTTCATTATTTAGTCCAAGGTGACACACAACTTATAAATTAAACTAATATTAAAATAAAGGTGAGTTAAAAATACATAACAAGTTATTTGTAAAATGCAAATATTGTTACAAGATATAAATTATGTTAGTTTGTTAGAGTTTATTAGCATTCAATTAATAGTTCATTGTATCAATTTCTTCATCTTTTATCAAAATGATTCTTGTATGACTTACGAATTTTCTTCATTCTCAAGTTTCCATTAATCTGTTGGTTGTCCCCAAGCAACCATTAATTTAAGATTTGGTACAATTAAAAGCAAACTTAAACTCAATTTCTCAAAGTTCCAACTACTACAAAACATTCATCATGCTTCATGGTTGCTTACAAAAAAAAAAAAAACACCATTTGTACACTTAGCATTCATTCATCAAGTTCAACTCTCTCTTCACACAATCTCACCAAAATTTCTCTCAAGTGTTTAACAAGGGTTATGAAATTATCACTCAAATCCTAGAACATGCATCACGCTACCATAGGCTTGAAAAAATTCTAGTTAGCAACAAACACATACACGTTTGGAAGACTTTCAGATTGTAATGGAGCTTAGGTAAGGGTAGGGCATTTAGGTTGTTAGAGTTTATTAGCATTCAATTGATAGTTCATTTTATCAATTTCTTCATCTTTTATCAAAATGATTCTTTTATGACTTACGAATTTTCTTCATTCTCAAGTTTCCAAAACTCTTTTGATCATTTTTTCCATCCTCTGATTCATAACAAATATGTAAAGAAATTCCTTTAAGTAATGCAAGAAAAGCATGACAAGTAGTAATAACTGGTTAATGGGTGTCTTGATGAGCAAGACTTTAGATCAAAGTCACAATTGTATCGCAATTCTTGATAAAATGAAGAATCGAAGTCAAATATAGTTGATAAAGCCTCCATCTAATCACATCAATGCATTTATAGAAATATCAAAAACTTTGTCGTCTCTATTTGAATTATGATCAAAGATCTTTCTTAAAATCTGTATTAAAACTCTCATATTAAATAAATATACAGCATGGATAATAATTATAAGTGTGAGACAATATTCAACCTAAATTATAAAAAATGGTTGAGAAATTGATAACTCATCACCAATGACCATCATGTGAAACATGTGAAACCAATGCTGCCAACTGAGGAGTGAGGACCACAACGTTTCTTCTTCTAATTATGTGTCCTTTAATTATGACATAATTTTTCATAATTCCCTAGGCTATAGCCACGTGGCTCCATGTCTTCTTGAAAGGCAAAAAGGGGTCTCTTCTCTATTATAGATCCATATATATTTGGTACCAGCAAACATGTTCAATGCTAGAGAAATGAGTGAACAAAAAAGGTACATGTTTTCTAAGAATAACCATGTGCCTATAGAGAGGTAAGTAGTAGCATGTTTTGCAACTTTTTCTACTCAACTAGAAATTTACATATGAAGATCTTAGATCATACCATGTGACAAAAAGGATCTGTTGGCAAAAAGTGTAATACTAGACACGAGTTTTAAAATACTCAATCTCATTTGAAATATAAGTAAAATAATTGATGAATTTAATATAAAAATTGATGTATTTTTAATTGAGATTTGATAACGGTTTTGTATTAGTAAGAAATGTGTTCCCTAATTTAAATTTTAAGAATATAAAAAAAATGTTATTTGATAACTTTAAATAGAAACTCTCTCTGATTTTATTTACGAGCATCATTTGAAAAAAATTATCTTTAAAAGATTACTAGATCTTTTATTATTCTTTTTATTCAAATATCACAAAATATACATATTAATTATTCTATTAACTTTTTTTAATATGTATAAAAAGTATTAAAGCTGCTTATAAAAAAGGGATGGAGGGAGTATACTTCGTCCTTGTACTATTGCTTTAAAGTATGAATTGGAAGGCTACTTTTAGTAAGTAAGGAAATGCGAAGTATATAATAAATCTTCAAGATTGGTATATTTTGCTAAGCTTTCATCACAAAAAACATATAATAAATGAATAAATAGAAAAATGAAGATGGTGAACAATCCATATCACTCTCTAGGCCAATATATTAATTGAAAGTGAGGACAATCACATATTCATAGGACCTACAACTACAAGTGCCTTTTATGTCTAAAATCTTAAAAATATTACATGGCTTCATTGATTTTTGTTTTATATTTCATGGTTGTAATTTAAAGATAAATCATTTCCTTCCACAGAAATAGTTTGATTTTTTTTAACACTATACCGATTTTGTAAATACCGTAGGACTGATAGCACAGTAGCAACTTAGTCCAAATTATATATACCTTAGTTTAAATTGACCAAGATTTACATAACAGAATTATAACTATCAAAATTATCAACCATATTTGGAATCACTTACTATGATAGTTATATATACAAAATATTGAGAAAAATCCAAGTAATACATTCACTAAAGATATAGTCCAAATAGAGTTTATAAATCTTAGACAACAAGTTGAATTAATTAAATCTTAAAGATAAGTATATCATAGTCTATTCTAAATCTATTATTGAACTACTCCTATTATCCATACATTAGATCAATAGAAAAATGACACAAGTCAAATTTACTCAAATTATGGATACTAAAACTTCATTATCACCTTTCCAATGTGGAAAAGATAGCAGCAGACACAAATTATCATAATCACCATCATGATGTTGATTTTGGTCTCAAATTCAATGTTGTTTGGTTATAGTATTAAATGCTTTGTGCCTACATCACTTTCACAATTGTTTCATTGAATTTTACTAATATGTGCAACCAATTATCAACATCTCAAATCCTAAGGTTCAGTTTAGATAAACTTCTTGTTTATAGAAACTTCTCAACAGAGACATGTATTTAGTTTCTAACTTAAAGACATGCATCAGTCTCTAAACATATATTATAAATGCTCCAACCTTCTTGATTAGGTTTTTTTACCAACAAAATGTGTCATTCAATCCATAAGTTACAATCAAGTTCAATCTGCAAACATTTACCATAAATCTAGGAAGATGTATCACTTCCTATAAAACAAGATTGCGACACAAATGCTTGACACGACACGACCACGTCAATACTGTTACTTTAAAAAATATAAAATGCCGACACTGATACATATATAATTATTTCTTATAATTAAATAAAATATGAACATTATTTAAAAAAAATCTAAATTGAGAAATTTATTTTATTACAAGAAAGTTCTTAAACAAAATACGCTACTTTTTTCACCTTCATTCATCTATTTACTATACCAAAAAGTTAAAAATGTTGTAATCAAATTTAATGTCTTCAACCATTTATTGATCATCTCTATTTTGACACAACTTTACCCGAAAGAAGTGTCTTGAGAAAGGTTCAAAGAGTAATTAAGGTGTGTCAAAACAAAAACAAAATAGTGTTTTTAGGACACTTGTTTGAGTAATCTAACACTAGTCACACGAGCATCGGACATCGACGTGTGTTGAACACTGTAATTTCAGAAGTCTCTTTATTGAGTCTCTTCACATTCAACAGAAAGTAATTACTTGGACCAATATTTTGATTGATAATAATTTAATTTAATTTAGTTATTGGTCATGTCATCAAAATTTGAAATAGTTCTATAACATAGAAAATTCTTAAATCATAGTGCAGATCAAACCCAATACTTACAATTTTGGAGATAAGCTCAATCCAACATGAATATCATCAGTAAGAAAAGGAGAAAAGCAAAACATGCAATATCACTCAATTTTGTTAACTAAGTCTCTCATATTTTTCTTCTGGATCTAATAAATAATAATAATAATAAAATCAAACAAAATATATTAAATTGAAAAAAATACACTACATTAAAAAAAATGTCAAGTTTTAATTAATGATTTCTTCTTAAATGTCCTTCAATTCTACTTCAGTTAATTAAAGTTGGACGACATTTATGGGGATGTTGTTAATTAAAATTTGATATTTTTTTAATTTAATGTATTTTTTTTGATTTTATTAATATAATTTAGTTTATTATTATTATTTTTATTATTAGATCCAGAGAAAAAATATGACAGTTGTTAACAAAATAAAATAAAGTTGCTAATTTATCTGTAAAATAAGAAAAAGTTGTTAAAATAATATATTACATTATTAGTTTTGACACGTCTACTCAAATGTGTATTCTTTCTTTATTAAATGTATTTAATTTAATTTTATTAACATAATTTTAATTTTTTAATTATTTATTTATTTATTAAATTAACCTTTTAAAATTCAAATTTTGACGGTCAACTTAATATACTAACAACTAATGTTTGACTATAAAATAAATGGTCATATTAAACGGGTTTTTTTAATAAATTATCTTTAAAAAAAGATTCTTTTTTAAAATTTGTTCGATAACCTTAACAATCTGTTTCGGATTGAGCATCACAAACTTTATGCTTTTTATAATACTCTTTTGAGGAATTAAGATCAAATCTACAAACCATAAATTTGATATACAGGTGTATCAGTTGGATGGCTGCATTATGCTAATGCTAACTTAGCAACTGTTGCGTGTAACTTTTCACGGATTTGTCTTTTGTTTAAAGCATTTAAATGAATTAAGGTTTCTCAATATTTATAAACTATTCTTAATCTTAATTCTTAAATAATGTGGAATTTTTAGGTCTATTAAAATAGAAAATTAGATATGAAAATATAGTGGATCGAGAATAGATTTCGCTTCACCTATCCTTGTTTACGATTAATCAGAGAAAATTATAATTCATATAATAAAATTATAATTATAGATCAATAATAAAATAAAAATATATTAAAATCATATTTTTAATAGAAAATTAAAATTCATAATATATAAAAAATATTAAAAAATTATTAAATGAATAAGTACATTCATATAAAACTTTAAATATAGTAATAATTTTGCTAGTAGGGGCGGGTTCGAGGACGAATGTTTTATTTGTTATTTTGTCTTATAAGAGGATAAATTTTACTATAATTAATTCACACAACGAAGTCCCAAATTCGAAGACAAGATATATAACCTAACAATATCAATATTTGTCTATAATTTAAAGACCATGTAAGACGAATATTAACACCCTCAATCCCGTCCTCATCTACGAGTTTAAATTTTAGGAAAAATCTCCACTCAATCAAAAGGGATTAAGTTGGAAAGAGTTCAAGTGGGTGGGTTGGGTTGCCATATATATATATATGGAAAATATTACGAAAGTTCAAGTAAACAAAATTCATGATTTTAGCTAGCTACAGGAGACTTTAATGTAAGATTTTTTTGTTGAGAAAACTTTGATGTAACATTAAAAAAAAAGGTTTTTCTATTTATAAATCATTAACGCATCAAATGAAAAATCTATTTCATCAGAAAACGAATATTTTTCCTCTTCTAAATGATATAACTCCAAGATTCCCTTAAGTATAACTGAATGGATGTTGAAGAAGCAATGAAATAATGAAAGAACCTTCCAAAATCCAATAGAAATGTAATTACATTACTAACTCCTTTTCTTAAACAAAAAGTTGTGAATTCATATTAATTTGATCACAGATGATTGGCACATGATTATAAACTGATTAAGTTAATACACGGAGTGAACATAAGTAAAGAAAATAAAAGCAACATGAATCACAACAATGTCAAAAAAAGAAGTCAAGTTTCTCAAAACATGAAAAAGGAGAACTGTAAAATGTTCCTCAAAACAACAAAGTCAAAAAAAGAAAACAAGTTCGTGAAAACATGTGGAGAACTGAAAAAGAAATAATCATATCTCACTTTGTTCCAATCAAAAAACAGAAATTACAAAATCATACCGACAAAGAAAATTTAAAAGGGTGAGTCAAAACGCACCCAGAATTTAAAAGGGTCTCACACCGTTCCAATCTTATGACATTTGAAACAGCAATGGTCAAGTTGTAATGTGAGGACAGTTTAATTAAGGAAAATGGAATGACTCTCCCACTATTTCATGATTCACCATCATTCAAAAAACAAATGAATAATTTTTTGCTTAAAAAAAAATCAAATGAATAAATTTCAATATAGCATAAGGTATGATTTTCTCTCCAATTTAGCAGATGTTTTTTTTTTTTTTTTTTTACCAAAAAACCACATTCATTCCTCAAATGGGTAAATTACATTAATAAGAAATAGATTTAATTGCATTTTTAGTCCTCTTATTTTTACTGATTCACGAAATTGGTCATCCTATTTTAAAAGTCGACAATTTTGGTCATCTATAATTTTTTAACTAAAAAATCATGACGTGAGATACTTTAAATAACATTACATATG
Source organism: Cicer chorassanicum (assembly GCA_037974735.1). Classification (NCBI taxonomy): domain Eukaryota; kingdom Viridiplantae; phylum Streptophyta; class Magnoliopsida; order Fabales; family Fabaceae; genus Cicer; species Cicer chorassanicum. Next base: position 21,097,524 of record JBBPBP010000004.1, read on the forward strand.
ATACGATTATGTAAAATGATTAACGCCCATGAAATTAGAATAAAACGCTGAAAAGCTTAGATTTCAAATTCATAACTTTTTCATATTTTTAATTTAATTAATGACATAAAAATAATCAATGCATCTATATGGTTCTATATCATAGAATTGTATATCACATCATTTAAAATATGTCAAATCCTTATTTTTTAGTTCAAAAATATGATAGATGGACCAAAACTGTGGACTTTTAAAATAGAGGGATCAATTTCGTGGATTGGTAATAATAGAGGGATCAAAACTGCAATTAAGCACAAAAAATAATTCATAATCACTAAAATAAAATAAAAAATGAATGTTGGAACAAATTTGTTAAGTTAATATCATATAATTGCAAAAGCATTTGTAATACAAATTTGAGAAAATTCAATGACTGGAATATTCATATTTTCGTAAATATAATGTTGATCACGTTAAAGTCATTGGTTATATATGTATTGAATCAAAACTAATATGTTAATATGAATCAAATGAACATCGCAACAAACACTACTAGAAAAACTCATTTTAGCTGCCATATTTAGCGTCAGCCCCTGACTCCGACGTTAGTTAGCGTCGGTCACACCGACGCTAGCATGCCGAATTTTATTTTTTTTACTTTATTAATAATTAGCGTCGGATGAGCCGACCCTAAATAAAATAAGGTAGACGCTAGTTTATTTTTTTATTTTTTATTTTAATAATTAGCGTCGGAGGAACCGACGCTACGTTTAGGATTTTTTAAAATTAATTTTTTTAATATTATTTGAAAAATTAATATTGTATCTCAAAATTACATCAGATGTATACGAAGCCCTCACCCTCTCACTTCATTAATCCTTCTTCTCATCCTCACGGCCCTTCATCACCGTCTCCCACCTTCATCTCACTTCATCACCGGCCCCCAACTCACTCTCGCGCATCACTGACCCCCGACTCACTCTCGCGCATCACCGTCTCCCACTCTTAACCCTAGCCCTCAAACCTGTCACTCACTCTCACGGCCTCACCGTTTCCCTCACTCTTACTGTCGCCGTTTCACTCTCGTCTTGAATCCATTCTCAATGTAAGTGTACCCTTAACCTTTGTTTTGTTCACTTTTGGTTTAAGGTTTGATTTTGATACAAACATTTGATTTGCGTTAACTCATTTGTTATGGTTCTGTTATGAATCCCCTAGTTTGAAAATTTTACAGATATGATGTTGAGCTTTTTAATTGGATTTGATACTTGTGTATTAAAAGGTTAATGTATGCTGGACTATTAGTTTTCTCCTATTATTTGGTAGAAAAACGTAGTCTTGTTATTTATATGTTGTGTGGAAGCAAAAGGATAATTTTAAAATCCAATATATAGAATCCATTTGGTCTAACAAAGCTTTTAGCTTAAGGTGTCTGATGTATATGTTTCACTTCCATAAAGAATAAAATTCTTCTAACTTTTTTCATTCAAAAAAAATTCTTCCAACCTACAGTTACAAAATAGATATACACTGATTTTATAACTTCATATCTGTTATATCTGTTATACACTTAAAATTGAGTATAATAGTCCTTAATACATCATTGTGCATAAATTTTATTTTTTTACTCTTGGACACAATTATAACTTTGAGGAATAAAATTAGCACTCATGTATGAACTTATCAATTTGAGCTTATAGACACAACTTATGTTTTCAAAGTACTATAAAACTTGACCTCAATATCTATTTTGGTTTGAAAATTTTACAGATCTGAAGTTGGGCTTTCTAATTGGTTTTGTTATATGTGTATTATAATTTCAACTATAGGCTACAGTTTGTGTTTCATTCTAACTTGCATTCTGCACTTCCAAAATAGATTATAAACCAAATTTATGGCCTAAGATACACTAAATTTTGAGAATAACAGTCTCTAATAAATAATTGTACAAAAACAATAACTCATAAGACGACGCATTACATGGCACACTCAATTGGACTTCTTCAATCAATAACAATAAAGAAACCATAAGTCAAATTAATCATAATAAAAGCTCACAGGAACTCAAATGGCACAACTATAGGCAGAACTAAACAATAGCGAGATTTGAAGTATTAATTCTTCATTCCTTTCTAGCTATTGTCTTTAAGTTATTTATTCATTTCTTCTTAAACATCTAAATGTTATTTCTTTCTTCCTTTCTCATCAATCTCATCAACCTTCATTGATCTAAAAGTAAATATTTTATTCAAACCACCAATAACTATACTTTCATGGAGTAATCAATTTCATTATACACTAAGGTTCTATTTTGAGCGTTATGTCAGCATCTAGAATTACTTCGTTCTTCCTTTCAACACGTTTTGATCAATTATCGTGGCCCATCGGTTGTTTCCATGATAGTAGGTTTGGTCTCTCTTGCAATTTAGTCAAGCTAGCCTAGGCCAATGTTGTCAATGTCATGTTCAGCTAAATTCTTAGTCTCTAGGTAAATGGGTTTTGGTTTAAGGAAGATTGAGGATGAACAGGTTTTCGAATTTAAAGCTTTAGGTGAATCAAGTTTCTGTTATATAGCAGAATAAAGTTGTATAAATTTAGCAGAATGAACAAGTTTGCATAAATGTAATTGTAGTTCTAGATAATTCTACGATAATTATTCTAATTCTAAGAGAAATACATAAGAATTCTAAGATATTTTTCTAAAATATTCTACGATATTATTCTAATTCTAAGTGAAATACATAAGAATGCAGGATCTAATTCACATTCATTCTGAATTCTAAAACTTAACCATAATGTTTGACCAACATTCCTATACAATAGTATCTGTATGCTGCTAAATTTGAAAGACACCTAATTGTTGTGCATAACCTAGCTGCTTCAACTATCCAGAGGTGTATGAAAATATTCTTGTCAACGACAAAACTTCTTAACATGAAGGTAGTGCTAGCATATTTGTTTCTGTACCAATGGTTAGAATTGTTCAATGTGCCACTGTTATTTTCACAATATTACAATCATTTTAATTCTGTGTCATCTGTTGTTATGGTTCTGTTATGAATCCCCTAGTTTGCTTCATTCTTTATTCAGTTTAATTGCACACATTTACATCTATAGGGGATAGTTTTAACTTATGCCCCATCCTGCTGGGTTCATGTTTGTAGTACTATCTTGGTGTTATTGTGACATTGGAGCTCGAAGGCTTTACCATTTTGTTCAATCTAACATTGCCGCCATTGCTACTTGCATAGAGGTATTTTCAATTTAGCTTTATGTCTAATCTGCTTTGAATGATTGTGTCATAATCAGATATACTGATTGTGTCTAATCTGTTTTGAATGGTTAATTATATAACTTGTTTAGAATCTAAATCTTGTATTATTCTTGTTTTGAATTTGTGGTCTTGATTCTGCCGAACAGACTTTTATCTGAATATGGGCCTATATCTGTATATGGGCCTATAGAGTTTATTTGCAACATGATATCGCTTACACAACAATCCCAGAATCCTTCTAATTCTATGACTGGGATGTCTTTAGAAGCGGAGAGGGCAGCTAGAATTAGAGCTGAAAAAATTGCTCAGGATGCAGTGGCCCAAGCTCAAGTGCCTACCTAGGTCGATTTGCACCGTCAATCAGTTGGTGGATCATCTACTGCGAGTCATCCTCCTTCGCATCCTCATTACGATGATGATTTTGACGACCTGTCGCTGGACGAACCTTGATCTCATAGTTACGCTTACTTTTTTTAGTCATTGGTTGACAATTATGTACTAAGTAACTTTGTTAAGTTGTTATTTGATACTGTGTTATTATTTTGTAGTTTCAGAACAAATGATACTTTGTTAAGTTGTTATTTAATACTATGGTGCGTTTGTTAAGTATCAATTATTTAAAAGTCGTTAAAATATAATTGAGCAGGTGCTAAAAAAAATAAAAAAAAATAATTAAATAAATTTACAATTAGCGTCGGCTCCGTCCAACGCTAACCATTTGTTGACTTTTCAATGTTGAATACTAGCGTCGGTCTGACCGACGCTGTAGTATAAATAAAGTTGACTTTTATTTGACCGTAGCGTTAGAGAAGCTGACACTAACTATTTTGTTGACTACAAGTTGTTAACTTTAGCGTCGGTGATCTGACGCAAAATAATTTTTTTTATGACGTGACACCAGATATAATTAGTGTCGGATGTTCTTTATTTGTTGATAGCATCGGCATAGCATAGGCCTGGTCGACGCTAATATTGCGTCGGATGGCATTTGGCCGACGCTATAAAATAGCTTCGACCGTTTTAGCCTGAGCCCGACACCGACGCTAATCCGACGCTAAGTCAACGTTAGCGTCGGCTTTTAGCCGACGCTAAAATTAGTTTTTCTAGTAGTGAAGATGAGAAATCAAAATAATATCACATCAAGACGATAGACAAAATAAATAGTGTCGCATTTAGACGACAAAACCATATCATAATACAAAGAACAAACTAAATATACGTGAAAATTACTTATTTAAATAAAAGAGGAAGAAAAAAAATGATTTAAATAGATGATTTGAGACCATAAATTGACCCTCAACCACCTCTTTTAGAAGAAAATGAATAAAAAGAAAAGCTTTTTTACATGAATAATTTTTTTTTAAAATGGTCATTTATGTTATATTCAATTCGTATTGTTAACTTTTAAATTATATTAAATTACATATGTAATCCTCTAAGTTTGATCATTTTCTTATATAAAATGTTAAGATCTAATTCAAACAGCGCAGTAAGTTAATTGTCCAAAATACCTTGTTAGTGAAAGAAGTTATTATGTGAATAAACTTTTATTACCAAGTATGTAGAAGCTATAGTTGTAAAGAATATCAATAAATATGTAGATCGTTAATAATGTTTGATGAATGTTTTCTGAAAAATCAGTTTAAGAGATATATTGTTATAACATTTGGTAAAAATTTCTAATGATTAGAAGTTTTCTCAATCATTAGTCATGGTTGAAAGTGAGACAAAAAACTAACAACCTAATGTAACTTAAAAGAGTAATTCAGGCAAACAAAACTTAAAATGACTAATTCAAAAAATGAGTCAAACTTAAACCATCACATGCATAATTTTTCGTATAAATAAATATTGTTGTATTCAATTTGGACATCAAAGATTTTTTAAATGGAGGTGTACGTACATAGGGTCGGGGTAAGGCCACAAAAGGAAATAATGGTCTTAGACCTCCAAAAAAAATTAAGTTTTTTTTTTACTTAATAAAAAGGTCTTATATTATACTAAAACAGATAAAATTTTATATAAAATTAATATTGTCTCAACAAATATTAAATCAACTAACCTTGTCATAGATTGAAAATAAAACATATTAGGTAAAATTAATCACATCTATTTAATAAATGATTTTGTATTTTAAAATGTCTAAAAATAATTTCTCAAATTCTTTTTTAGTAATTTTTCCAAAACATTATTATGGGCTTTGAAAAGTTTTTGTCTAAAGATTCGTGTTATGCATCAATATGTGTTAGATCAGTCCTGAGCGTATAAATTCAGTGATATTCAATCAAGACTTTTTACACTTCAAAAAGTTTTGTAGTATAAAAAATATGGGTTAAATAAGTTTTTAGTCCTTATAAAATTAACAATTTGTTTTTAGTCACTATAGAAAAGTTTGTAATTTTTTAGTTCTTAAAAATTTCCCGTTTCCATTTTTAGTCCTTACTTTATAGTCAACTCATGTATATCTTACTAATTTTTGAATGATTTTTTTGCAGGTTTAGACCATTATATGAATCCTTCACACAAAAATTTAGAATTTATAAACACCAAACATTTAATAGGACCAAATTATAAGAATCCATATGAGTTAACTTGAATCCATATGAGTCTTATAAAATATTTAATTAAGATAATCCAAATTTACAGCGAAGTTTTAAAATCTAGTGGTTTTAAATCTAGACTTTTTTACAACTAATTAAAAATTATGTGACATTCAAAAACTTTATAATTTCAATAAATATTTTTTAAAACGATTTATTTTGAATATTTTAGTGCGTTTTTATTTTTAGAGTAAATTTTTTTTCTCCATCACACGAGATTTTTACGAATTCTCGATTCTTATTTCTATTATATGCTTAAGCATCTCTCTCTCTCTCTCTCTCTCTCTCTCTCGTAGGGTTCGCAATGAGAAGGAGAACGAAGAGGAAACTGAAACACTCGTGTGAAGTTTACGTAATGAAGATGAAATTGAAGAGGTTTACTGTTATATATAAAACCCTATTACAGCGCTTTTTTGAAAAAGCGTTGTAATAGGTCTCATTAATTTACTTTTTAAAAGCCTACTACAACGCTTTTTTAGAAGCCTTTTAAAGCGCTTGTGAAAAAGCGCTGTAAAAGACCTCCTTATTTTTATTTTTTTAAAAGCCTTTTACATCGCTTTCATACAAAGCGCTTTAAAAGGATTTTTTGTTTTATTATATGGAAACGCTATGTGACCCTTTTACAACGCTTATGCAGAAAGCGCTTTAGAAGACCTCCTTATTTTATTTTTTTAAAACTCTATTACAGCGCTTCTTCAAAAGAGCGCTGTAATAGGGTTTTATATATAAAATGCCTCTTTTTATTTTTATTTTTATTATAAGCCAACGCTAAGTGACCCTTTTACAGCGCTTATGACGAAAGCGCAATAAAAGACCTCCTTATTATATAAAACCCTATTACAACGCTTTCTCAAAAGAGCGCTGTAATAGAGTTTTATATATAAAATGCCTCTTTGTTCAAAGGGTTGTGTGACCCTTTTACAGCGCTTATGAAGAAAGCGCTTTAAAAGACCTCTTTATTTTATTTTTTTTAAAACCCTATTACATCGCTTTTTCAAAAGAGCGCTGTAATAGGGTTTTATATATAAAATGCCTCTTTGTTTTATTTTTTTAAAACCCTATTACAGTGATTTTTCAAAAGAGCGCTGTAGTTGGGTTGCGTGACTTCATTATTTTGGGATGATCAGTTAAGTTCAAGAAAAATTCCAAATAATTTTGTTTTCTTCCAAATAGTTAAATTATTTTTTCTTCCAAATAATAATTTTTTTCTTCCAAATTAGTTAAATTATTTTTTCTTCCAAATTGAGTTTTATTTTTTTTTTCTTCCAAATAATAATTTTTTCTTACAAAATAATAATTTTTTCTTCAAAATAATACCTATATATATATATCAATGCTAAATTACATGATCAACTCATATTGGGATGATCAGTTCAAGTTCAAGAAAATTTCCCAGTATATGCAGAAAATCAGTATACAATTACATACAATATAAGCAGAAAATTACATACAGTTCAAGCTAAATACCAAAATGCTCAATTATGGCAAATCAAACAATTAAATTACATGAACTCAGTTCAGATTACATGGCTTAAAAACAATTAAAGACATTAAGATGTCCTTCTTCTTTTCTTGGTGGGATTCACATTTGTTTGTCCATTAATGATACGAAACGATGGATTAATCCAAATTCCCTCATCATGATCATCTCTAAGATATAAACCATCATCAGTTGAATCAATTTCATGTGGTTGTGATATTGGAAAGAAAAGATCATTACCAACATCTTCATCATTATTGTTATCATCACTTATTTTATTGGTCGATAGGACAACGGACCATTTATCATCAGCAGGATTAGTGATTAAACACTTGTTGAGCTTACGACGCTAAAATAAAAGGCTTATCTTTGTATCCCACCCTATTAAAATCGACAAGCAAGAACCCTGACTCATCAATCTGAACGCCATTACTATTATCGACCCACTTGCAACCAAATATGGGAACACGAAACATTGTGTAGTCTAGCTCCCATATGCGTTTGATAACCCCAAAATATGATAGATTTGCATATATTGGGTTCTTGTCTTTTGCACTTGAGATATGCATCACTTCAGCTACGAGAGTGACTCCGCTATTTTGCATAATGGTTTGATCATCTTGTTCTTTGGTATAAAATGTGTAGCCGTTAATTACATAACCGGTGTAAGAAAAGACATGTAAACTCGGACCATTTGCTAGCCACCTCAATCTCTGTGAAATTGATCCGCGGTCTACATCAAACTTTGACTTTATGTGATTTTTTAACCATGTTATGAAACTTCGATTGTGCTCTCGAGTTATCCAATTTTGATTCCTATTCATGTTCAAACTAGATAACTGATCCATGTGTATTGTAACATACGGTTGAACCTCATCATCATTGTGCAGAACATACAATTGTGTTTGCTCCCATTATGTCCTTGATATAGTCATTAGTCTATTTCCAATTATCCATTTTTCCAGATAATCTTCCCGAATGACGAGACATGGGAAGCCTTATGGATTCAACATTTGATAGATATTCAGTACAAAATTCAGCAGCTTCTTCGACAATGTACCGTTCAGCAATACAACCTTCTAGTCGACTTCTACTTTTTACGTACCCTTTTAATATTTTCATATATCGCTCTATCGGGTACATCCTTCTCATATAAGCTGACCCACAAAGTTGTGTCTCCTTAACAAGATTAACAGTAAGGTGAACCATTATATCAAAAAACGAGGGTGGGAAATACATTTCAAGCTCACACAAAGTAACAACAATTTCCCTCTGCAATGTCGGTAATTTCTGAGGATCAATCACTTTACTTCAAATTTCCCTAAAGAAGAAACATAATTTAGTTATGGCTTGGCGAACTTTTTCAGGTATAATTGAATGTATACCTATTGGTAGCAAATGCTCCTTTAGAATATGAGCATCATGGGTCTTCAAACCTTTTAACTTGAGGTCTTTCATACAAACTAAAGTTTTAATGTTTGAAGAGTATCCTTCTGGAACTTTAACTTCGTGTAGAAATTTACACAAAATAATTTTTTCCTTTCTAGATAGAGTTTGAGCGGCTGGAGGTAGATATGTGCGATTTCCTTTCTTTACGGGACCCAATTCATTTCTTATTCCCATATCGACCAAGTCCAATCTTGTTTGTTCAAAAAGCGCTCTAATAGGTCCTTTAAAAATGTGAAAGGGCAAGCCTATTACAACGCTTGTATAAAAAGCGTTGTAATAGGTCATTTGATTATGTGAAAGCGCAAGGCTTTTACAGCGCTTCAACAAGAAGCGCTTTAAAAGCTATGTAACATAAGGTGGGAGCGCTACATTTTACAGCGCTTGAGTTTAAAGCTCTCAAAAAGCGCTGTAAAAGGCTATGTGAGAGTGCTTCAATTCGCTTTTTAAAAAAGCGTTGTAAAAGAGTTGTAAACATTATGTGCAAGCGTATGTGACCCTATATGACCCTACAACAACGCTTGTCAAAAAAGCGCTGTTCTATCCTCCGTAATTTTTAAAAAATTATACAACAACGCTTGTATTTAATAAGCACTGTAAAAGACGGGCTATAAAATGTCATTTTTGGCTATATGTGGAAATCCCTATAGAGTATCTTTCATCATTAGTAAGGAGTCTACTATGAGACAACTTCCAAAGAAAAGCTCTATAATGATTATCAAATATAGGGTCATGATTAGGAGTGGTATTTTGTCAAGAATAGAGTAGCTCATAAGAACTTTTTAAAGTAAAATGACCATATGGAGTAAGATTCCAACAAGAGAAATCACGTATTCCTTGAGTGAGAGGTTTAATAGAAGTAATTTTGTCACAATTCTCCATTGGCACATACTTCTCAATCTTGTCCCAGTTCCATTTGCTTTTTAAAGCATAATAAAATACTCAAAAATCATATTCCCCAATAGGAATAACCCCAGATAAATGTGATTGGAGGTTACTAAAGCTTCTAATTCAATGGTTCTTCAAAAATCGTGTATCATGATTATCTTGAATCACCCAAGTGACATTTTCCTTGACTTATGCCCAAACATTTACAATAGCCTTCCAAGTAGAGGAGGAGACAGAGCGGAAATTCACAGAAGGGACGCTGGAAGAACTACAAGCATATTTGTCTCTCATAATCTTAACCCACAATTTATCGAGAGAATCCATAAGATGGCAAACTAATTTCATCATGTAGGTCTTATAAGCATACTCATGATAAAATTCTATTCAAGATGATCATAAGCCTTTTCAAGATCTAGCTTAATGACCATAAAACCTTGCTTTTCGTGGATGTCATGATAAAATTTGGAATAAAAACATTTTTGGGAATATTTTTCAGAAGAAACACTATATCATTAGAAGGTTGGAGGGAATAGGAAACAAATTAATGATGGAACACAATGAAAGGCTTATCGCTCTTCGAAATAGACTGTGGATTGAATATAACCACATTATTACTGAAGAGGAACCTTGTTGGTTTCATCATACAAAAATTAATTGGAGTTATATGGGGGACAAGAATTCTAGATTGTTTCACCAGACCACTTTAGCTAAGAGATGTCATAACTGTATCCTTGCCCTGCAGAATGATAATACCAGTTGGGTGTATGAGGATGAGAAAATTAAAAATATTATTTCTAATTATTACCAAAGTCTTTATGCTTTCAATGGTAATGGTGATTCCAATCTCAACACTAATTATTCTTTCCAAGAAATTTTAGACGTTGATCAAACCTATGTTTGAGTAGGATGGTCTCTGTGGAGGAGATTCAAAGGACATTATGTAGTATGAAAAATCTCAAATCTCCTAGCCTTAATGGTTACCACCCTTTGTTCTTTAAAAACCAATGGCACAATGTCAATCACTCTTTGATTGATTTTGTGTCTCATTGTTTTAGAGATTCTCACTATATTCAGGAAGTGAAGCATAAGCTTAATACTTTGATTCTTAAAGTTGATGAACATTCTAAAGTCTCCCAATTTAAGCCCATTGCTTTATGTAATGTGGTTTACAAAGTGGTGGCTAAAGTCATATCTCAAAGATTGCGACACATAATGCCTTATCGATGTATGAAACGCAAAGTAGTTTTGTCCCTAGTCGCAATACTATTGACAATATTCTTATTTTGTAGGAAACCATACACTCTTTCAAAAGCCTAAACAAAATTAGTGCTCTTAGCTTTTCATTGAATGTATTTCTCTCAAGTCTTGCTCACGTTGAAAACCTAAACAAAATTATTGCTCTTAGCTTTTTATCTTTTTCTATCTATAAGCAAACTTTAAATATAATTTCGACCATTTATCTTTTTATACTCTTTTAAATAACTATATGATTATTGTCATGAAATATTGAAGTCTAACCTTGAATCTATGGTAAAATTCAGTGTGCAACAACAAATATTGTTTATTTAGGGCAAGAAAAATATAGAACAAAGGCTGATACCGTTATTAATTAAGAAAAACATAAAAATTTAATTGATCTTAGAAATGAAAAAAAGTAATAATCTATAATATTATATAAGTTTTTATAATGAAGTGAATGAAAATAATCTATAATATTTTCACATGAAAAAAATTGGATTCTCTAATTAAAACAAAGAAAGATGAAGTGTGTAAAGATGTAAGAGAGAAATATAATGTGAGTAGAGATGATAGAAAATTAGAGAAACTCTGGTGGGGACAACATTTATTTTTTGTTATGGGATTAAAACATTTTAAAGTGTATAAAACTAAAAAAAAATATTACTAAATAAAAAGCAAACAAAAGTTGGGTAAGAGTCCCGTTACCATGTGAGTGGATCCTGTGAGGAGAATTTTCAAAATATATTTGGAATTCTCTAATAGCTATATTAATATTGCAAAATTAAATAACTTAATGTACCACTTGGTCAGGTGATTGCAATGCTTGGGTTTAATTCAAACCAATGCATCTTTTAAGTTACCAAAGGTTACAATCTTTTCAAGAGTTGTTTTCTTTCACCAATTGGTATGAGTTTCTCTATAAACAGAGACACTTTAGAGGCAGAAAAGAAGAACACAAAATTTCATGTTACATGTGTCAAACTTCTGTGAAAAATATTTCCGAGTTATTTCTTATTTTCTCTAGTGCACGAGAGTAAATGAAGGAACTTTATTCTGTAAACTATCATTGATCGATAGGCTTGATGTGAATGTACAATTCATTTCAATAATTTAAAAGTATCCTGAAGGGAATTCGCCGGTTAACCCGTTTGCATCCAATATATATAGATTGGTGGGGCGAATCGAACCTCAAACTTAGTGTGATACACACGCTTTGGAATTTATTTGTGCCACCTTCATCATCATCATCTTCTTGTTCAAGATTTGCAGCATACCCCCAATAAAAGATCCAACAATCTTTAGGTTCGATTTATGAGGCTACAACTTTGTAGAAGAAAAATACTCATGTATGACTATGGTGAAAGGTACATGCAATTAGTTTGTAAGAGAATATGAATTAAATTTTATACTATGGAATTTAAATGCTTATGCAATTCGGTGCTAAGTTTCTTCATCAAAATTGATTATTATAAAGGATCGAATTTGCATTTAATGAAATTGGTTCAATTATTGTAATGATGTAGTACCGAATTTTATTTCAAGGCTTTGCTATGTTAGTGCTATAGGTTTTATATGAAAGCACCATTTTTGAATGTCCAGTTTACATATTAAAATTAATTAAGTGTTAATAAAATACAAAAGTTGTGTGTGTTTAAATTTAAAACTCAAAAATTGTGTTTGCAAAGTAGACAGAACTCTAGAATATTGTTTCGATGATTAGAATTCAAGCATAAAATTACATGTTTTAGCGCTATAATTGATGCATAAAAATTCACTATGCTTCTTGATTGATTTTTATGAGTGATGGCTTGCCATATTCTTAGAATAATGTATATAGATATATGTTGTATTTTAAATGCACTGACGAGTTGTTTTTACCTGTACCTGAATCCTAATTTTATCATTATGTGATAATTTCAACATATAGTGCTTATATGTTAAATTTAACATGTAATAGAAGAAGGTTCATAATTTAGAAACTACTAGTTTGAGAATTTTATTAGAATGAATATGTTTGATTTATGATGTATATTTGTATGCTATTTTATAAGTAGTATTATTAAATTGTCATAAATATCAAGTTAATGGTTTTAATGATATTGTGTTTCATGCAAGAAGTCTTAAATTTAGAATTGATTAACTCATATTATATGTGCATGATAGTATCAAAGTAACTATCAATTTCTTGCTTATTTTGATATTAAAAATAATTTGGGTATATATTTTAAAATTATTGTAAGTTGACAAATGTTCATGGAAGAAAGTAATAGAAAGTCTTAATGATTTTATTCATTGTTTGCTTTCTATTGTGATAATTATTTGAATTTACCATAGAACATATTTAAATATGAAACTTGAATTAATAAATAGAATTCATGATGCATGTATTAGTTATAATATAATTAAGAAATTGTTTCTTTAATAGAAATGAAATTTATTCTTATTTGTTAAGAAGTAGATGACTTACATATTTGGACCCACTTAATGATATTTAATTATAAGAAATTTTTATGATCATGCTTTGTTAGCTTGTGGCAATATATATATTTAATGTATTCAATGTATTATGTCTTGGACTTGGATATATTGAAAAGAGAATTCAAATTTTAAATTGAGATGCTTATTAAATATAGTAAAAGGCAGAATGACATAAATGTTTGTGTATGTGATAATTGAGATGCTTATTAATTGTATGTGATATAATGTGAAGAGATTAAATGGTAAAAGGGCCATGGTTTGGTGATAGTTGGTCAACACTATCAAGAATATAAAAGGTAATCAGATGCTTGATGTAAGTCATGACTTGTACCAGACCTAATATAGCATATGGTGTTGGAAGGTTAAGTCGATATGCAAGCAATCCATGTAAAGAACATTGACATGCTATTAATAAAGTATTTGAAAGGAACAATTAACTATAGTTTAATCTATAGTGGAAATCCTTCAAATTTGAAAGGATATACAGATGTCAGTTGGGTAAATCATGTTGAGGATCATGCTTCCACAAGTGGATGGATCTTCAACCTTGGTGGATGTGCAGTTTCATGGGGTTCAAAGAAACAAACTTGCATTGCCGACACCACCATGGCTGCATAATTTATTGTTCTAGATGCAAGTAGTAAAGAGGCTGAATGGCTAAGAAATTTGTTGTATGAGATACCAATTTGACCAAAGTAAATGGCATCAGTATCCATACATTGTGATAGTCAATACACACTATCAAAAGCATATAGCCAAGCATATAATTGAAAATCATTACATATTGATTTAAGACATAACTATGTAAAGGATTTAATGGAGTGATATCCATAGTGTTTGTAAGAACTAAAAAGAATCTTGCAGATCCTTTAACAAAAGGTCTGACAAAGGACATGGTGCTGAAGACATCATTAGGGATGTGATACAAGCTCATATCTAAATAATGACCAATGGTGGAAACGATCAACTCACACTTGAGGAGCATCAAGTCTTGAGTTAAATGATGAAAGTACACTATTAGACTGATTGAAGTACTTGACAATAGTTACATCCCAAAGGATAAAAGTACTTGGACCATAAAATAAAAGTGGTAGGATAATGTCTCCTCTTAATGGACATATAACATATATTTGCTGGAATGTATAATTATGGGTGCATTTATGATATAGTCCACCTATATGAGAATGAAGTGGGCCGCTTCATATAGTTCAAGAGCTTGACTCTTAAATTCTCACGAAAAGGATATGAGAGACAAGGTCTTATCAAATGTGTCATTTTTATAACTCGATCAATGGTACTGAGATTTCATTTGTGAGTTATGCGCACTTGTTCTAATGAATGGTTGGTTAAAAGCTTGTCTATCAATCTATTCTGGGATGAGTGAAAACATAATTTACTAAGTAATGGTTCAAATCGTAAGATACCTTTATCTGAAACTATGAGATTTCCGGAATAACGGATTTAGATATATTTTGAAAATGGTGGGGGATTGTGAGGGGAATTTCCAAAATATATTTGGAATTCTCTAATAGTTATATTCATGTAGCAAAATTAAATAACTTAATGTACCACTTGGTCAAGTGGTTGCAATGTTTGGGTTTAATTCAAACCAATGCATCTTTTAAGTTACCAAATGTTACAATCTTTTCAAGAGTTGTTTTCTTTCACCAATTGATATGAGTTTCTCTATAAATATAGACACTTTAGAGGCAGAAAAGAAGAACACAAAATTTTATGTTACATGTGTCAAACTTCTGTCAAAAATATTTCTGAGTTATTTCTTCTTTTCTCTAGTGCACGAGAGTAAATGAATGAACTTTATTTTGTAAACTATCATTGATCGATAGACTTGATGTGAATGTGCAATTCACTTCAAGGATTCCAAAGTATCCTGAAAGGGATTCGCCGGTTAACCCGTTTGCATCCAATATATATTGATTTGTGGGGGCGAATCGAACCTAAAGCTTAGTGTGATACACACGCTTTGGAATTTATTTGTGCAACCTTCATCATCATCAATTTCATCATCTTTTTGTTCAAGATTTGCAACATATCTCCAATAAAAGATTCAACAGATCCGCCCTTGTGTGCAACGTTAACAAAGATGTGATGTCCTTCATTTCAAATAGTCTACATATGTTTCAAAGTACGTAAGAATTGTTTTCTTAAGTGTAAGTTTATTATGAGGTTAAATCAATGTTTTTTGAAAGAATTATTATAGTTGATATATATTGACAATGGTTAGAAGATATTCTAATGACTTGATGTTGTCATACCTTTTGTTATAATTGTAACAAAGCAAAAAATATACCACTTATAAAAAATAAAAGACAAAAATTAATAAAAAAATAAAATAAAAAATACTAAATAAATGTAAGCAAATACAACCTTATGAATGTTGTTCACGTGAAACACATGAAAAATGATTGGTTAATAAAGTCCAAGAAAAAAAACGAGGAAGTCTTGATAGCTTGTATTTTTCAGCTACTTATTTATTGAATATGGGAAATAATTGTTAGAAAAGATAAACTCAATAAATACTGTAAAGATATTTTTGGAACAACATAGTTAAATAGGAAAAGTGTAGTGAATTTTTATTTTTAATTTGAAAAAAAATGATTTTTTTTCTTAGAAATTGGGATAAAGAGAGTATGAATTTCGTTATTCTTATCTAGAGCTCAACTACATCAAATGGTGTCATGACCAGCAATTGGGGCAAATTGAGATTCTGAGGTTGGGACAAAGCATTAAAAATTAAAAAATTTATTAAGAACTTTAAAATAATAACAATTATAAATTGAGACTGTTTCAAGGTAAATCTCTAAATCGGAATCAAATTCAATACAAATTGGAAAACTTATTATAAAAGCCATCAGAAAAAAAAAAATCAAAATTGCAAAAATCTTCTTTCACGAGGAAACAATAAACACTAAACAACGAACCTAAGCATTTGTGTAAGAAGTGTGCTAAAATATATCCACTCATCATTATAATTATAAAATATATGTTTGACTTATTTCTAATATATTTGTGTAGGTGAAATATTGTATATTGCTTATGGATTGACAACAAAATGTATATTAGGACATGCATAACTAGCAAGGTCAATTAGTGTTTCCAATTGAACTAAGAGATGATACACCAGAACCAATTAAAGTTGTTTCAAATTTATTATGAGAGCATCTTTCAAGACTTATTAATTCTTCGTCATTTTCTTGAGGTATAAAATTAGATTTGTTCACATAAACCAACTTTACAACCAATGGAGTACAATGTATATGATTTATTTTTTGATATAATTCCAATTTATAACATTTTTTAATAATTATCTTAATGCACAAAAATTTCATTATTTAAATATTTAATTTATAATTTTAAATAAATCTTTATTTTTTTTATTTATTTCATCACAAAACAACCATTCAGTCACAATAATAGCTACAAAATTTCTATACCATTTTACCTTTCACTCCTCTCAAGTAACTATTATTTGAGTGTTAAAATGTTTGCATGTATCACTCACTTGGGGAACATAAAGTTTCCAAAAAGTTGTTCGCACAATAAAGTCCAGACATCTTACTTAGTCCTTATAAACTGTTAAACAATTTTGTTTTTAGTCCTTATAAATTTTTTTTAATCAATTTTTAGTCCCTTAAAAAATTTCATATTCATTTTTAGTCCTTTATTTCAATCTAACTATTGTCTATTCTTTGAATTTTTGAATGATTTTTCTCCTTATGTTTAAAACATTATAAAAAATTTACCTACAAAAAGTAGAATTTTTTAAAAAGCAATAAACTAAATATAATTTTTAAGAATCAAAAGGTTAAAAATTCATATTTAATTCAACAATTGTGAAAAAACTATAAATTTTTGCAAGGTAGTTGTTAAATATTTTTTAAGCATTAGTGAAAAAAATCATTCAAAAGTTTAAGAGATATACAATAGTTAGATTAAAATCAAAGACTAATAATAAAAATAAATTTTTTTTAAAGTACTAAAAATTAATTAGAAAAGTTATAAGAATAAACACAAAATAGTAAAATTTTATAGAAATAAAAAATTTATTTAACGTTATAATTTGGCTTTTTTTTAATTGTGGTGTCCATGTTAAACCTGGTGCATGAGGGATTGTTGTCTCCTTTGATTTCTTAAGGCCTCAAAATGCTCAAGTGTTACCGGTTCACTATTCCACTTCCTTTGCCGACAAAGGTGTATGTGATCCCGTTTAAAAAGGAAAAAGGGAAGAAAAAATATGCATTATATCTATGCGTCATTGTCAATATCAAGTAAGAAAAGTAAGAAAAAAGGAAAATATTCCTGGACTTCAATATTATTAGAGTCTTGTGTAAAAGTAATTTTAATTAATTCTTTTATTGATAATTTGATGATAAGATTTATATTAATGATTATCTATTTTAAGGTAGTATACTTTATGAATAAATATTTTAATGAGAGACATTGCAACAAACGTGTGATGCTCTGATCACAAAAGAAAAATATGCAAATATGACGTTTGTCTTTGACAAAAGTCAACTATGAGTTAAAACTTTTGTTGATTATCTGATTCGAAGAACAAGAGTAATATTTGAGTTAAACCTCTATGAAAGTTAATGCTTTGATAAAATTCAAATCCTCTGATAAAGAAAATTACTTTGGAAATTCTATGAAGCATTGTTTTCTACGATAAAGTTATCATCGGGAAAAGTTAATTTTTCTGGGCAATAAGTCAACATTGAAGATTGACTTAAGTTATTGATATATTCATCTGAAGATAAAATTCTAAGTGTAATAATATTTTTCTTCTAATGACATGACATCGTACATAGAAATGATTTATATCATCTAGTTAGTACAGTTGTCCATGTAGTACAACAACAATATGAAATAATACTATGAATAGTAAAAATCTTTTAACGACTCAGTGTATTATTGCTATGTGTCAAAATCTCCAACAAATATATTCTTCAGTATTTAAATAGAAACATTTTCAAACTGAAGAAGATTGATGAAATTTAATTTAATGATATTTGATTAATAATGTTAGATATTATGAAGAACGATAATCAACGAAGTTGATCATCGTGATGAACATGATACTCTCAATGATCTTTATCATTTCAAAAGAATACATTCAATCATGAACATTCAGAGGATAAGAATTTGATACAAGAAAATATCATTTCAAAATGATTAATGTATCAAAAGAAAAAGGCAACGTTCAAAGAAAATTTCTAAAAAAGTCATGAACACATCAAAAGAAAAGATGAACGAAAAATCCTCTCTATTGAGAGTTATTAGTGTTGAGGTCGAAATCCTTTTTGGTATATGCTTTAACGACAACAAACCTTATAGAGTAAATGTTAAGTTTTATGAATGGTGGTCTACTGATAATTGCACTTGAGTTTTGTTTAAGGAACAAGAATGTTCTTTGAAAACCTAGAACGTTCTCATGCATTGAAGTTATACAAGACTATGATTGAAATTTATGTGACAACTCACATTGTGTTTTTGTGTTACATAGCTTGAGGATATGCTACGACAATACAAAATCAACTTTGGGTACCATCGCTACAAAATCCTCTCAAGATAAAAAGGTTAAACATAAAAGGGTGATAAAAAGAAAATGATGTTGCAATGATGGATCATCAACAACAATGCAAATATAGTTGCACCTTGCATCTTTATAATGCATAAAAAAGGTTGTACCTTGATGTTACACCACTCCAAGTAGTATATTATGTCATCATTGCCATACAAAATGACACAACTCAATGTTGGGACCAAGTTGATTTTATATATAGAGTTTTTATGATTACAAAAGTATTTTATGAGAACAATATATTTGACTTCAAAGAGTGTGAAAGAAGATATGATCAAGATTTATAGAAGATTTGAAGAAGATTTGTAGAAGATTTGAAGAAGATTTAATCAAGATTTATCTACAAAAAAATATGAATAGAATCAATCTGAAGAATTTACAAACTCAATCTGAAAAAAATACGAACATAATCAATCTAAAAAATTTACAATCTCAATCTAAACAAAATAGGAAAATAATCAATTTGAAGAAATTACAAACGCAATATGAACAAAATACAATTCAGAATCAAACAAGGACTAAATTGAAGTCCAAATTTTAACTATAAATAGATACTCAAGGCTGAAGAAGAAAATCATCAGAAAGCAGAAAAGAGTAGTCTTAGAGTTCAAAGAGAGAAACACTTGTTCGAATGAGAAATATTCACCGAGTGTTCTTTTCTTAGAGTGTAAGAGTTATTGTTATTTTTAGCTTTGTTAAAAGCAAACACGTAAAGTTCCAATCTTTTTTATCCAACTCGATAATGGTTTAGTTGCTTCTTCAATCTGGGGTTGTCAGGTTCTTAGGAGAAGACTTGGCTTGTAGGATCAAGGTGGTTAGTTCCTCAAAAGTCTGGGGTTGTTAGGTTGTTTGGGAAGACTGACTCGGAGGGTTAGGTGCTTTGTAATTCAAGGTATTTGAATTTGTGGACTAAAGCCTTCTGAATGAAGGGATTGGATGTATCCAAGTTAAGGGTGAACCAAGATAAATCTACGTGTCAAATTATTTATGCTTTCATTGCTTGTTGCCTATGAATCCGATTGCTTCTACTCCAAGTACGTCACCAAAACCGATCTAGTTTTTTATTTATTTATAAATTATCAAAAAGTTATCAACTTTGGCAAACAAAATTCAACCCCCCTTCCGTGTTTGCACATTCAATTGGTATCAGAGCTCAGTCTTAAGGTTGAGCACTTTACAATGTTTTAGAAAAGATCCAAGGGTTCAATATGTCTGGATTTAGTGAAGAAGCTGTTGGAGGAAACATCAACAGACGACCTCTTTTGATTGAGAACTTTTTGAGTATTGGAAGGACAGGTTGAGAAGTTTCTATATTTCACAAGTTCCTGAACTTTGGGACTTGGTGGAAGATGGTTATATTGCTCTAAAGAATAATGATGGTATTGAAATTCCAATAAAGGAGATGAATGTTGATCAGAAGAAGATGTACAAGATGAATCATAAGTCCATAACATTCATGATAAATGCAATTACCTTCAAGGAGTTTAACAAGTGCACCAACAAGGAGATAACAAAGAGTATTTATGATAGTCTAATTCTTACCCATGAAGGAGGCAAACAAGTTCAAGAAGCAAATGTCAACCTCCTAGTGCAAAAGTATGAGCTGTTCAAGATGGAATAAGATGAAGACATTGAAATAATGTTTTTCAAATTCCAGATGCTGGTCTCAAGGCTAAAGGTACTTGAGAAGAGTTATAGTACTATTGATTATGTGAAGAAAGTCCTTAGGAGTCTAACAAGCAAGTGGAGACCTAAGTTCACTGCCATTCAGAAAGCACAGGATCTGAATACTTTTAAGCTAGAAAAATTAATCAACTATCTCAGATCACATGAAATTGAGCTTGAAGAAGACGGGCCCAATAAGAAGAACAAGACTCTGGCCTTGAAATCCAAGCAGAAGAAGGTTCTAAAGGCAACATCAGAATTAGAGAATAGTGATTCAAATGATCAGAATCTGAACTCAGAGGAAGAGGAAATTGTCTTCATATCCAGAAGATTTCAGAGGAATAGGAGATTGTCTTCATATTCAGAGGAAGAGAAGATTGCCTTCATATTAAGAGGAATAGGAGTTCTTAGTTACAAAACATAAATTATGTGTGAAGCTTGTCAAAAAGGAAAATAAACAAAGAAGTCTTTTACTCCCTAGAACTCAGTCTCTACCTCAAAGCCCCATGAGCTCTTACGTATAGATCTCTTAGGGCCAGTGAAAACAACCTCTCTAAATGGAAAGAAATATGGTTTTGTTATAATAGATGATTACACTAGGTGGACATGGGTAAATTTCTTAAAAAGTAAGGATGAATCCCACGTAGTGTTTATCATATTTTGCAAACAAAAAATGAATGAAAAGGGTCATAAGGTTGTAACAATTATAAGTGATCATGGAGGAGAATTTGAAAACAAGTTCTTTGAAAGTTTTTGTGATGAGAATGGAATCTTTCACAACTTCTCCTCTCTTAGAACACCCCAACAAAATAGAGTTGTAGAAAGAAAGAATAGAACACTCCAAGAAATGGCCAGAACCATGTTAAATGATATGAATATTGCAAAACACTTTTGGGCTAAAGCAATTAATATTGCATGTTATATTCAAAATAGAGTCTATATTAGACCTATATTGAATAAAACACCATATGAATTGTGGAAAGGTAAAAATCCTAACATCTCTTATTTTAAACAATTTGGTTGTACTTGTTATATGTTAAACACTAAGGATAACCTTGGTAAATTTGATTCTAGATCTCAAAAGTGTACCTTCATTGGATACTCTGAAAAATCCAATGCTTATAGAGGGTTTAATAGGGAAAATCATATTGTGGAAGAATCCATACATGTTAAACTTAGGAAATCTTTGTATGGTCTAAAACAAGCACCTAGGGCATGGTATGATAGACTTAGTAACTTCTTGCTTAAAAAATAACTTTGAAAGAGGACAAGTAGATAATGAACTTTTTAGAAAATCAATAGGAGAGAACATTCTTATTATTCAAATTTATGTTGATGACATTATTTTTGGATCTACTAATGGCAGTCTTTGTCAAGAATTTTCTAAATTGATGAAGCTTGAATTTCAACTGAGTATGATGAGAGAACTTAAGTTCTTCTTAGGGATACAAATTCAGAAAAATTCAAAAAGGTATATACATTCATCAAACTAAATATACAAAAGAGCTTCTTATGAAGTTTAAGATGAGTCATTGCAAACCTATGACTACACAAATGTACCCTACTTGTTCACTTGAAAAAGATGATTGAGGCGAAAAAGTTGACCAAAAAACCTATAGAGGAATGATAGGATCTCTACTTTACCTTAGCGCTTCCAGACCTAACATCATGTTTAATGTATGTGTATGTGCAAGATTTCAAGCTGACCCTAGGGAATCACATTTAACTGCTGTTAAGAGAATCCTTAGATACCAAAAAGGCACTACCAACCTTACCTTGTTCTACAAGAAATCTCCTAAGTACAAACTTAGTGGATACTGTCATTTTGATTATGCTGATGATAAACTTGAGAGAAAGAGCACTAGTGGAAACTGCACATTTTTAGGTGACAACTTAGTATCTTGGTCAAGTAAGAGACAAAACACCGTTGCAATGTCAACAACAGAGACTGAGTATATTTCAGCAGCTGATTGTAGTTCTCAACTACTTTGGATGAAACATCAACTTGAAGACTACAAAATCCTAAAATGCAACATTCTCATCTATTGTGTTAACACTTCTGCCATTTGTCTAACCAAAAATCATATCTTACATTCTAGAGCTAAATACATAAAGATCAAACATTACTTCATTAGGGACTTTGTTCAAAAAGGGGTACTAAACATTCAATTCATAGACATTGATCACCAATGGGCTGACATATTCACCAAACCATTACCTGAAAATAGGTTTGACTTCACCAAGAAAAACCTAAACCTTAACTTCATACTTGACTGATGTTGTGATAACTTTAAAGTAGTTTAGTTTTAAATTAGTTTTTATATTTTCTTGTACTATATTATATTCATGTTATTCAAAAAAAAAAGATGAAAAAATAACAAAAAATAGAGAAAATCGGAAAGAACAAAAGTTTCACTTTTAAGTCTTTTTGTATGATGACAAAAGCAGGAGAAATATATTTGAAAAAGTAGAGAGAAAATGATACTTAGACTTAGGGAGAACTCTAAGTTAGGGGGAGTCAAAGAAATATGAAGAAAATTTGTTATAAAGAATACAAGTTTTGTTATCATCAAAAAGGGGGAGATTGTTGGAACCAAGTTGATTTTATACTTAGAGTTTTGATGATAACAAAGGTATTTTATGAAAATTGTATATTTGACTTCAGATAGTATGAAAGAAGATTCATGTTTTTGAAGAAAATCTAAAAGAAGATTGGATTCAAATTTATAATTGAAGAAAATCTAAAATAAGATTTGATTCAAATTTATAATTGAAGAAAATCTAAAATAAGATTTGATTCAAATTTATAATTGATGAAAATATAAAATAAGATTTGATTCATAATTATAATTGAAGAAAATCTTTGACCAAGTTGAATAGAAGATACGGTCAATATTTGAAGAAGATTAGATCAACATTTGAAGAAGATTTGATCAAGATTTATCTACAACAAAATATGAATAGAATCAATCTGATGAATTTACAAATGCAATCTGAACAAAATACGGACATAATCAATATGAAGAATTTACAAACTCAATCAAAACAAAATAGAAATAGAATCAATTTGAAGAATTTACAAACTCAATATGAACAAGATACAATTCAGAATTAAACAAAGACTAAATTGAAGCCCAAATTTTTACTATAAATAGATACTCAAGGGTGAAGGAGAAAAACATCGAAAAACATAAAATAGTAGTCTTAGAGTTCAAAGAGAGAAATACTTGTTTGAGTTAGAAATAATTTCAGAGTGTTCATTTCTTAGAGTGTGGCAGTTATTACTATCATCAACTTTTTAGAAGCAACTACTCAAGTTCCAATCTTTTGTATCCAACCCAATAGTGGTTTAGTTCCTTCTTCAATTTGGGGTAGTCAGGTTGTTAGGAGAAGACTTGGCTTGTTGGGTCAAGGTGGTTAGTTCCTCAAAAGTCTGGGGTTGTTAGGCTGTTTGGGAAGACTGGCTTGAAGGGTCAGGTGCTTTGTAATTCAAGGTATTTGAATTAGTGGATTAAAGCCTTCTGAATGATGGGACTGGATGTAGCCAAGTTAGTGGTGAATCAGGATAAATCTACGTGTCAAATTATTTATGTTTTCATCGCTTGGTGCCTCTGAATCCGATTGCTTCTACTCCAAGTTAGTCACCAAAACCAAACTAGTTTTTTATTTATTTATAAATTATCAAAAAGTTGTCAGCTTTGACAAACACTATTCAACCTTTTTCTCGTGTTTGCACCTTCAATTTGATACTGGATCTCCATCCAAAACCTTATGGCATTAGGTAGATGAACCACCTCTCTTATATATCCAATATTTAGCTCATTTATATTCAATATAGGACTAAACACTCACACTTGAACCCAACACCACAATGTTTGATCTTAAATTTTGAGTATAAAAATGCTTCACTAATCCCATAAGAATCATTGTAAAATGGTCATCATGAGATCATTTCCAATTAGTTTTATTTGAATATGTTTTTTCTGATAATCTCATTCCGTTGAATTAATAAGTGATAGTACAAGAGAAATTGAAGAACATTGAAACAAACATTTATATATAATCTCACTTTGATATGAAGTAATATTTAGGATTATGACCCTTTTCCAAAAATCAATGAGTCAAACCGCAAAATATCAAGGTAAAATTCTTTTGTTGTTGCATGTAATGCAAACAAACCAATTTACTTGGGTGCGATATTGTATGTCCATTCACCAATCCTCAAGCTTTTTCAGGTCATATTCAATCAAGGATTATAAATACACATCAATGCCAACTTTTGGACTAGATGGTCATGGTATAAGATAAGTTAGGGACAAATATGTAAGATTTGGACATGCAATTCTCATAAGGTACATTTCACAATGTAAAAATAACTAGCCAACCAGAATAAAGTGTATAGCCAACATATGGATATATGGTGTAAAAATATTAGAGCATAATCCAAATTGCACTTTATGTGGATCAACGAAAAAATTAGGATGTACCCAATCAAAGTATTGCCATACTTCACCATCAAATGATGATGCAACACGCCTAAATTTTGTAATAGTGGTAAAGCTATGCAAGCAAAAAAAGTTCACAAAGATCTCTTCACTATAATAAGAACAAATACAAATGAAGAATCTAAGGAATACTAGATTGAATATGATTGCTCAATCATTTCTTGGAATGAAAAAGTACAAGTTTATTGCAACAGAAAGTAAAAGAAATTCATTCACAAGGAATGCCACTAGAGAGAGGGAAGACTTGTATCAAACTCTGCACAACAATCATTCCTCCATTCCATCTATTTGTACTGACAAGAGGAATATTTTCTGTTAGGAATTCTCTCTCTTTTTTCCATCATTGGCTCCATGATGCAAGGATCATTCACCATGTTTCTTTGATTACCTTTTTTTTTTTTTTGTCATTTTCCTTTGGCATCCATCTGTTGCCAGCTCCATGTATTATCGTTAATCATCACAAATTTTTCCCACGTCATTTAACCTATAGTTTGCATTTAAGCAAAGAGTCACTGCAAACTTACTGTTAATGGCATAACACACAATAAGTAACACTACTTTATGCTTATGATTAGTCACTTCACTACCAACACACTATCTTGTGCGAATGCAAGTTTTCCTAAGATAGTCTTAGTATTTTGATGTATGTAAAAAAAAAAGTTATTTTTCAACCACTAATATTGACAACTAGGGGTGGGAATAGACTAGGCCGTCCGTTAGAAGCCTTTGGCCTAGCCTATTTATGGTATGACTCGACCTGTTTAATAAAAAGGTTAGGCTTAGGCTTTTTCTAAAGCCTATTAATTTAAATAGATCAGGCTCATAAAAAAGCCTATTGGAGCTGATAGGGCGACCTATATATGATTATTATTATTATTATTATTATTATTATTATTATTATTATTATTATTATTATTATTATTATTATTATTATTATTATTATTATTATTATTATTATTATTTATTAACATTGTTATTTGTTATTTTAAAGTTGCTAATTACCAGCTCATTTTGTTTATTTATTTTTTTGAAAGGTCGTTGCATACTTGCTAGTTCTAATTTTTTTAGATTTGGTTATATATAAAGGCCTAGTTTAGCCTGTTTAAAAAAATAATATATATTATTTAAATACTTTAATGTGAAATAGGCCTTTAAATAAGCTTTTAGGCCAGGTCAGACCGAGAAAAAAGCCTATGATAGGTCATAGGTCAGACTCGTAGCTAAAAAATTAATCGTAGGTCAGACATTTCAAAGTCTGCTCTAGTATGACTTATTCTCACCCCTATTAACAACATAATATCAAACAAATATAATTTGACTGTGAATAAATGGATCATTGAATGATGTTAGATTTTTTTTTTTACTTCACCCAAAATTGGTGGATTCATTGTATTTTGTTTGATACAATACAAACAAGAAGTTTCCATAATAAATAATAATAATAATTGTTTCCGAGGCAAACACAATATTGTACTTTGACGTAAAAAAATAGTAGTGTAGTACAACTATACTTTTAATTAGTGTAGATTCAAAATATTGAATATCTTGCAACATTAAATGTCATTTATTTGTTTCCAATCTTTTTGTGTTAGTTTCAAATTTTCACAAGATGTTTTATCGGCACAATGTTTATATAAAAAAAAAAACAAGACACCATGATAAATTTTTGAGTAAAAATTTTGGAAGTATTTCTAATGCAGTATTCTTTTATGATAATTAAAATGTTTTTCATATTTTACCGGTTCATCCATTTTTCATGTTCTATGCAACTCTTTTCATTTTCCTTACAACTATTTCCTTACAGATTTTTATATGAGTCATGTGATCTTTAAATGGATAGAAAATAAAACAGTGGTGTTAAACAATACAAAGACAATACTTGCCATATTTGACGACAATACATTATAACTAACTATATTGTTGGAAAAAACAGACACATAAATTTAAATAACATAATCACAACAGAATAATATAACGTAGAAACACCAAAATCGGAGAAAAAATCACAACCACTCTTGAATGACAAACATAAATTAACATTATGTGAAAATTGTTACAACACACAAATTTCTATTATATTTTCCATGTGGTCCCAATATACTCACACACTCTCCAAAACAAATATTTGAACTACATCTCACAACACTCTAACACAAAAGTATAAATGACAAGAAAAGAATCGGATACAAACTTAAAAATGTTTCTAACAGGTGTGATTTGAAATGAAGAACTAAAGTCATATACGTAGTCTTAGTCTATCTCTTCCTTTACAATTCTAATTAATGTGAGATTTTTCAATGTTTTTTTAATTTCAACCAAACTCATTACATACACAAGTAAAAAGGTGAATAGATGATAAATGTTGGACCAAAAAGTAATAATACGTTCCTAATTGTTAAGTCGTGATTTTTTCTCCCAAAAATTTTCGTAACTTCAAGCATTTTCTAAAATGAAAAGCCTAATTAAGTGTTTACTATATTTGTTTCTAAAAATTTTCACTTATTTTTTTGTTTTTGTTTTAGAAGAGATGGTAAATTTTGTCATAATTAACTAACACAACTGTCGAACCCGAGACAAAACGTCCGACCTAACAATATCGACATTTGTTAGTTAAGCTAGGACCTAAAGACAATTTTTCACTTATTTTAACCATTACAATTGCATCAATCCCCTTCAAATACAATGAATATCCATTTTTTTTCTTCAAAATTTATATATTCATCTAAAATAAATTCAAACTCTGTATTGTAAATATTCATTTATTCAATTCCATTGGAAACTATTTTTAGAAAATTTTGTGTTACAAGGATTCACCATAATAGTGAAAAAATCTCATAATTATATTTTTGTATACAATCGGTTGAACATATTGTTGTATGATTTTCATTTCTTATTCCACTTCCATAATCTCATGTTAGCAATACTATTTTAAAGTTTCTTCCTAAATGGTTATTTTTTTTTCCCAATATTTTCTAATAGGTGTATGACCTTCTATTTTTTAGAGTTTTTAATTGTATTATTTATATTTATTAAAAACATTTAGTTTTTAATTGCATTTTATGATATACAATTTAGTGTATACTTTCTCCGATCTCAAATAAAAGTAAAATTAAATTTTAAAAAATTGATATATTTAATCATAAATTTAAACTAAATATATCATTTTCTTTATCAAATTTTATTTATATTTGATACTGAGTAGTATATATAAGTTAGCTCTCAAAAAAATGCATGTATATATAAGTTGACACATACTTAGCCTAAAAAAGTGGAAGTAAATGTGAATAAACATGATGGTGTAAAGTTTGGAGTGTTATGAGACAATATTAGTTAGGGACAAAATAGGGGATTTAGGTTGAATACCCAGAAAAGGATTAAAGTGAAGAAATATATATAAGAAAAATGGTATTATAAGATAAGAAGTTAAACCTAAAGAAAAGCATATGAATATTTGATGGACGAGAGGATGGAGCAGAGTTCAATACTCGTGGCGCCGTCAGTGAAAGTATGCACGTAATGTTCTTATCCGTACGACAGTGACACTGTTTAGTCCATCAGACACTCCACAGTGTAACGGAAGAGAGAGACAAATAGTACAAACCAAAAAAATAAGTACTAACAAAATACTTGCCATACTTTTCTTTGGTTAATAATAATACTCGGTATATTATTATACATATTTTTTAAGCTATAACATAAAAAATACTTATTTTTCAAATTTGTTTTTACATATATAAACTACATTTTTTTTAATTGTCTCGTAAGTGTGCTCAAAATGATTATAAGGTTGTTATTATATATATAAAAAAATTATTGGAATATTCGTCGTATTAAGTTAGTTAGATTTTCAAAATTTAAGTCTCACTTATTAAAAAATTGAAATTATAAGTCTGATATGTGATTTGAATTTAAAATTATAAGTCTGATATAAATTGAAAAATTGAAATTGTTATTATATATGTTTATTTTTTATGTTTGAATCTAACTTTGATAGAAGATTGGTATAGTCTTTTAACTCACTTAAAAACCTATTCATTTCAACATCTTTGACAAAGTAATCAAACATATCTTTAAATATATTAACGAATTAATACGTTAATAAAATTAAGTTCTATTTTGATATTTAACATGACATTTTGAAGAATATGTCTTTATAAACAAAAAGATCCAAATTTAATATAATAATTATATAAGTAATAAAAAAGTTATTTATATTTATTTAAATAGACCGATTTGATATACCTAAAAGATTTATTATGTGATTTGTAGCCTAACCTTTTTAACTAAATAGATTTTTTTTAGAAGCTTTGACATTGTCTATTTAAAAAAAAAAGTATGATCTGACGTAGGCTAAGCTGTAGATCCATGTCGGTCGGTCTGACTTATTTTCATCCCTACTTCCGACAAATGCACAAAAATTAAAAAATACAATTAATTTTGTTGATCGTATAAAAACTAGAAATTACATTACAAAATATCATTAATTAATCGTATGAAAAAGAGAGATTGCATAAATTACTCATATCGTTCTTAATTATAAACACCCATTTTGAGAGAAAAAAGTATTAATTTATATAGACTATCTTTCAATTAATACTAGATGTATTTATTATTATTTTTTTTAAATATGTCTCTTATTAATACATATAAAATATTCACATCAAATTCACTACATATTAATTTTTTTTGTCTATAGATAAAATGACAAACAACACCCGTAAACAATTACATATGTAAAGTGGAGAACTCGATTTTGAAATCAAGTCACCACACAAAATATTCAGCTTAACAATATTAACATTATCAGTTGAGTTGGGCTTTGCATACATCTAATTCTCTTATATATTACGTGGAAAAATACAAAAAATGTTTATAAAAGTGGATCAACAAAATGAGATTCAGTTAAGAACACAAATCGTTGAGAAGAACATGAGTTTGAATTCTAATTGAAACAATCTATAATTAGACTTTACTTATTTTTGGATTATCAAGACTTATTTTCCTCCAAAAATCAAGGGTTAGAATCAAAATAAGAGAGTAATAAATAGTCAGAGAAATAATAGAAAAAAACAATATTAATAATCCATTGATGGGTCTTCCTAACAATGACTTAGAAATAGAAGTTCTTCTTGAAAATACAAATAAAACATTTGGACTAGGATGGATATCTCGTATCTGAAAACTAGGAGTTTACCCCATCAATCCTCCAAAACCTAAATAACTTAATTTTCTCTCATGAGATAATGGGTGTAATCCAAAAAAAAGAATTATAAGTGGTTGTTAATGGAGTTGAAATCACCAATTTATGAGAAGTTGGTAACAATTTATATCTAATTGCTTCAGATATATTTCCTGTAATTATGTCTTCTAAACGAACGAGAGACGATCCAAATTGATCTTGTAAGAGATCTATTATGGAACAAATACGATAAATATACTACTATATATACTATTTTGTTTTCATACAAACTTACCTCTTTTATTTTATTATACAATAAACCATTATTTTATTTCACAACTCACTCTAAATGACATTGTCTAAGGAATGAAGAAGAGTTTATTCTCTTATTAATTAATTAAAACATTTTACAAAACATTAATTGTGTTCTTTGTTTTCTTAATAGGTTCTTTTATAATTCTATTCAAGTACGTCAGACATTAAATATCTCTCATCGAAAATTTAAATCCTTTGTAGTTGGTTCTGCATTCTACAACATATTCCATTATTCTAAAATAAATTTAATTAAATTATAAGAATCTCACATAATTTTGAATAGGGTTTTTTTGGGATATAGTAAAGAAGATTAATGGTGTTATTAACGTATTCAAAAAAGGAAAGTAAAAAAGCAAAAGAGAGATATGATTGTGTGGCTGTTAGTTAACAAAGACATCAACTTGGAAAGTGAGCAACCAATAGATTGTCGACAGCACAACATTATCAAAACATCTGTGGTTTTATGATTTGGAAAACCAGAAACCAGAAACCAGAAACCAGTTGTGTATCAATAATATAATAAAATAATAGAGTGATAGATAGATAGAAAACAAGACTCACACACTGAGTGTGGTCTCTCTTCTACAAAACTTGTCCAGAAGAAGAAAGACCCATAAATTAACATTCTCTCAGCTAGTTTTGCTATAATAGCAAGCCTTTTAAGCATATTTCTGGGGTTTGTTCCCTTTTACTTGTTTAGGTTTTTGTTGGGAGAAAAAAGGGTAAGAAAGAAGAATTGTAATATAATTAAAGAAAAAAATAATTACCAAAAATATTATTATTATTATTATTAACATGGGAAGGGGTAGGGTTCAGTTGAAGAGGATAGAAAACAAGATCAATCGTCAGGTTACTTTCTCCAAAAGGAGAGCTGGACTTCTCAAGAAAGCTCATGAGATCTCTGTTCTTTGTGATGCTGAAGTTGCTTTGATTGTTTTCTCCCACAAAGGAAAGCTCTTTGAATATGCCACTGATTCTTGGTAATTTTTTACTACACTCATTATCTCTCTCATTTTTATTCATATTTTCATTGCACTCATTTTTTATTAAATAAATTTCACTCATTTTTATCTCTCTCCCTCACTCTAAATATATTTATTCATATCTTTTTATTAAATATATATTTTTTTGAATATTTTCATTGTACTGATTTTTTATTAAATATTTTGTACTATATTTTGTACCATATAATTTGAAGATATTTCTCTCTCACACACAAAATATTTATTTCTTGTGTGTAAAGTGAAGTTGATCTATGCATATTACTAATTTAGATTTACATTGTGAATGATTTTTCAGCTTCTGATTATTTTTTCCAATTTTGTAACCTTGTTTTTTCCCTTTTCACTTGAGAAGGGTCCCCATTTTTGGGTGCAAAGCCAAAGGAGAAAATGGTTTCAACATTGCACTGATTTATTGTACTATATACTTTTTATGTGTATATCATATAAATTGAAGATATCTATCTCTCCCACACACAATATATTTATTTCTTGTTTGTAGAGTGAAGTTGATCTATGAATATTAGTAATTTATTTTTCCATCGAGTAAAGGAGTTTTTAGCCTTGATTTTTTTTTCTTCCAATTTCTAAACCTTGTTTTTTCCTTTTTCACTTTTGAAGGGTTTCTCCTTTTTTGGGTGCAAATCTAAAGAAGAAAATGCTTTCTTCTTTGTTTTCTCTTCTAAATCTGAGTTTTGGTTAGATCAAACAGTGCACACCTAAAACTATATGTTTTATTTTATTAAAAGAAAAATATAGGAGAGTTTTATGGACAGTGAATGTTCTTATATGTTCATACTTCTCTAAAAACAGCTTTTTTATGGATTTTTAAAGGATACTTCATGTAAATTATTGATTTTTATTTTTTCATGTGAAAAAATAATTTTTTTTCTATTAAATACTTTTTCCGCACATCATTGATATTTTTGTTTTTTTATTAAAAGATTCTATATATCCATACTAGGTAGAAAATTATAGAATACAACCTGATCCTGTAGAAAGCCCTAGTTTTATTTCTTCATATAATTATTTATTTAATTAAATTTGTAGAAATATATACCTTGATGAGGTGTTTAATTAATCTTGTGGAAACAAAGTCAGTAAGAGTGTGACAGTATTTGGTTATTACTTGTCACAAGTTCATTTTGGATCTCAAGTCCTTTCATTTCAGAAAACCTATATTTATAGAAGCATCATTTGCTGACCCTTGTTGCTTTAAATTTTTGTTGTACTTCTTTTATAATTTATTTATTTTTCCTCTTTTGATGGATGCTAATGCTTTAATAACATTTATTCAACACGTATTTTGAACAACACAGGTGTCGTGTTCATTTTGAAGCTATTAAGTCCTTTCAAAGCATGGAGGCTTATGTTGCATGCTTTTCCGTTAATTATAAACAGGACTAATATTCTTGCTTTCGCCTCTAACTTTTAGGTGCTTCGTGTCAATTAATTAAACATGTACAACTTCTAGTTTTTCTTCAGTTCGATTGGACGGTTCAGAAATTTTTTATATTGAACTTGCATACCAAATATTAATTTTGTTGTTATGAAAAGAATAAAAAGTTACATTAGTAAAGTTTTATTATTATTTTTAAATTTTAACTCAAAAAAAAATATTAATATTGTTATAATATTATGTTTGAGGTTTGAACTTTAAATTTTGCATTCATATGTATAAATTTTTAATGATATTTATTATCTTGTTTACATCTTTAAAATAAAATTATGTCATCATTTAATTTTAAAAAAAACAAAATTAAATTCTAAGAGTATATTTATATGTTGTTATTGTTATTGGACAATGTTTGTTAAATTGATCGTTGTCAACTTCAAAGTGTAAAATTGTGAACAATTTTTTCAGTTTTATTTAAGA
>JBBPBP010000004.1:21131345-21141488 GCA_037974735.1 Cicer chorassanicum
TTTTAAGCTTTTTGCTTGGTATTTTTTTTTTATGAGAAAAGATTTATCAATATGATGCAAATCAATCTTGAATGGTAGAAATTAAACATGGCTTTCCTTTATTTATTATTCTTGTATTGTAGTCTAAGATTATTTTTTTTTCTAAGATTGGTATAGCACGGTAACAATACCCTTTGTTTGTTTTTAATATTTTTGAAAATGCCAAATTTATTTAAGAGGCTATAAACTAGCACAAGTTGTGCACAGAAGCCAAAAGAAAAGATACAACAGTTTGAGTAACAACAAAATGGTTTGGTCATTATTTATTTTGTCTTTGTTATAGAATATTGAAGAGAGAAAACTGATTAAACACATGATTGGTTTTTCTTTTTGATTTAAATATTTTTAATTATGATTAAACAGCATGGAGAAGATACTGGAGCGCTATGAAAGGTATTCATATGCAGAGAGGCAGCTAGTTGCAAATGATTCCGAGTCTCAGGTTTGTTTATTTCATCCATAACATTCTTAGTAGTACTTAATATTTTTTTAAATGTATATATATATTTGATTGAAAATGAGTACAAGGGTTACTCAAACCTAATACAACAAACATGAAAAGAGTACATAAGAAAAATAAAAAATAAACATATAAGAGATAACATAAATACAAAGCAATAAGTCAACCACAAATAATGAGGCGCGAGTAGTTTAATATGTACATGTGTTAAATTATATGATATATAACCATGTTTTTAAATTGCGGCAAGCAAACCACAATAATTAGACTGCATCACCTGTATTTTTGTGTTTTTCGTAATATAAAGGTTCACAACTGCGATTACAAGTGCAATTTAAAACTATGATGATAACAATATTAAAAGTATTTTAATGTGTTTCAATTTACAGTTTACATTATTATTTGTATATTGTTTCAAATAGCAATAGTGAATCTATTAGTTTTATTTCCCGTATTTTACCGCGATATATATAAATATTTGTAATGTAACTGCAACTATAATTTAAAACTATGACTATGATGTAATAGTTCTAAATTACGATGGTGGTTATGATGCAAACTTTGATAATGCAGCAAAATATAAAGATAAATATGGCCAATGAAATTATAATTGTGGTTGCAATGATGATAAATTGATATTGATAAAGATTGAAGTCTCCATCCAAGTAATGGAAGTAAGCATCTAAGTATGTGTATTTATGCAGGGAAATTGGACCATTGAGTATACTA
This sequence comes from Cicer chorassanicum, assembly GCA_037974735.1. Lineage (NCBI taxonomy): Eukaryota > Viridiplantae > Streptophyta > Magnoliopsida > Fabales > Fabaceae > Cicer > Cicer chorassanicum. The sequence goes on from JBBPBP010000004.1 coordinate 21,132,574, forward strand.
GACTGAAGGCAAAGATTGATCTTTTGCAGAGAAACTATAGGTATATAATAATTATGATTGTGTACTTTGCTTAACTTTAAACATTCACTAACCTTTTATTATGAAAATGATAATAGGCATTACATGGGAGAAGATTTGGGTTCAATGAGTCTCAAAGAACTTCAGAGTCTGGAACAGCAGTTAGATACTGCTCTCAAACAAATTCGTACACGCAGAGTACAAATTTATTATAATTATCATCTATATACTTTTATACTTCACTTACATTCTTTAATTATTAAATTTTTTTATTTTTATTTTGAACAGAACCAACTCATGTATGAGTCTATTTCAGAGCTTCAGAAAAAGGTACCAGCTTCAATCTTTGTGTATATATAGATTTTAATTTTTATTATTGTGATAAATTTGATTGATTGTATATGCATCTATCAAGATAATCAATGTGACATGTGCTCGATCTACTTTGGCAGGAGAAAGTGATACAGGAGCAGAATAACATGCTTGCAAAGAAGGTGACACATTTTAGCCTTAACTATTAATTTATTTTATTTTTTCAATAAACCTAACATGATTTTATCACTGTCTAATGCTGCTTAATATGATTTTTTTTTTATACTTCATGATTTTATAAGAGCATTCTTGATTTAGTTTTAGTCAAAAGTAACATTGTTTATGATTTGAAATTTTACCAAGGCTAAGATCCTTCTTTTTTTTCCATGACAAATTTTGATATAATTTAAAATATAATTAGATCAAGGAGAAAGAAAAGATTGTAGCTCAACAACAGGCACAATGGGAGCACCCAAACCATGGAGGAGTTAATCCATCTTTCTTACTACATCAGCAACTTCCAAGTTTGAACATGGGGTGAATATTTCTATTACATGCATTCATTATTATAAATTTTACTAATTTTTTATAGGCATAAATATTACTATTGTTAATTAAAATTATTATTAATTACTACTATTATTACGTTGGATTCAAGTATCATTAATTAAATCTCACGTTGACTAAAAAAGTGGTAAATGTTGAATATATAAGTGTGGTAATTCATATACGTAATATCTTAAAAAATTTAGTTGAAATGTGGTGTTAAAATCTCTCGTAGATCATGGAATATTTAACACGCTCATTTCCCTTGACCACCAACATTATTATTATTATTATTATTATTATTATTATTATTATTATTATTATTATTAATTTTTATTTGATATTTTGCAGTGGCAATTACCGTGAGGAAGCACCAGAAATGGGGAGGAATGAGCTTGACCTGACCCTGGAACCATTGTATACTTGCCACCTTGGATGCTTTTGAAAACCTTCTAAGAGGTGGATGGTATTATCAAATATTTATATGCTAAAGGCATATAAAATATATATATATGTGGCTCTATGTTTTGTAGTTTAATTTCCCTATTTTGAAGACGTTAATAGTGTGTTGTAAGCTTAATTATAACTTGATTACAAGGTTAGACTCTTAATTAAGCTTTTCTATGTGTTAATTAAATTCAAGTGCTGAAAGGCATGTCCAGTAATGACATTCTAGCTGATTAAGCATTGACTTTTTATTTTGTGTATTCGTTAATTTTCTTTTATTTGAAATAGTTTAACAGTAAAACACACACATTAAAAGTGGAGAATAATATTGCATACTAAAACCAATGTCCAATATATTAATATATTAAATGTATTTGTAATCTTTTACCTTTCAAACTGCAATTACTAAATTGTGTATTGGTTAGTAACACTTACATTTTTTATTTATAAAATAATTACATCTTTTTAAAACCTCTTATATTTTTCTTTACATTTTAACAGCGTTTCATTAAAAAAATGTGCATGTACACATAAATTATTTGAAATGTATTTTAATACTGTTGATTAATCTCTAAATTATAAAATATTTTTTAAAAAAGCTATAACAAAAACGGACCCTTAATAACGTCAAACCAAAATCTATCATTTTATAGCTTCTAGATTATGTTAGTGGTAGTAATTGTACTTGGTTTTGTGATAATATTTGTACTCATTTTGGAAATGGAGAACTAAATGAATTTTGGATAGATCAATAATGTTGTCATAGATCTTTTCAAGAGTTGTACCCGTATCTTTTTAATTCATCTTCTGATTAATCTATATGGTCTAATGGCTAAAATCAGATTTTGGGTTTATGGTTGTTGGCACACTCAACTTGGTTTTATGTTTGACCTTGTTCATGTAATTGTAAGGTGTCACTTAAGTAGTTTTTGTTTTAGTTTTAGTGTTTTGAGTGATATCAACTTGTTTAATTTAGATGGTGTTTTAAGTGTGTGCTTTGTTGATTTACTTTCTTTAACTTTTGCATAGACCCACTTGAGCGAGAAAGATTGCATAAGAAAGAAATTTTTATCATGCATAAGCTTATTTACATGTATTTTAGCATGCATTAAATTTGAACCATGATCATTTTCAAATTATTTCATTTTCTAATAAGTGTTTTTGACTTTGTAAATCGATTTACCCGCTTATGAATGGACTCATGAATTTCAAGAACTCCTATTTTGAAATCTCAGGATTGTGAATTGACTCCTCCTACATGCATAATCAAATGACTTTATCGCATTGAAAACTTTAATTTTCGTTGTGCGGCTCAAATATTTTCAAAACTGTTTTTCAAAAGTTTCGAACTATATTCAACCTCCCTTCTAGAGTTTGTTTTAGGTCATTTTGTGAGTAACAAGTGGCATCATGAGTTGGTTCTCTTAGTGGTAGAAGCTTAATGGCTTAAAGAGAAACACAAAATGACAAACAACATAATTTCTGAATCAAATGGTGGGTATAATAGAGCATTGATCTTTAAGGACGACATATATTCGTATTGAAAAAAGTGTATGAAAATTTATATCATATCCTATTGTTTGGATGTTGGTATGCAATTGAGAAAGGAGCAATCATGATGCCACAAACGTTCTCCGCTTGAATTCTAGAATGTCGTTTGACTAATCATGAAGTATAGGCATAAGCAATCGATTACCTCAGGTGAAATAGGGCAAAATGACACAACCTACTGACTTCCCCAACGCGCAATACCAATAATCTCAAACCAAATGCGCATGAGGCAAGTAGTGTATCGACCTCGTGTGTTCATACACATAGTAGCGGTCTTACATAAAACACATGAATCATGGTCATGTCGACTTTTAGGTCATCACAGTCAAACCATAGCCTCTAATCATTAGTAGTCATGCATATGCAATCTATATGAATTTCTCACTTATCTTAAATAATTGAATCATGACTTTTGGGTCATCACATCATGAATCAAAAACATAAACTCTAGTCAGACGCCAATATCCTTGATGAAATCTTTGAAACCTCAATTTCCATAGATTACAATGTATATTTCCTCGCAACCTCACATTCTAAAACAACTATCCTTTAAAGGATGAATCATAATCATGATCATTAACTTAATCATATCAAACATGATCAAAGTGTACAATAACCCATAAGAAAATAGCACATTAACCCTATTAATCACAAACAACACATAACCAAAATAAACAACCATTACCCAAATCATGGGAACAAATAAAACATTTTTATAAATGGAATAAGTCTCAATTAGTGTCACTTCTAAGAACAATGAACCTTTAAATATCACCAATATTCATTACTATTAGAGATTATGTCAATGTACTGCATATAGATTAAACTATTGTACACCACAAATTTTAGAAGTGACGATTCAGATTCTATTTAAAACTGCGACAACTCAGTTCCTACCTAAATTATTGTCAAAAAATAGACAATTAGATCTTTGACAATAATTAAAAAAAGACAATCTAGTCTCTATAGTACAAAAAATCTCTAAATAATTTATTTCTTAATAAATAACTATCTTTTTTTCTTTAGTATTCAATTAAACTAAGTCATTCAAAAACAATGACCTTTTAATTAAATATCAACAATACTTGACAATCTTAAAAAAATCTACAATTCCAATAGATCAACAAATAACAAAGATCAATGATATTAACTTCAACAATGGACCTGCTCAAAAGATTCATAATATTCCTATGACGTATATCCAAAATTATAATATCAACAATGTACCAAAATCAAAATGTATGTCACTTATATTAACGTAGATAGTGGTTGTTTGAATGAGAAACAAGAAAATGAACAAAAATAGGTGATTTATTAAGAAGAAATTATTTAAGAACCTTTTATTTTTGTAGGAAATAAATTGTCTTTTTTTATATTGTGAAAGATCAAACTGTTCCCTTTTAATTATTATTAGAAATTTATTTGTTTCTTTTTTTATGTTGGTTTAGCTAGGTAGGACTAAAATGTCACTGTTTTTTTTTTTCAGAGAATAAGAATTGTTTTTATGTTTTTCAAAGACTAAACAATATCTCATAGTTTTTCTCATGTACTAAAATGGATTTTTTTTTCTCTAAAATGAATTTAATTTTATAATGACAATAATTAATAAGAATATACTTCGTTACACGAGTAATCAATAACTATAATTTTAATACTTCATTCTAATTAATAAGATTATTAGATTTGATTTGGTAGTGGTATTAGGAAAATCACGGGGCACTATAGTGGTTTTTAAAAGGTACACTATATAATTTTTGCAACATCATATTAACTCACAATATTTTTGTTAATCTCACAGTAAAATCAAACATATATTTAACTTTTGTTTGGTTTTGCGTTTAAAACCTCGAGATTTGTGTTTTCTTGGTCCATGGTAATTTAACAATCTTGAAATGGTGTTTGAACTCTCTTTAAGAATCAATTTTGTGGTCGAAAACTGATTCTAAGTGAAGCTGAGGATTGTAGCTTATGGTAATAGTAAGATACACCAAGCTGCCAACTAAAGTGCAGTACAAAATGGGATCTGGTAAAGGAACATCAACATATTTCACATTCGACTCAAAAGGAGTATCTGTTGCTCTATTATCAGAAAGACGAGTCTGTTCAAGAATGTTGGCCATGTACTTGGATTGAGAAAAAATGTAGCTTTTAGGAGAGTAGGCAACTTCAATCCCCAAGAAATAGCGAAGAGTTCCCAATTCCTTCATCTCAAACTATTTGGCTAACTGCAATTTCAACTCATTGATTCCACTAACATCATCACATGTAATAAATCGTATCATCAACATACAAAGAAAGTATAATGCGATCATAAGTGGTAGATCTTATAAACAATGCAGAATCATGTTCACTAGAGCGGAAACCAAGAGAAGTGATCACAGTATAAAATTTCTTAAACCAAGCTCGATGAGCCTATTTAAGACCATATAGAGCCTTTTTTACCTTACACACTTCCTCCTGATTATGAGAAGCTCTTTGTGGAGGGACCATATAAACTTATTAATGAGCTCACCATTTAAAAAGGCATTTTTGACATCCATTTGGAAAATATTCCATTGACGAATAGATGCAACTGCAATAAGAGTACGGATAGTGGTCATCTTGGCTATAGGAGAAAAAGTTTCTTCCTAATCCATACCATATTGTTGAGAGAATCCTTTAGTAACAAGACGTGCTTTATAGCGCTCAACCGACCTCAGACTTAGTTTTGATCTTGTATACCTAACTAGACCCAATAACATGTTTTCTAAGAGGGAGAGGTACTAATTTCCAAGTATCTGTTTTGTGCAATGTAGAGAGTTTTTTTGCCATAGAATTTTGCCAAAGATGATCAAGAATAGCCTCTTTATAGAAAGATGGCTCAAACAAACTGTGAATAGAGGTTCAGAAAGAAGTAAACGAAGTTGAGTAAGTGGAATAAACAAAATTAGGTAACTGAGTACACTTACGGTGACGAGAGGGGTAACGAGGAGGAGGAGATGGAGGATCAACATCGCAGGAGGTGGTTGGACAGTCGGGGGGACAAGAGGGATGTCATTATGTGGAGTAGTAGTATTTGTTCTGCAATTCTCAATATTACAATCACTAGACGCATTATCATTTGGACCAAACAGATCAATATGTGTTAGTTATGAACTCTTTGTAATATGAAAATCAGAGAAAACTGAGTAAAAAAGGATGTGCTCAAGAAAAAAAAACATTACAAGAAACATATAGTTTTCTTGCATGAAGATCATAATAACGATAACCCTTTTGACCATCCCCATAACAAAGAAAAACACACATGACAGAATGAGAAAACAACTTACTGCACTCTACTTGTGGACGAAGAATAAAACAAGTAGAACCAAAGACTTTCAAAGAATAGTAATCAAGGATAGAAGCATACAATTTTTCAAAGGGAGACAAATCTGATATAACAGACGATTGAGTTCTATTAATAGCATGAACAGTAGTAAGAACTGCTGGTGGAGGGTGTCATCATAAGCAAGTAATTCAAGGAATTTATTAGAGGTATATTCACCACCTAATTCACAACGAAATCACTTTATAACAACATTATGTTGAGTCTTGATCATACACCTTGGGTGTAATCATACAATAACGAGTGTAATCATCAATTAACGAAACATAATATCTAGATACACCTTGGGTGAGAACTGGTGATGGACCCCAAACATCAGAGTGATCTAAATCAAAAGGCACATATGAAACAGAAATACTTTTTCTAAATGGTAAAGCTAAAAAACTTAGCAAGTTTACAACCACAACAATCTGAAATATTACTGGTTTGTAACTTTCCTAAAGCTCTAGTAGAAGCCAAATTTTTTAATCTAGAAGCAGAAACATGTCCAAAGTGAGAATGTCATAAATAAAAAGTAGAAGATGAAAAATTCAAACGAAAACTAGATAATAAGTCAACAGTAGTTGTTGAGGCTGCAATATCTGGGAATCGCATGTCAGCCAAAACATAAAGTCCCCCTTGTCTATGGCTTGTCCCAATCAGTCTCCTGGAATGTGGATCCTGCACACAATAAGAAGTGGAAGAAAATATAACTGACTAACCGAAATCACATATTTGACTAACAAATGCAAGACTCAAAGTAAGATTAGGAATATAATAAAAATCAGAAAAAGACAAGTTAGATGTGGAGATAAAACCAATGTCTGCTAATGCATAAGAGTACCATCAGCAATCATAACCAACACAAACAAGACAGTATTTACAGACACAAAAGATTTATCGTCATATGTCATATAGTGAGATGCTCCAGAATCAAGAATCCATATGGAAGGAGATATACCTGATAAACTAGAGGAATTCAAACCTTTAGTAGAGGTGACACACATGACATGTGATTGAGTGGCAAGAAGTTTTTGAAGCTGTTCTGCAATATCATATATTTGGGAAGCAGTCTCAGATGAGTATACATAACCAGAACTAGAGCCAATGGTAAGAGGAGTAGAAGCAACAACATTGGATGATGTCCCCCTAAAATTCTTCTTATATGTTATCCCCAATTTCAGACAATGTGTTTTTCAATGACCTTTTTCTTTGCAAAAAACAGATTCATCATTACCAAGCCCAACTCTCCCTTGAGATTTTTCTTTTTGAACAGGAACAGCAAAAACAAATGGAGGAGTTGAGAAAATTCCCTTATCTGACACAGCAAAGTGGGTCTTAAGTCTGATTTCTTCTGTCAATAATTCACTAACTACATATTCAACATTAGGAAGGGGGAAAATATGCAAAATACCCCCATGAAGGCCCTCAAAATCCTCACAAAGAGCGATCAGAAACCAAATCAGACGTTGCTCCTTTATTTGATAAATATACACTTTGACAGCATTCAACTCAGTCGATTTTATAAGAGTCAATTGATCTCACAAATTATTCATTGTCGAATAGAATTCCTAAATGATCATATTGTTTTGCTTAAGGGCCCTAATATCACTTTCGAACTGATAACGTTTAGCAAAGTTAGATTGAACATACAAATGTTTCAAGTAATCCTAAATCACTTTAGCAGTATCATATTTTTCTAGTTGCACACCTACAGGGAGCTCAACAGAATTATTAATTCAAGTAATGATTTTTGAATTACTAACATTCCATGTTTTCAAATCTTTTGCAGATTTAGCTTCATCCCTTTTATCTGTAGGCTTAACAGAAGTTCCATCAACATAACCCCGCATATCTTTTCCAATTATAATTTTTTTTTCATCACATAACTCCAATAAGAGTAATTTTGTCCATTGAGGTGGACACTAACAGCTTGAAGAGAATCATCCTTAGCACCAGCCATAACAAATAATGATAGGAAAATACGACAAACACAATCACTGAGACAAAATAAATTAGGGATAACTTGTCAATAACAAAGTCAACCAAGAACCACGTCGAAAACAGAAGATCAGAATTGCGCCGAAAACAGAGAGGTAGAGTCGGATCAGAAACGGAGGGAGCAAATCGGTACAGACCGCAAAACGGGTCATACAAAAACAACCAAAGTTGTGGACCACTTTACAGTAGATCCAAAAAACAACCAAAGCTCTTTGATATCATGTTAACAATGATAAACATAGAATGGAGGAAGAGAAATGAGATAAGGAACCCACTAGAGTTTCATAAACAAATGACAAAAGCATAGAGTGATAGAGTTACAATAACTATATATACAATTGAATGAAAAAGTCTAAAATACTCTTCCTCTTAATATATAATAATATTATCTAACACAGGAAAAAAACGATTATCGTATCTTCCATATTGGTATATAATGCAAATTCTCCCATTGCCCTCATAGTCTTTATTACCATTTTTTTTATTTTCCCTCAATATGAATAAAATATATTACCCAATTAGAAAATATGTAAATAAAATTATATAGTTGAAATTCATTGATTGTATGAGTAATTTTGTGATGAGTTATTTCGTTTAATAATTTAATATAAACGATGAATTTCAATAATTCAATTGTTGATAATTGACCTAATATATTAATGATCAAATACACAAAGTTTTATAAAAAATCCACAAT
>JBBPBP010000004.1:21142998-21196243 GCA_037974735.1 Cicer chorassanicum
ATCTATTATACAAAGAATAAAATAATAAATTTTTATATAATTTCAATATCTAGATTAAGAAAAACTCGTGTTTAATTTCAAAAACTCTAATATATATCTCATTAAAATACACTAATGATCCAAATTTAATGAGATATATATTAGGGATGTGTTTTGCCTAATAAATATAACAAAATATTACAACTCATTAACCATCTATGGAACATAATTAACCATAATTTTTAAATAAATATTTGAGCATAAATTGTGTTTAAAAGATATTAAAAATCATTTATGCGTACATTTGAACATAATTAGATAGTTAATGAGTATCATATATATTTAAACACAAAAATTGTAGTTAATAAAGTTCAAAATTGCGGTGGATGATTAATAAGTTGCGACTAAATGTATCTATGGTCACTAACCAAACTAAATTGAATCAAATTTATTATTCGATTCAATTTTAAAAACTATTTTAATAAAAACTAGTTTTTTTGAAAATAGGTTTCAATTCAATTCCAAATTATTTTAGAATTGGTTTGAAAAATAAACTGATATAATATATATGAACCGAATTTAAATATTAAAATTAAATTAAAAAAACTTATTTATAATTAATTTTAATAAATATTGGGAATGGTGGCCATAGGCAGTGCTCCGATAGTCATGGCGGTCGTGCAGAGTGATAAGATAACATATGATTTGGGGATCTGACTTCAAATCATTTGAGTCAGATTTAGCTAAACTCAATATTCAAATCGGTCAATTTTATTCGGGTTAATATTGATTTTTCAATCCGTAATTTTTACGTCAAATCAAACCAAACCAATCACATATTAAGAATCTTGATAGAAGTCATGGAAGAGAGAAAATATGTAACTGAAAATAAGTTATATATTATTAGAATGAGAAAAGATTAAAACAATGAATACATAATATGCTCTACATCACTGGAGACTTAATAAACTAACCATTTAGAAACTAGCTATAACTAACTTTTATATTTGATATCTCCCGCAAGGTGCAATATGTTCATTACACTAATACACTTCAAGCTTAAAAAATATCAAGAAATAAATGTCAAAAAAGTTATTAACTGAAAAGAATTAAAAACATTGAAAATACATTTCCCAAATCATATAGTTTTGCAATTAACCGTCTATTATATATATATATATATATATATAAAGATAAAATAGTCATTAGACTAATTTTAAAAAGAAGAATATCACCCAAAAAAATTTATGAAAGGATTCTTCTTTGCTTGAGATCAGAAGATTCTCTTGCAGTCTTGTTTCTTATTTTGATTTTTTTTTTTCTTTCAAGATCTTTGTCATCGATATTTCTTGTTCTTCTCCTGGATCATCCATCTAGAAATTTGTTTTTGGAGTTAGTAGTCTGCAACTTTTAGCGGAAGCTATTATTGAAGAATATTTCTTTAAATTGTCGTGAATATTGTTAGAATCAAAATAGTTTCTAAAACAACAACTCAGAACTTGTCTAAGGTAAGGTCATCAAAGCAATTGTTTTGGGCCTCCAAAAAGAATTAAATTTTACTAAATAAAAAAGGTTTCAAAAATATTTTGTACTTAATAAAAATGTCTCATATTCTAGTATTTTCAAATATAAAATTAATTAAATCTTATCTAAAATTAATTAATATTGCCTCAATAAATATTAATTTAATCGATTGAATTATCAATTAAAAAATAAATATTATACAAAATCAATTATCATAATTTTAAAAATGATTTTTCTTTATTCTACAGTATCTAAAAAATAATTGTTTTCATAAAACATTAGTAATTTTACTAAAATACTATTATAGACTCTAAAATAACCTCTTATTAAAATTCACTTTAGATCACACTATATCTTGGATCGACCTTGCAACAACTCCCAGTAAAGTTTTGATAAAAAAAATTTATTTGGGTTCGCATATTTAAAATATCAAATATACTACTCAAACTCAATATCATTATATTTAAATGAATTGATTCGAAACTCAGCAGCTCATAATAGCTTATTTTACATTTGTGGTCACTCACGTTCTTAACCTAGCTAACTATACTTTTATTCTCACTCAATTTCTTCTTCATCAGTATGTCCTTTTTCTCTTCTTCTTTTTTAATTCAAATAAGTAATTTTCACACATATCTATCTTTCCTTTTGTGTTTCTATGTTATTTCGTGTCGCCTTAGTACGACAGTGTTCTGTTCACCGTCTTAGAGTGGTGTCTTTGGTTTTTCTTTTTATTATATTGTTTATTTCATTCAGATTGCAAGATTAACTTGGATCTAGGGCTGACATATTCAACTAATGACTTTAGGGCGTCAAAGATGCAAATCCGAAGGATATGTATTTTGATCACTTTAATTTTGTAATTTTGTCAAATTTGTAGGTATTTTGTTATTTTATGATATTAAATGGTTGTTCTGAGTTTCTTAACAAATTCATCTTTTTATTTTTTAGTGAATTTGTATTGTCTTAATCAATGTATTCTCTTAGTTTGGATGAATGAATATCATTATCATTAATTTGTCAAAAAAAGAAACAAATTGGTTGAAATAAGACTCAAACTTAAATAATTTATAAGGTCTAGTTTAATTGGTAAATGCCAATATTTTTAAACTATACCATGTCCCAGATTCGAACTCAATATGTCGCAATTGTATGCGAGTTTATTTAGCATTTAATCCACGTACCAAAAAAGACTCAACCTTAAATAAATTGTATTAAAATGCACTTTAAATTAGTTTGAGTCACGGAGTTCGCGAGTGAATTTACACTATGAATACATCAAATAATAAAAAGAAGACAAACAAAAGTATGTTATTTCTTTTATAGACAAATATTAGTAATTGATACATTATGTTAAGTTTTTCATAAAAGATTATGAGACTTTCTGTATAAAAAAATTTCAACTTTCTTTAACTCACCGATTGAACTACATTGTGATAGATAAAAATATGGTATTACTGTTGAGTCAACGTGAATATACAAGTTTTACACAACATTCCAATTCCAAAACCAATCAAATTCTCTTCAATAATGATTAAAATTCACTCAAATTTTCATACAAAATAAAATCAAAGACCATTCAAGAAACAGGATATATTTTATGATGCGACGGGAGCTTAGATTTGTATAATTAAATCAGCAGGAGCTTCAGAACTCAAAATAAAATTTGCTTTCTCGTTCATGCCTTTCAAAAATGAGTGAAGAATACATGTGATACTTCAAAACCGGTTCAGATAAGTGATCGGCGTTATTGAGAGTGAAGAGTGAACAGTGAACAGTGAAGAGGTGTGTTATGCTGCGGCTTACTCTATATTTGTTAGGAGAACAGTTATTGCCCAATTACCTGTTGTTCTGGTTCCAGGTAATACTATAAACACCATTGATCTATTTTCAACAGATAATCTACGGTCACAAATGATCCCCAATGGTGGAGCCTTTAACAAAATTTATGTTAAATCCAGTTCAGAGAATCATAGAAGACAAATTCATTTCTCTATTGCGTTCATGTAAATCCTGCGAACACCTCCACCAGATCCAAGCCCAAATAGTAACCCATGGACTCGAACACAACGATTTCGTCGCACCAAGTTTCATCACAACGTGTTCGCGGCTCAGACGAATGCACCACGCACGAAAACTGTTCGATAAAATTCCCGAACCAAACACTGCCACGTGGAACGCCATGTTCCGAGGTTACTCCCAAAACGAACATCACCGCGACGCCGTCGTTTTGTTTTGTAAACTAAACCGCGTTTCGGCGGTGCCGAATTGCTTCACTTTTCCGATTATTATAAAATCATGCACGAAAACGAAAGCTTTTATTGAAGGTGAAGAAGTTCATTGTTGTGCCGCCAAACGCGGCTTTAAGTCGAATTCATTTGTTGCGACTTCGTTGATTGATATGTATTCAACGAAGGGTTGTGTTGAAAATGCTTATAAAGTGTTTGGTGAAATACGTGAGAGAAACGTCGTTGTTTGGACTGCTATTATAAGCGCTTATATCTCGTGTGGAGACGTGACTTCTGGGAAACGACTTTTTGATCTAGCGCCTGAGCGTGATGTTGTAATGTGGAGCATTGTAATTTCGGGTTACATTGAATTGAAGAATATGGTTGCTGCGAGAGAGCTTTTCGATAAGATGCCGAATCGCGATACAATGTCGTGGAACGCTATGTTGAATGGCTATGCTGCTAATGGAGAAATTGATTTGTTTGAGAAGTTGTTTGATGAAATGCCTGAGAGAAATGTGTATTCTTGGAACGCACTAATTGGGGGTTATGTTAAGAATGAACTTTTTTCTGATGCTTTGGAGTCTTTTAACGGAATGTTGGTTGAGGGTCATGTGGTTCCTAACGACTTCATGCTTGTTGTGGTGTTGTCTGCGTGTTCGAGATTGGGAGCACTTGATATGGGTAAGTGGGTTCATGTGTATGCAGAGAGTATTGGGTATAAAGGAAACTTGTTCATTGGTAATGCTTTAATCGATATGTACGCAAAATGTGGTGTTATTGAAAATGCGGTTGTCGTGTTCAATGGTTTGGATAGAAAGGATATAATTAGTTGGAATACAATCATTAATGGATTAGCCGTACATGGACATGCACCCGATGCGTTGAGTTTGTTCGACAGGATGAAGAGTGAAGGAGAAGAACCAGATGGGGTTACTTTCGTTGGGATATTGTCTGCTTGTACTCATATGGGTTTGGTTAAAGATGGTTTTTTGTATTTCAAATCAATGGTTGATCATTACAAAATTGTGCCTCAAATTGAGCATTATGGGTGTATGGTTGATTTGTTAGGAAGAGCTGGTCTTTTAGATCAAGCTGTGAGTTTTATAAGAAAGATGCCAATGGAACCTGATGCGGTTATTTGGGCTGCATTACTTGGGGCATGTAGGATATACAAGAATGTTGAGATAGCTGAACTTGCCCTACAGAGGCTGATTGAACTTGAACCGAAAAACCCTGCAAATTTCGTAATGCTTTCAAACATATATAAGGATATGGGAAGATCGGAAGATGTTGCCAGATTGAAGATTGCAATGAGAGATACTGGGTTTAGGAAATTGCCAGGATGTAGTGTTATTGAGTGTAATGATAGTGTGGTGGAATTTTATTCCTTAGATGAGAGACATTCAGAGACAGAAAGTATATATAGGGTATTGAAGGGATTGACGATTTTGTTGAGAGCACATGGATATGTTCCAAATCTAAGGGATGTTGCTCAAGGAGTCTGAATGATGGGGGAGGTATTACTATTATTATTCATATATTAAAATTATTGGTAACTGTGAAGTATACATTGGTTTTGCCGATGCTTAATTTCTGCCGGAAAATTTGGCTGACTGCAATCTCTCCTCTCAATCATGTTTTTCCCATTCACAATGCTCAAACCCGAGACATGGCTTGTGGGATAAAGTCCGGTTCCACTCGGATCAACAGAATCTTGGTATGGGGGAGGTATTATGAGTGAGCGAATAATAATTTTTTATGAAAGTGGCTCACCATCCAAAAGGTTCATAAGTAATCACACAGGCCATAATCAGAGTTCTTTTAATTCTGAGACAGTTTTGATAATCTATTTTGTGGCCTTTCAAATAGTGAAAATTATGTGCTTAAACCACTCTGAAAATCTATTTTTGTTGTAAAGACCAGTTCTGGTATATGTGAAATGTTCTATTGCTAAATTATCCCTGAACAGAAAAACTGTTTGAGAATGGATACTTCCTTGTGCTCATTTTAATTTATATTAGACTTGAGAGTTTGAGTCTTTGGAAATGCATGTCGTTTCCCAGTCCATTAATCATGCTCAGAAAATATTTTGTACTCATTAAGATGTTGAGCTAACTGCTCTATGATTAAACATTTGTGTTTCATAGCAGCGTATGGAAGGGAGATGTCATTTTTATATGTAAGTAAGCTATTTAATATTGGTTATAGAAACTATTTAATACAAATCTATATTTATGCATTTTATCTTCAGTCCCAAGTTTTAACTTTACAATATGCTTTTATAAGTTGTTTTCAACTTCTTGTTATAAAATTATTGCCAAATAAGCTCTCAAGAATAGCTTATACAAAAGTAATTCTATCACATTCCCTCTTTGATTTAAAATTTGATACAGACTAGGAGCACACATATATAATGCCATGTTTTTTTATTAAAAAAAGCAAATTTATTAAACAACATAGCTATCTCAAGAATTGCAACAGTACAATAAACTCATCAAAAGAGTCATCTCAACATACCTAAAGTAAAACAAACTACCAAAATGCTAATAACAAATTTATGAAACTAAATAACTCAAATAAACCTTGTCAAATAGTTACTAACAAAATGCTAATAACAAAGTAGTGGTCTTAGCTTGTTTTTGAAATGCCAAAATGAAACAAAAGTGTCTTTAGGATCTCTACAAACATACACCCCCTTACAAGTTGACTCTTTCACAGATTTTGGCAATGATGTGTAGAGAAGAGCCTTGGAGAGGAAAATGAGTTGAGTTGAGGAAGAATATATATGTTTCTTAATGTAGAGGGTAAGTTCCAAATAGGGAACAAGAGCATGAGGGTTAGTAGTGAGCAAAGGGTGGTCGTTGTTATAAATATTTGGATATTTATTGCGTTTGAGTAAGGCAAAAGTCAATGCTTTGAACCAAATGGTACCTGCTTTTGGAGTGGTAGCTTGGATTAGATCTGTATCACAGGCTTGAAAGACAAGATAAAACAGCTTGAAGATCCTTTATGGTTTGCTAAAATCCTTGATATTGGTGGAGATGTTGTAATCCATCCTATTTTTAATGGCAAGGTTTGTATTAACTCCTTGAATTCTTGGCCTATATCTTCTTGCAAGTATTCTGGCACAAGAGAGTTTTCATCACTTAATTTTATCATGGTGTAGGGGGGTAGTCAATGCTATAGAACTATTAGTTGAGGGGCGCATCGATCCTTGAAGTTAGTTCATATATATAGTAATAAGTACTCCGTATGTGTACTAATTATATATTTCACAATTACTAATAAAAATCAAGAAGTGTAGTTAATGTATTCATTCTGTATAAAAATATGATTAAATTGTCCTTTTAATATTGATTTTTCATATTCCAAGACAAATTCCACAAGTTAGTAGTATTAATTAGGATTATGTTTGGAAAAAATAATAAATGCAACTACTAAATTGAAAAGAAACTTATATTTAGAAATAAAAAAAATTCCAATGAGAATCTATAATACAGAGAATACAAATAGTTAACTTAATTATTACTTAATTGATAACTGACGGTTCTTTATTCCATGAGATTTTCTGTTTCCATTTTCTTTCCAAGGAAAATAATGAATAGTACAACACACGGGACTAACGAAAAAATATAGTGTATAAATGATTGTTTTTCATTTTCTCTCTGTCATGTATCCCATCAAAAACAAACTATAATTTGACCTTTCAATGCAAAAATAATGGGTGTTTTATTTTTACTTCTCTCGTACTAAATAGAAATCCTCTTTTTCCAATCACATGCATCTCACGCTCTCCAAACCACATCACCTTCTCCCTCTCTGTTTTTGCGTACATAAATATGATAGGTTTGAGATTTCCGACCAAAATAAACCGATTAAAGAGATTCAAGTATACTAGTATGTCATACCAAATATATATATACTAGTATGTCATTCATATATGTTGACCTGCTTCTGCATTGTCTATCACTAAATTGCGCCAATCACTTCTTGCCTTGCTCTTATTTTTAGTAATAAGATTGAAGTCTTTTTTACAAAGATTTAAGTATTAGTATATTTTTAGTAAAATTTAAGTATATTATATGTACTTGTGCAAAAGAAGTATACTATACGTAATATACTTCTAAGATTGATTTATAGTAATAAGATTGATTTTTTTTTTCTGCAGAATAACATTTTATTATTATTATTATTATTATGAATGTGAAATATAACTGATTTTTGACTGAATATTTTTATATTGATTAATGAAAATTGTAATTTTATTATAGAAAAAATTGTGTATTACTTATATATTTTTAAAAAATTGTGTTACTTGTATATTTTAAATAATATTTTTGAAAGAACACGAATGCCATAGTCAACTCTTCTGATTAGTGCATCGGCTCAAAACAGTACTTATTTTTAGAATTGTCTGCATTATTCTTAGATTTCATAACTATAAAGTGGGAATATGCACCCAAATATCCCAGTTTGTTGGGAATGTCTCTAAAATGCCCCACTCAGAAGAAAAAAAATACCAGAATGCCCTACTTTTTAGCCCTAGTTGCAGATCGCAACCTGGGGATGCGACGATCTAAAGAAAAAATTTTTCCATCTTAGTAGGAGGTCGCATCCTGGGGATGCGACCATGTACTGCAGCTTTTTTTTTTTTTTGTTATATTTTGTTTATGGGTATAATTATTTTTAATTAATTAAAAATAATAAAAATATTTTAAAAATCAAAATAATAATAATAATAAATAGAATACATTATTAAATAATAATAATAATAATTTTAATTTTAATAATATTATTAATATTAGTGACTTATTTTTAATTTTAATTTTAATAATATTATTAATATTAGTGACTTATTGTTAATTTTAATTAGTTATAAATAATTATAACAATTAAAAAATCAAATAATAATAATAAATTAAATTACATTATTAAGTAATATTAATAATAATAATAATCATAATAAAAAGAAAATTATATTAATAAACTAAAATAAAAATTCATTAAATTGAAAGAAAAAAATACATTAATTGAAAATAAAAAAATACATGAAATTAAAGAAAAAAATACATTAATTTTGAGTAGATGTGCCAGCAGCATGGAAGCAGGTGGTAGTGGTTCTAATCCACAACAACCACAACAACCTCAAGCCGTACAAAGGGCTAGACGAGTTCGACGACCGCGTAGATGTGGAACTGGAGGACATTTAGATGGAAATAATTAATTTTAATTTCATGTATTTTTTTATTTTCAATTAATGTATTTTTTTCTTTCAATTTAATGAATTTTTATTTTAGTTTATTAATATAATTTTCTTTTTATTATGATTATTATTAAAATTATTATTATTAATATTACTTAATAATGTAATTTAATTTATTATTTGATTTTTTAATTGTTATAATTATTTATAACTAATTAAAATTAACAATAAGTCACTAATATTAATAATATTATTAAAATTATTGTTATTATTAAAATTATTATTATTATTTAATAATGTATTTTATTTTATTATTATTATTATTATTATTATTTTGGTTTTTTAAATATTTTAATTATTTATAATTAATTAAAATTAAAAATAAGTCACTAATATTAATAATATTATTAAAATTAAAATTATTATTATTATTATTTAATAATGTATTCTATTTATTATTATTATCATTATTTTGATTTTTAAATTATTTTTATTATTTTTAATTAATTAAAAATAATTATACCCATAAACAAAATATAACAAAAAAAAAAACTGCAGTACATGGTCGCATCCCCAGGATGCGACCTCCTACTAAGATGGAAAAAAAATTTCTTTATATCGTCGCATCCCCAGGTTGCGATCTGCAACTGGAGCTAAAAAGTAGGGCATTCTGGTATTTTTTTTTGAGTGGAGCATTTTGGAGACATTCCCAACAAACTGGGATATTTGGGTGCATATTCCCTATAAAGTGTTGTTGAGAACATCAAGAGCTGAGAAGTCAGGGTCGGCCCGAGGTTAATGTCACTAAAGCCATCCTAATATAACCGAACCGGCTATACATATACAAATTTATTTGGATTGCTATACATTACCTATGGCTTTAGTGGCATCCTAATATATTATGGCCATACATAAACCATCTAATTGCATAACCGAACCGGTTATCTGTCAGGCCATCCTGTTGTTCGAATCGAGTTTAAAAACTATTGCGATGGCTAGGGTGGTAATTTTGTCCATATGGTTCATGGTGAATAATGATTGTGAAATGTAGGATCAAACAGCCCTACTATATAAAAATGGTTACAATTTATGAGCCACCAATAAAAGTGGTCCATGCTAGAATAATCTTCTACTTCAATCAGTTTACACAAAACAACACTGTAAAAATAAATGTAAAGTATGGCTAATTCATGTTTATCCAGTTAAAATTGTCTACATGTAATCAAAACAAGACATGGACGCACCTACATCTACATTATGTCTGATTAAAAAAAAAACTAAAATATTCATATGATAGCATGATTCTAGTTTTAAGACAAATTTCATTTAACCCGGAAAGAAGATTTAGCACATGCTTGGTAACATTAAGTGAAATGCTCAACGTTTTCAAATCATACATGTCATCTTTGCTAAGAATCTATGTAAATATCACCATCCATGGTAATGCAGTGATATCAAATCAAACCTTAAAACCTTCAAGTAGACTATTCACTCATCTACATAGATTTCACATTGGATAACCTGTACAAGATAATGAAATCTCTTTTCATTTAAAATGGACAAATAGTAAATAGAGTCCTAGAATAAAATGAGATTAAGGATAATAAAATACCTCATAGTTCAATATCTGGAACTCCAACTAAAAAGGAACTTGGATCATTTGATCCCAAAAGTGGAATATATTCTGATCCTCTCACATGGACACTAAAGCAAGCTACATAAACAATATGTATTGTCAAGATTATCCAATCATTAACTAACGACAAATACGAAATATTTGTCCGATCACTCACTAGATTATCCTATCCATACCTTGAGTAAGATATTGAGGCGTCAATTTTAGATAGAAAAATTAGTTTTGCAAACAAAAACTTTATTTCTTATTTTTTGACAAAATAAAAACAGAAATTATTACCATTCTCTATTTTCATGACACTTTGGAGCATGGTATCCATCTTTGTTTTCATATCATAACTGTCATCCATATGTGGCACTACAAGTGTAAGCTCTCTGTATATATCACGTGCAAAACTACATATCTTCTCGGCAAATTCAAGTTCACCATCTGATATCCTACCAATTGCCAAACGCATCAGCTCTCCGGTCAAATCTGCAAGCTGTAAAAGAATATTGAGAACCTTTTCGGAGAAACAACAGAAGTTGAACACTTGATTCATCTTCATTTAAAAAGTTTACCGAAGACAAATATGAAACCAAACAGAATCAAGAAATGATCAAACAAATCAAGCACTTAAGAATATACTGAGGGCCTGTTTGGATTGGATTATTTGAGCATATCTACTAGCATAAGCACTTGTGTGACTATTTGGGAGAGCTAACGAAAACAGCTTATAGTAACATAGTTTATATGAAAACAGTTTGACTTTGTTTTATCTTTTGTCATAGAAATAGCTTAAACATGAATACTTATATGATAAGCTCTTATGCTATAAGCGCATAAGTCTGAATTGGGTCTAATTAAGATGTGTCATTTATTAATCAACAACATAAATAAACCACTTTGATAACAATAAAATGGGGAAAGAAATTCACCCCTAATAGATAGTCAAGGATGTTTATCTGCAGAGGCTGAAGAGAAGGATCACTAAGTGGTAACAATGTGTTATTTATCTCGTCAAGCTTCAAAAGAGTTCCGTTTTTACAGAAACTGCAGAATGTAGCTGCTTCGACATACTCCTGTATCTGCAAACACGCATGACAAGTATCGGATAACAGTATTTTAGCTCAAACAAGGAGGCAGCGGTGGGGAAGTATACCCCTGGTGAGTAGGCTTGTCTTAGCTTCCAAAAATCAGTTCCCTGCAATTCTTTGACTAGTCGAGACACATACTGATTTGTCACAGCTGCTAAATCCTTTTCTGCTTTCTCAAGTACTTCCACTTTATTGTATTTACTCAACCTTGCGTTTAAAAAAACAGAATACAGTAATGCCAGTAAGGTCAGGAAATAAAGATAACACGTGAAAATTACATGAAGCACTAAAGTTCCAACAATAACACATACACACAAGCATGAAGAGAGAGAGAGAGAGAGAGAAAGAGAGAGAGAGAGAGAGATGTAAAAGAGATAGATAACCTGTGCACTTGAAATATCACTTTTTTGCTATTCATTGTAATATCACGGCTTGCTTTGACCACTCTTTCGCGCTTATCATTCTACAAATACAAGTTTACAAAGTCTCAAAATAACAGCCAATATCATGGAATGGTATGCAGCCATATTGTAAAGGAAATTACATTAAAGGATAATCATAGCTTCCCAATATCGATATTCCATATGCTTCAAAACATTCAAATTATTGAAAAATCAGTTTCAAAATTGTATCAGTGATACAAATTTTTATATGAAGTGTGCTCCAAATTATTCTGTTTCAAAATTTTAGATGATTAGAGACTCCACTACTCTCATAATGTATAAGAATTCAGTAAAATAAAATTTGAGGGGACAGGGAGACTATCATTGTGACACAAACATAAGCATTTCTTAAAAATAATGTATTTTATAGAGGAAAAAGTACGTCTAACCATATATGTATTACTTTTACCGTTCAAAAACAGCTCGTAACTGAAGTGATGATGGAGTATTTCTTGCAAGTACCCTTGTGCTACTAAGAGTACTTATTGGAAAAACCCAAGTTCCTCACTGAAAAGAGATAAGGCTTGAGAATTTACAAAGAAGAGCCCCCCTCACCTTACAAGCCGATTTAATAAGTTGAAGAGGGGTGCTCTTATTTATGAACTCTTCTAATATTTTTTTCAATTTGGAACTTGGATTTTTTTAAATAGTACTCACCATCTCCATCAGCCCAAATGCGGAGAATTTCCAGACATATATGAGACCACCGACCTCGGATGTGAACACCTCCCTTCTTCGTTTTATTAAAAGTAACTTTCCCTGTTTCTCTCCAAACAACTCAATCCAAACATAATGAACTAAATGTATTGGCTTCAATATTAAAGCACAATGAAATTGGTACCATTGAAACAAATATCTGAAACTAATTAATGTTAACAGACTCATAGCAAAGGTCAAATTGATCCTAGCACCCGAATTTGAACCCTAGTTGAAGCAAGTTTTTGTCGGACTTTACTTATCTCTCAATCAAATTCCAGAGTCCGGGTTACCAAGGTCCTTTCCTTTCCACACCCCAAACAAAAAAAGTAGTAAAAATCAAATCTATGGACATCAAAGCAATAACCCATAATAAGCTAACTTCATCACTCATTTCCACAATGAACTCACATTCATGCAATTAATTTAATTTTAGAAAAGTAAAAGATGATGAGAAACATTACAAGGTTATTCAGATATTCAGCATATTTTGAAAAAGCTTCCTTCATAGCAGAATCTGTGGTAGTGAGAGTAGCAGTGGCCATGGTTTTTGCCCTCTTTGTTGTGGTTTGGAAGTTGGTTCCTGCAACTGATGAAAACCCAGAATTGAAAGACTGAAATAAATGTATTTAAGTAACGGAATCAAATCTCACAGAGAGAGAGGGATACCTTGGTGGAGACGTTGAGGTTTTTCCGATGCCATGAAAAGAGAAAGTCTACGAAGTGAAGATGAAACGGTGATACGTAACATCTGTTCTGTCCTTTCCAAGGACACCTAAACGACTATCAAAACCCCAAAAAGTAAAAGATTATATTTTTAAGAAATATTTTTAAAATTTTAAATTATCAATTAGGAATGTGATATAAAAATTAGGATTTAGTTTACTAACTGTAATTGTTGAATTAATAAAAATATTTAAATTTAAATTTAATCATCTCAAAAATTATAAATATGTTTGGTTATGATGGATTGATGGTATAAATTTTATTATATTTGATTGAATATAGAAATTAAATTCTAAAAATTAATTACTGAATTATAAAATAATTTTTATTTGGTAAAGTCTAAAAAATAATTGATCTACTCAAGATTCGAATATAATCAATTCATTTTTAACTAGTTCAGTAATTGTGACGGAAATTCTTTTTACGACCAATCAGCCACACTGTTTTTTGAATCAAATTCACCTTATCTACTATATCATGGTGGCGTGAAAAGCGATAGTACTAGTACTTCTGAGACAATTAAAGAGATTAAACACAAGCAAAATGATCTCTTTCTAAGACAAAGTTCTAGGTAAGCATGTTGTGTTGTGGTTATTTGACAAATAAATAAGTTTCATATAAATTTAAATAAAAATAGTATAAGCAAATTTATCATGAGTCGACACACTTCTCATACATATGTTGATATTGAAACTAATTAAACCAAAACCTTTCAGAAGTCAATGAAAGATAATCAAATCAAAACTTTAATTCTAACAACCAAACTAATCTCTTCCACAGAGTCAAAAATAATGTAAGACCCACAAATCCTTAACTCAATCCATCTTCGAAAAAAATATTTGATGGTGTTTGCACATGCCGACTATAAGTCGTCTATGACATTACTAATTCAATCACATGTTGACAAGTCATATATAAAGCTGATAGAGTACTGAATTTGGTGACAGCCTTCGTAAACCCCTTACTTAAAGTATGATATTGATATAACGATTATATTACCTCTGTGAACAACACATTTTGACGGGAAAACAAATGACGCCACAACATGATAACGAACAAACTAAACATTACACTCAGACGACGAAATCAAAGATAAAACACAAAGAAAAAAAAACTAAATATATGTGAAAAGCTACTTATTTAAATAAAATGAGAAAATAAAATAACTTGGAGGAGTGATTTCAGGCCAAAAAATTATTCTAAATTACCTCTCTAATTGATAAAAGAAGAAGAGATAAAATTAGAGTTCTTTGCTTAGAAAAGAGAGAGAGTAGCAGCTGTCCATGTATATGCATTTCTGTGTGTTATGAAGGAGAAAACATATATTTTGACGCAAAAGGAGCTAATCCAAGACAACAGGCTTTTTTCCTATATGTATATGCATTTGCCTATGCTACATGTGCATTCTAAGATTATTGAAGAATAATGTGAACCTTGGAAAGATGATTTGGTAGTTAAACTTCTTGGTTAAAAATTGGGTTTCAACATCGTGAAAAACAAATTGGAAACCGTATGGCATATGTGTAGAGGCATAGACTTTGTGGATATTGGAAATTCTTTTTTTATGGTAAAGCTTGATAGATAAGAGGACAAGACAAAAGTGATTGATGGTGGGTCTTGGAAAAATCTTCAAGCACTACTTGGCTTCTCACTATAGTGTACACTAGCCCGCTTGAAAATGAAAGATGTGATACTTGGATTAAGTTACAAGATATTGTTGGTACTATATAGGATCATTGGATTATGAGGAGGGATTTTAATGAGATTTCTAACACTGATAAGCGAGAAATGAGGAACCCATGTTGATATCATGAGATGTCATCATTTCAATAACTGGATAAACAAGTGTAGTTTGATGGACGTTCACATTATCGGTATTAAATTAACTCAAAAATGGTCGAAGTGGAACATTCATGATAGAGTCTTCAAAAAACTTGATGGTCTTTTGTGTAATGTTGCATGGAGAATTAAATATCATGAAGGCTTTACAAAATTGTTCCTTAGAACTCAATTTGATCATTATTATTTTATTACGGTGTTTGAGCGAACAAGGCTAACTTCCATTTCATGTTTTAGGTTGCCTAGTGTCTAGATTACTCATGTGAATTTTCATAGAATGCTGAAAGATCCATGGGAAGGGGGCAATGACTTAGTCTACATCTTTGTTAATCTTACTCTACAACTTAAGACTTGGAATCAAGGGACTCTTGTTAACATCTTCAAGAGGATAAAAGAGTTATTGGCTACAATTAATAACAGTTACAAAAGTTAGCATTATGGTTACAATAACTTTCTGGATAATTTGGAGAGAGTGTTGCAAGTACAACCTGTTACCCCCACTTTATCAAAAAGAATGCTTATGGTTTCAGAAATTGTGAAGCCAGTGGATTGTGGACGACTACGACAATACTAGGTGCCACCACTCTAAAACCATCATTTGAAAGAGGAAAAGAAAAATTTTTGACGCTAAGAGATGACACTTGTGCTTAGATTGACGATCTAGACATTTTGAAATCTTTGGAGCACCAATTTTATATTGACTTGTTAATCGAAGATAATCAACCCACGAAGTGAACGTCTCTTGGAACACTTACTCGAATATGGTGGTGAACCATCATGACCACTTGAGTGTTATGGTTAGCTTTGCTGAGCGTAAGAAAGCTCTTTTTGATATGAGTCCTAATAAGGCATTTGGCAAGGATGGCTACCTGACTTTTTTCTACAAAAATTGTAAGGAGATTGTTGCATACTCTTTTTTTAGTATGTAAACCAGAATTGCTTTAATCATTATCTCTTATGTTAATACTACTCTTATCGAGATGATCCTTAAATTGGAGAAACCCTAAATTTATTTAGGCCTATATCTGTAATGTTATTTATAAAGTTGTGTCTAAATTTATTGTAATCGGGATTAAGCCCTTGTTGAATGATATTTTATCTCCTTACTAGTCAAATTTTTTGTTAGGTCATAGCATCCATCATAATATTATTGTGTCCCGAGATAAGGTTCACCTCCATGTCTACAATGAAAGGTAATAAGATGTTTATGTTTATTAAAATTGATTTGGAAAAATCTTTTCATCCCCTTAACAGGATCTCATTGAGAATTGCTTAGAGTACTTCAAGTTCCCTTCCAAGCTTATCAAAGTCATTATCACTACATCTCATCTCCTTCCAACAAAAATATATGGAATGGGGAATAAAATTGACGATTTTGAGCCTTTTAGGGTATAAGACAATGGGATCTTCTTTCACCTTATTTATTTGTGTTATGTATGGACATACTTTCACACATTATTGTTAATCTGGTTAAAGCTAAGTTTTGGAAACTCATGGGTATTGGTATGTATGGGCCTCAAATATCTCACATTCTTCTAATTATTCTAATAATTTTTTGTAGAGGCTCTATAGAGCGGGTAGATTGTGTTATGTATTGTCTTGACCTTTTATGTCAAGCGTCTAGTCAAAAAATCAATTACCAGAAAACCTACATTTTATTCTCCAATAATGTTTATGTGGAGCTCTGTGACGATATTCTTTAACATATTAGTTTTACCCTTGTAGATAGCATGGGTAGATATCTCAGAACCAACATTGTCTATGGTAGAGCCATTGGGAAAATTGCAACCATATTTTCATATGATGTAGAGCAAGCTTAGTGGATGGAAACAACAATTTAAGCCTTGTAGGCAGAATTACCTTATCAAAAATTGACTCTTATTAAAGGTTTCAATTTCAAAGCAAATGCACTCATTCAATTTATATTACTTAGTGTTTAGTGTTCTGTTTTCAGTGTGTAATTCATTGTAGTCATTCTTCTTAGAAGAAGCAACACATAACCAAGTTACACCCTTTTGTAACCCAGCCCGGTAGTGGCTATTTTGCCTCAAGGACTTGTAGGTACTCAAGTTAGATGTAGAGAAGACTTGACTTGTAGAGTCAATGTGTTGTAGTGCCTCAAAAGTCTGTACATTTCAGGTTGGAAGTTGAGAATACTGACTTGGAGCGTCAGGTCTTGTAATTTGGGTTTCGAATTAGTGGATAAATCACTCGGTGTGATGAGACTGGACGTAGCTGTCACGTTGGTAGTGAGCTAGTATAAATCATGGTGTTTTCCCTCTGCTCTGATACTTTGTTTTATTGTTGCCTCTATTTTGTTATATATGTTTTAGTATACCCAATCAGATTTTTGAAAATAAGTTTTTAATAAGGCAAAACACAATTCAACCCCTTTCTTGTGTTTCTGCACCTTTAATTGGCATCAGAGCTCGATCGCAAGGCTGTGCACTTCATAGTGTTTGATAAAAGATCCACTTTTCAACATGTTTGGTTTTGGTGATGAAGCCTCAAGAGGAAACATCAACAGGCCCACTTTGTTTGATGGATAGCGCTTTAAGTACTGGAAGGAAAGACTTAGAAGCTTCTTTATTTCACAAAATTTTGAGCTTTGGGATTTGGTTAAAGATGGGTACACTGCTCATACAACGAGGATGGTACTGGAGTTTCCATAAATGAGATGAATGTTGATCAAAATAAGCAATATAAGATGCATCATAAGGCCATAACATTTATGATGAATGCAATCACATTCAAGAAGTTTGACAAGTGCACCAACAAGGAGACGACTAAGAGTATTTACGATGATCTAGTTTTTACCTATGAAAGAAGCAAGCATGTCCAAAAAGCAAAAGCTAATTTCCTGGTTAGAAAGTGCGAGCTTTTTCAGATGGAGGAAGATGAAAACATTGAGACTGTGTTTTCCAAGTTTCAAGCTCTGGTCTATGGGCTAAAAGTGTTTCAAAAGAGCTACACAACTGCATATGATGTCAATAAGATTCTAAGGAGTGTGCTCAGCAAGTGGAGACCCAAGATCACAGCTATTTAGAAGAAAAGGACCTAAATAGTCTTCATCTAGAAGAGTTAATCAACTATCTCAAGTCTCATGAGAATGAGCTTGTAGAGGATGAGCCCAAGAAGAAGCAAAAGACTCTAGCTCTAGATCCACGAATAAGAAAACTCTACAAGCAACAGTAGAATCAGAGGATAGTGATCCAAAGGATCATAATGAAGACTCAAAGGATAAGAAAACTCTACAACAAGAAGAATTATTTTCCTCAAAGAGATTCTAGGCAGTCCAGGAGAGGAAAAGAGGATAAATCAGAAAAGAAAAGTATCATATGTTATGGGTGCAACGAACCTAGTCATCTCAAATCAAAATGTTTGTATTTGAAGAAAAGAAAGTTCTAGAGGAAAGATTCCAAGTCTAAAAAGGTTATGATGGCTACATCGGATGACTTTGATAAATCCTCTGACGATGAAGACCAAGTT
Source organism: Cicer chorassanicum (assembly GCA_037974735.1). NCBI lineage: Eukaryota > Viridiplantae > Streptophyta > Magnoliopsida > Fabales > Fabaceae > Cicer > Cicer chorassanicum. Next base: position 21,161,841 of record JBBPBP010000004.1, read on the forward strand.
GATATGCCTCTAACGGAACATGCTAACTCTGACTATGGGAACGAGTGTGTGGATGAGGAAATTGAGGTACTATCTAATTTATCTCATATTGAGCTGATTACTGTTATAATTGATTTTTGGTTTAAATATGCTCTTGGTCCTTGCAAATATACCATTTTTTTATTTTAGTTCCTGGAAGTTTTGCTTGGGTTTAGTCCCCGTAAAGTTAGTGACAAACAATTTTGGTCCCTAAAGTCAAATCAACGTTACAAACAAAGAGATCACAAACCGCCATGACACGTGGCCCTATAAATGCACACCAACACATCAATCTTTTATGATATATTAAAAATTAAAATATTTTATATTATTAATTAATAAATTTATTTATTTATCATTTAATAATTAGTGTTATTTTATATAAAAAAAATATGAATAGAAATTAAAAGAGGGGTTTAGGGGTTTTTGGAAAACTCATTTTTCTTTTAATGTTGATTTGACGTTAGGGACCAAATTCGATCGTCTCTGATTTTACATGAACTAAATTCAAACAAAAAAACTTACAGGGACTAAAATCAAAAAGTAGTATATTTGCATGGACCAAATACATATTTAAACCGTGATTTTTTAAATAAAAATCACACTATTTCTTTAAAACTGAAAGTTTTGAGAAAAGTTAATTTAAATTTGACTGGAAATTGTAATTCTCTCAAAAATAATTTTGAAGAACTTAAAGAGAGAAAATTTGACTCTAGATAATAAAATCATTTCAAAACCTTTATGCCTTTGAAGTTTGAAGCATGCCTCTGAAGCGCCTACTATAGTAACTCTGAAGCTTCTATTTGAGTTACCTCAGAAGCTCATGATCCACTCGCTCTAAAGATTGAAACTTGTTCCAAGATGATGCCTCTGATACACAACATGCTCTGAAGATGCAATAAGGTGATGTTGCCCATCCCATTAATTCTAAGTCATGCAGTTTTTCCTTTGCCTCTGACTACCTGAACCAAGCAACACAACATGTGACTTCGATGATCAAGTTATGTTATGATGAAGAAAGTAAGCGAATCTAATGGAAAGTCCATGCTCTGATGGCGACTGAGATGTTTTAGTATTCTGAAGGTCCAAGAACAAATTATGATATGTTCCCGCTGTTGTTAAACAAGATACGCTCATAAGATTCAAGGAGAATTATTTTCAAGCGTAATCTGGACATTCTCGTGCATAATCATTATAGATGATTGAAGATTCATTTTGGAATTAATCAAGATTCAACAGTCATATTCCCAAACTGTGTCTATCAAGGTTTATATTTTGTGAAGATCTATTTTGACATCGCACAAGGAAGATATGCTCAGAAGATTGAAGGAGAATTATTTTGAAGCGATATATGGACATTCATGCACAAAATCATTCTGTAAGATGTGGTTGAAGATTCATTTTGGAATTAATCAAGTTTTAACGGTCATATTCTCAAATCATATCTACCGAGGTTTATTTTTTGTGATGATTTGTTTTGGAATTAATTAAGCTTCAACGGTCATATTTCCAAACTGTAGCTATCAATGTTTATATTTTGTGAAGATCTCTATTGACCTCGTGCAAGGAAGATACATTCATAATTTGTTTGGGACAATATTGAAACCCTGATTAATGTTATATAAAAGGATCAATTCTAAAGAAGAATACACAACACGACAACTCAAAAAACCATACGAACGCAAAAAAAATCTTTAAATATTTAGTTTCAAAGTTTCAGTTTCAAAGAAAATGCACTCATTCAATTTATATTACATAGTGCTTAGTGCTCTGTTTAATTGTGTAAGTCATTATAATCATTCTACTTATGAAGAAGCAACACAAAACCAAGTTTCACCCTTTTGTAACCCAACCCGATAGTGGCTATTTTGCCTCAACGACTTGTAGGTTTTTTAAGTTGGAAGTTGAGAAGACTTGACTTATAGGGTCAATGTGTTGTAGTTCCTCAACAATCTGTAGGTTTCGGGTTGGAAGTTGAGAAAACTAACTTGTAGGTCATGAAGTAACAATGTCAATTATAAGGAAGGGGTTTGAATTATAATTGCCCCTTTTTAAAAAATCCTGTTTCAAACTAAAAGTTTTACTAAAGATTGATCTTGATTATAACGAAGAACGATCATGGTTAGTGGAAAAACAACAATATCAATTTTATAAATGTAAAAGTTGATTGTAAAGCATATAATAAATAGAGATAGAGATAGAGAGGTCACACAAGTATATATCCTGGTTCACCCAACCCAGGTTACGTCTAGTCCTCACAACCGTGAGATTTTCCACTAAGTGTTCAAAACAAAAAACCTTCTTAGTTTTACAGCACCTAGCTCAGATCAACCTTGATCTGTTACAAAGTTAAAACATTTCCACCAGAAAGTAGTTCAATCAGGTCACCTATCAACCTTGATGGGATTTCTTACAATCTACCCAAACTATACTAAAATCTTATAGTTTGAGTTTTACAATAATGATGAGATTGTTTTGTTATAATCTTAGATGTCTCAACTCTTGTTTGAGATCTAAATCTTTGACAAAGAAATACACGAAAATGATTCTAGGAATCGAATGGAAAAAATCAGAATTGATTCAATGTATGTGAGTGAGAGAAATTTAAGTATGATTGAAATGAGTAATGAATTTTCTTAGTACTTGAAGCTCTGATTTGTTCTTCATTGTGAAGCTGTATTTATAGGCTTCAAGAGGGCTTATGACAGCTCATTTAACCATTGGAAGAAGACCAATTGTCATGAGAAAGTGAATGGATAAGATCAGCCAAAAAGCAAGAGAGTTCATGTTGAATCCAGGAACGTTCTTGAGATCCAAGATAGTTCTTCGAATTGGTTGGAGATGAACTGACTTGTACTTGATTTTGTCAGTTTTCTGAGATGATTAGCTAGCTTTAAGTCAAGTGTGCAGTTCTTGATTGAAAGTACAACTGCAGTGTACTTTACAGCCTGTACATATGTACTTTACAGCCTGTACATATATACTTTTCATGAAGTATGTCTTTGGTCTTTTGAATTCTGGAATCATTCTGGCTTAGATTTATTCATGCTTTATTCTTGATGAAGATATGAGATGAATAAAGCTTCCAGGATTCAATCTTTCTCAACAAAACTGATCATTCTGATTTATGACAGAAGTGAAGAACGTTCTTCGTTTTTCTGGCATATGTCAAGAACGATCTTCGTTTTACAGATTGCTGTCTAGAATGATCATTTGTCACTTTTGCTTTGAGTTGTGCTCTTTAATCTTTGATCCTTTTGAGTGATTCTTTTGCTCATATGAGAGCTGTATATTCCTAGTATATGAACTGGAAATCCATTCGCGATTTGCAGGAGCTTTCCTTGCATTAAAAACTGATTTGATCTTGTTTGTTGAAAATGACAGAAACGTGAAAAACGTTATTGGTTTTCCAGATTATGTCAAGAACGTTCTTGGTTCAGTCTTGTTCTTTTTTAGCTCTTTCGTTAAACTGATTTCTCTTGCATTTGCTTTGTACCTATCTTGGATTATTTCACGCAAAAGCACAAGTTAAATTAACATGACATTTAGAATCATAATTAACATTCTTAATTAACTTTTTGTTTGTTTTCATCAAAACATTAAATTGAGATTTTGTCTCAACAATCTCCCATTTTTTGATGATGATAAACATGTTAATTTAGATTTTAATTTTGATTCTAATTTTAATCATAAAGAGCTTAAAAGTCCCCCCTCATAATATGCTTTAGATTTTTGAACCAACATAAAATCTAAAATAATTATCCCCCTTTGTCAACACAAAAAGGTTTGGGGAATACAAAGGAAATGTATACTACACATAGAAAACAAAGAGTTGTGAATTACAATAACACAGTTTTCATTTTATTTTCCCGTTTCACTTCATTTTATTTTCCTGTTTTTTATTTTATTTTTCTGCCAGCACACATTCATTTTTCACACATTTTCATTTTTTATTTTTTTACTTCAGTTTGTTTTCATGCCAACACACGTTTCTTTTCCTACCAACACACATGTCTTCATTTTCTTTTTATGTTATTTCACTTTTCCACTATGTGTATTCTTTTATTTATTTTCTTTGCCTTGTTAGCATCCCTACTACAAACATGCTACAAACTAGTTTCTTGCCTCATCTGATTTATTTTTTAGCTTAATAAGGTTATTACTTATACCACTTATGCACTCAAAATCTGATGTTGTTTAATATTTACTGCAAAACAATACAAAATCCAGAGCTCAAATTTATCTAATGAACAGAAACATTCAATCTTTTACCTATAAATTGAATTAAACAAAAAATCAATTTTGAAATAGATCTGAGACTAAGAAAAAGAGAAGAAGAAACCTACACTCAGAATAGTAGTAAAAATTGTTGGGAACCCCAAACCCATCAAAACAAACAAAAACAAATGGAAACCCCATAAAAAACGAACAGAAACAAATAGAAGAGGTAAGGTATTTTCTTTTCCTCCCTTTACATTATAATATTCTTGTTATTATACAAATGTAAAATTTTGATTTAGAATTATTTATATATGAAAAATAAAAATAAAAACTTTGTGGTTATACAAATGTAGTATTCTGATCTGAGATGAGTTATATATGAGAAGAATAAAAAAATTGTTTTTAAACCTTCGACGATACCGTCGACGAAGTGACGACCATTTTTTTTTTAGGCATGTTGTGCTTGACTCTCGGATCTCTTCCCCTCCTTCTCGATCCCACGCTAAGTTCTTCTCTTGTTCCTTTTAAGTCTTTTCTTTCTTGTTTTCTCTTTTCCCTTTTTTTCCTGCTTCTGCGTTGTTCTTCTTATTTGATTTCCTATTTTTCCTCTTCTCAACAGCAACAGCGGTGCCTATTTTGGTGATATTAGGGTTACTGAATTTGTGTGGTTACACATTGCTATTTATATTTTTTTCTTTTTTTTTCTTACTTTGTTTTCTTTTCATCATGTATAAAAAATCAATTTCTTTAAAAAAAAAACTTTAGTTTCGCATGAGCTTTTATGTTTCTTTTTACCCAAGAACTACGTAGCTTTGATTTCTCCATCGCACCGGAAGATACGTAGGAGCAAGATCACACTCTTGTCAAGCACATTAATAAAAAAATCTCTTTTTTATTCCCTCTCTTTATTAAGCACACATTTATTTCAAAAAAATAATTGATATTCATATTTAATAGTAAGGAGAAATAAGTATATTTAAGTTAATATTAATTTTGTACAATTAATTATAGGTAACCGTATTTTAACGGATGTCATAGAGTGCTAATACCTTCCCTATGCATAATCGACTCAAAATTTGGTTTCAAAGACTCTTCTCGTGTTTTTGCTCCTTTAGGTTTATGATGGACAATTAAAGTAATTTGTAGAGTTCACAACCGTGAATTACCTGCTATTTTAGAGGGACTTGCATTTGTTGTACGTTTAGATGAAGAAGAGAAAAAATATGTTCATGACTTAACAAAATATAATGTTGCATTGAGGCGGATATTACTCTCATTGTTGAACTTGTTTCTTATCGTGGTGATTATGGGCAGCACCTACAAAACCAATCAATACAGAATGCCATTACTTCAAATGGTTAGTATGACGTCAACATATATGACATATGTAGTTGGATTTGCTTATTTGGAATGTAAGCGTGAAGAAAACTTTTGTTGGACATTAGAGAGGTTGAGAGAACCGTTTGTTAAACAAAACAAATTTCTTCATGTAATTGTGACTGATAGAGATCTTGCTTTAATGAAAGCAGTTGGTATTGTATTTACACATGCTGTTAATTTGATTTATCGATTTCATATCGACAAAAATGTTGGAGCAAAATGAAAGCATTGTGTCTTGAAGGATAGACAAGAGTTAATATTGAATAGTGGGAAGACATTATGTATTATAGTGATAAACAAGAGTACATCATGCGGTTGCACATGTTTGAGCAAGAATGTGTTGACAATCAAGTGTTTGTTTATTATGTGAAAAATACTTGATTGACTAGCAAAGGTTTGTTGAAGCATGGACTAATAGGGTGATGCCTTTGGGGAACACAACAACTTACAGGTATGTCATGTCACTATAAAACTTCAAATTTGTAATTTTACTATATATTGTTGAATTGCTTCATGGTGGAAATTGTAATGCCCCGAATTTTTAATCCAAAACGTTACTTAAAAAAATACTTATTATTTAGAAAAGTTTACAAATTTTTTTTTTGAATACTTAGCATTTATTCATTCAAATAATTAGTAAGAAACACGTTATTTAATATGATTAAGAAAATATTTATTCAAAATTTAAAACAAGGTAAAGGCAATTATTCCTAACAGAAGGGAACCACTTCCGTATTTGTAAAATTCTAGTACATTTTAAAAGTTTGTGACAAAATATTAAAAAGAACTTAGAAATATTGCGACAACTCTATTATTACAAAATTGTCTCGAAAAACCCATTTTTACCCCATGTTCGCCTCACATCAATACTCATTAACTACTCTTGAATCTCCTCGAACTCATTAGTACCTAAAATGTTGTTGTAAGGGTCAGTTTTATTCCATCATCCACATCAAACCAAAGCTAAACATATGAAAGAATAACACAAAACATATAAAAGTAAAAACTTCCAATTTAAAAGAAAAATGCACAAACCGGTAAATTGTATATCAAACATATGCATAGTGCATGCTCCTAAAACTATATGATCCAGATATCAACCTGCCACTAAGGCAACTTCCACACAGAAAGGTCACTCATACCAATGGGGAAATCAAACATGCCACTAAGGCAACTCCCACGAAGATGCATATGCCGTGACATGATGATATAGTATCAGACATATATATACTCCCACACAGCCCACTAAGGATCATGTCATATGCATTCAAAATTACTTTTCAAAATCATCTCTTATTCACATATCACTAAGAACACATACAACACATCCTTATCATGATTATCACATAACCATAGACAAATAATCATAAAAAATATGACTTTCACCACATACACATAAAAATAGAAACTTTATATCATATAGGCCATAAAAATTAACACTTTAACATATATGACAAGAAAATTCAAACTCCAATTCATATGCATAATAAAAGTTAAAACTTTATCACATATAAGGTAAAAATTCAAACTTTATTTCATATTCATCGTAACACTACAATTTTATCACACATAGCATAAAATTTCATACTTTACTCCATAGAAGTCATATATTACAATTCAATCTCAATAAAAATTGGGGTTTTATCATTTTAATCCATTAGTCTACATTTATTCATTTTAAAATAGAAGCAATCACGATTATTTATTTCATGTCATCCAACCAACGGCCTAACTCTAATTTGTGTGGGGAAAATCCCTTACCTTGGCCGCTTTTCTTCCTAGTACAAAGCTTTAAGCCCCACGGAGTTGTTCACAAGGAAAAGAAGTTCCAAGCTTTGGATACACGGAGAAAATGAGGTGTGAAGGTGATGGTGGCTAGGGTTTTGGTATTCCTTTTTGTTTATTATTAGTGAGTATACAGAAGTTGTGGACTTAAGGGAATTTTAAAGTGGAAATTGTGGGTTAGAAAATGTTGGGCCTAAATGAAGAATAAGAGGGATAAAATGTCACTTTTTTTTTGTTAAACTTGATCATAAAAACCAAGCCACAAACACATAGCCCACTATTATACTCATCCAAATGGGTTGGGTCACACTAAGCCTCAAACCCTTAGTCCAAATCCTTCTTGCACTAGAAAACACATCTACATATAATATATCTCTACTTATATATATGTATATATTTGAACTCCCCGTATATTTAAATAATTCTTATTAATAACTTTATCAACTACAAAAAAAACCGAACAAGGCAAATAATTATCACACATAATTTAATATTGAATAATATTGATAGGTTCTAATTATTTTTAAATAATAAATTTAGAGGATGTTACAGAAATTTACCTGTAATGATAGGGTTAAGTGTGCTCATTGGAAATGTTGGGAGGCTAAGAACAACATGACAAGGTTGGAACTTAAAAAAGTCAGGGGCACGTTTCAGAATAGTTATTATGATAAAGAGCATGAACACAGCAATCCATTTTATCAGAGATTGAATACATTTGTATCAAGACAAGCTCAAGGATGCACTACTGAATAATACAAGAAAGTTGAGTGGGTGAGTACCGACAAATCTGTGGTTACTTTCTTAGAAAAACATATGGGTTACCTTGTGAATTGGCACAATATACATTAACGGGCGAACCAATTCCTCTAGATTCAGTGCATATTCAACAAAGGAAATTAAGCATAGAGTGTGAACTCACCCAAGACCTAGAAGATGGATAAGAGTTGGATATGTCTAATGATATGGATGCATTGTGGAAACGTTTTCGGTCACTAGATGTTATAGGAAAAAGAGTGTTGAAGGGTAAGGTGCGTGAACTTGCTTTTCAAACTACAAGTTCAATGTGTCCACCTCCTGAAAAAGCTAAAACCAAAGGACGGGTGAAGAAGAGTACGTTTAAAAAGCCAAAGGGATATGATGTATATCGAGACTCTTCTTACTTTGAGTATGTTAATGCAACACATTATGAACATCCTGATTCCCAACCATCTCAATCATCAAAGAAGAGATTGTCTAATTCATCAAAGAAGCAACCATCTCAATGCTCGATGAAGCAATCCTCTCAATCCTCAATACATTTGTTCTTGAAATAATTTTCTGATGTTATTCAACCATACATTGATGACAAAATTAATATGATAGCTAATGGAAATTGTAGCTATCAGACTAATGAATCATTTCTTGGACATGGTGAAAAGTCTTGGTTTTTGGTCCGCCATAGTTTGGACAAGGAGATTGCTTCTCATATAAGTCCATATGAATTGTTCCCAAGACGCATTAAGAAGTCAAAGATTTTTTTGAAGATAACAAGTTTGCATATTCAACCCCTAGATTAATTGATGTCCATACTTGATATCGGTTACGTGATAGTGACAACATATAATATTATTCTAGTCACGTTTGGTCGGACATTCTCTATGACTTTATTTCAATAAGGGATTCACATTCAAGATCAACAACAAATGATGGTAATATATGTATTGGTTTTGTCAACCCAAGTCATTGGGTTCAGATAAAATGATATTATTATTTACTCAAGTAATACTTACTTTTTAAATAATATAATTATTTAAAGATGAAAGATGGATTTCCAATGTCAGACATTGCACCAAGTTGGAAGAAATTTCGTACTGATGAGGCAACTTCTTGTGCAATAGCATATATAGGACATCTACAACGGTGGGGTATTTATTAGGTCATGTAGCACGTGTTACACAAGATCCACCGAAAGAACCCGTAGATATCATATCAGTAGATGAAGATTGATTTTGAATGGACCACAATACCTTAAAACTTATATAAAATCGCTTGTTATTAGTCCATTTTAGTTACTACTTTCGTTATATTTTATTTTGTATTTTGTTTAGTTTTTAACTTACGTTGTTCATCAATAACATCATTTAAAATAACAATAAAGTAATAATATAAAATAATAAAATAACATTAGAAACTACAAAAACGATGTTCATCACAAATAAAAGTAAATAACTACTAAGTAGTGATATGGCACGCTAAATATAAAGCTCTATGAAAGTAAATATAAAACTCTACGAAAGTAACTATATAAAAGTAAATAACTACTAAATAGTGTTATGGCGCGCTAAATATAAAACTCTATGAAAGTAACTATAAAACTACTAAATAGTGCCATCTTCTGGATCAACACCATGTACCTTCAACCCCCACTGTATAAGATCACCCACCAGATGTAGAGTAGATGGCTATGAACTAGAAGTTGTGTAGTGGTAGTCAGAACATCAAAATCTAGAACATGGGGTACACCATCTGGCCGCACTAAAAGTGGATGAGATATTCTATAAAACCACTCCAAATATCCATCATGACAATCTAATGGATATGCAACTAGATGTATCCTATGATGCAATTCAGTGATATAGTTCACTGACAGGGGGTCAAATATTCCATCCACTCCACATCTGCATCAGATAATCTATAAAGAATTTGAGGTGGCAGTGATGGAATATGTTGAATATATCCAAATTGTCTCAAATAACTATCTGGAAAATATGTCACTATTGTGCTGCATAATTGGAGGTGATCGGTGTATAACATGATATCTTCGAAAGGAACAACATCCCTACAATTCTCTTGTGGTCTCCATATGACGTCAGCAGGTGTTAGAGCATCTATCATATGTCTGTACTCATGGAATTTGTGATTGTCTTGTTTATAGCTTCATCTATTCATCCTAACAACTCACTCCACGTCAGCGCCCCAGTCACGTCTTTTACAAATATTTGGAAAATATTCATAAATCCAACATTTTTGCAAATAAATATAAATAAATAAAAATCATAACAATCAATGATAATCATAAAAATCAATAAATAAAAATCATAATAATCATAAAAGTATAATGCCTACGGTAGAGACATATATCCACTCAATTGCTTGGTGTCGTAACAGTTGGCATCTTAGAGGTAGTCATAGAGCACTACAAGTGCAACAATACCTCAAGCGTATCTATCGGTACCTTCCAAATCTCTGAATAGGGAAGGTACTTTGCATCAACTAATATATGAATTTTCTCTGTCAAAATAAAACTCCCTACCAAATTCAACAAATAAGCCCTATCAGCACAATCAAATCTCTTTGATGCACACTATCTTTTGAAGACCTCCTTCAACCAATTCAACCTATAGTGCACACCCCTTGTTTTTTTGGTTTCCTCTAATATCTCAGCAGTAGACACCTCTAATAAAGTTATGGCAAGATTACATGCCATTATTTTATCTAGGTCGGATGGTGGACTGTAGAACTCACCCATAATCTGAATGCATAATAAATTGGCAACATCATCCAAAGTAATCGTCATTTCACCAAATGGCATGTGAAATGACGAAGTCTCAAAGTGTCATATCTCCACAAATGCATAAATTAGGTTGTTGTCCATCAACTTCAGACTATCCCGTTGTAGTGGGGATAATCTAGACAAATCCATCCACGTCTCTATATCTCGTGGGAGTACCTGCAGAGTAAATTGTTGCAGCTTCTTACCATGGGTGGCTATCTTCAACATCATTCGCTCTTGCATACAAATAAAATATATGACATTAAAATTTGTCATATAACAAAAATAATAATTAATTTAAATATTTTTAATGCACCATAAATAATAATTAATTTTACATCACTAAACCGCAGTTTGACTAAACACATGATATCGATATTGTAACACCCCAATATTTTCATACATATTATATATGTGCCTTTTTAATAATTGTTACGATTTATTATTTGACTAATAATTATTCTATTATAAATAAATTAAATTAAATTTTATTACACTCAATTTTACCGGAATAATTATAACCTTTATTTTTATTTAATTGTTTTGGCGTGACAATTATATGGGAACGATTTATGACGTGATTAATTCCTAAATGGACTATTGTGTATTTTTTTTTATTTGATTAGTTTCGATAATCATAAAATTGATGTGTTAGATATATTTGTTTTATTTTGTTATGTGTGACCTACGATGATCTTCTTGTCTTGCTTGATTTATTTTAGTTGATAAAATATTAGTTGAATTATTTAATTAAATTATAATTTATAGAAGTTATATTGTTTGTTAGTTTATTTTCGACCAAATAATTATTCAATTTAGGAGATAGTAGACTTACTGAAACTCAGTATAAGCGTTTTGAAAATATTTTTGATCAATCAATCTTTAGTATAAATAAAAAATAGTGATTTACTCTCTTTTTATGGCAATTCATTGTGTTGCCTTGTCATAATGTAACTTTATATCCTTGTCTCTTAACCAATTAAGAGAGATAATTTAGTTCCTTCATTCTTGACACCATGCACCCACTTCTCTCTCCTCCTTAACACATTTAATTTATTTTTGAAATGAATGTTATAAATTTAATTATGAGTTTTATGTGCAATTAAGAGAGGACAATAAAAAGACTACTCTCCTTTTTATATCTCATGCATCGCTCTCTTTAAACCAAAATTATGATTTTATTTTAATGCTCTACAAAAATAGCTCTATGCAATTTTTGGTTTGTAACTATTGGATAAAAAAAAATTAAAAATGTGATGTGACACCCTCTAATTTATTTATTTAATTAAAAGGGGTGGTGTGACACTCTACAATATATGGAGAACTCTACTAGTTAATCCTAATTAACTCGTACACATAAATACACATGATTGCAATTGGCTTTGTAACAACCTAATAAAATTAAATAAACAGTAACCATTGGTAGCATAATTTTGGAATTAAGTGCACTTCAATTTTAGACAAGAAATAAATTGTAATATTGCAACGTAAATAGCTATTGAAACCCCCTTATTTTAACTATCTCACGACTGCTTCTTCTATTCATACATTTCTATTAGGCCTATTGCTGTCATACCTATTTGTCATTCGTACACTCCTAAAATAATTTTCTAAGTCGTAAATCCCAATGTCTATTCGTGTTGAATTCATCATTGCCTCATGAGCTATTTCTCGCGCGAATTTAGAGGTGTTAAGAAAGAAAGCGCCTAAGGTAAGGGCTTTTGCCCATGCAAGGTTAGACTAGATATTAAATTAATAGTTTGTAAGATATTGATATGATGTCTTGATGTTTTAAAAGAAAAATGTTGATTGTATGGTTGCCTTAAAGAATTTAACTATAATGTTTTATTTTTATGAGTAATATGTTTGCCTTGATAAACTTAATTATAAAATTTTGATTTTTATTATTATAACATGAGTAATATACTTGTTGTCATGTATTTGATGTAAAGTTGCGATTTTTGTATTTTCTAGGTGTACTTAATTATAAAGTTTTGATTTGTATTATGATCTCATGAGTAATATGTTCGTTATGATGTTTTTAATTTATAGTTTTGATTTTTATGAATAATATGAGTCTTGGGGGAATTGATGAAAATTTTAATTTTAATTTTAATTGTGATAACATGATTAAGTTGATGTTTGTGATGTGTTTAGTGGTAAACCATGATTTGTATGCCTAAAAGACTAATAAAATGAAAGTTGTGACTTTAAGACATTTATTTGCGTGTTTGTGTGTTGTATATTGGGATAACAAAATTACTGATTTTTGATTGTAAGCATCAATGAGAATAAAACTTTGATGTTATATGTGATTAAAATTTAACCTTGAATATTTTATCTTTGTGGTTGCCTAAGTGGCTAGTGATTTGTGTTTTAAAAAATTGTTATCTTTGCGGTTGCCTAAGTGGCTGGTTATTTGTGTTTTAAATATTGTTATATTTGTGGTTGCCTAAGTGGCTGGTGATGTGTGTGTTGGACATTGTTATCTAAGTGGATGGTCACATGTACCTTTTGAGCATCATTATCATTTCATGACATATCATATGCATCTTTGTGGACGCCTGTGTGGCTGGTTTAATTTTCCCCATTGGTATGGGTGACTTCTGTGTGGACGCCTATGTGGCTGGTTTAATTTTCCCCATTGGTATGGGTGACTTCTGTGTGGACGCCTATGTGGCTGGTTATATCCGGATCATATACTTTTAGGAGCATGCATAACTTGCATACATTTTATTGTTATTTTTATGTTGATCTAATTATTTGCTCTACGGTGAGTTGCTACTTGATTTATTTAGACACATTTTATGAATCTTGATACATCCTTGGGAACTATTAAAGAATCAATTTCTTTAAATCTTTTATTACGGAAAGATTTTATATTCATATTTTATGGCTTTTAGTTTATTATTTGGTTTAATTTTTGTTGTGGGATGAACTGACCCCTTACACCAACATTTAGGTACTAATGACCTCAAAGAGTTGCATGAATGATGTTTGCTTGGTGCACGCGCGTGGAAAAATGGGACTTTAACTTAAATAATATTTTGTATTAATAAATTTTCGTGGTATATTGTAAAGTTATTTACTCTTCATCATTAACTTTAAATAGAAATGTGGAAGTGAACTTTCATTCGCTAGTAAATAATTGAATCGTCATTAATTTCAATCAATCTATTTTCTTTTGAATTTCACTTAAAAAGAATTTATTTTATTTTGGAGCGTAAATGAATATCGATATAACAGCTGGAAGATTAGTTTTGCAAATAAATAAATAAATAATATTTTAGTAAATTGCATTACATTCTTTTACAGAAAAAAAAATTATGTCGTTTTTGAAAGAAAACAAATATTTTTAAGTAATCTTTGGATAAAAAAAATTCGGGGCGTTACAGATATCGTGTAAGGACATACATATCATACAGTCCTCCATGATACCATGTAAGCTCCCCCTCCTATTATGGAGATCCCTCCTGCATATGGTCCTCATGTTGTACATTCTCATCCTCCTCTTGTATAGCCTCCTCCTATATATATGTCGCCTGTACAAACTCATCTTGCACAACAACATCATACTCCACTATAAATCGATGTCATCTCTGGGATGTTGTGGGTCAAATCCTTTTCGGAGAAGCATTTATCATAAATGGTGAGTATCAGCATCGCGTATTATCCATACTATTTTTTCGTTTCGTCCTCCAGAACCAACACCCATTGAAAATAAATAAATAGGAAAAAATAATTTTAAAAAATAGGAAAAAACTGGAAAAATTGGGGGTTTCAAGTTTTCTAGAACAATTTATGTACCGGAAATCTTGAAAAAAGTTTTTTTGAAACTACCGTAAAACTTGAAAACACCGAAGTATAATTTCTATACATAAAAACTTGAAAAAAGCTTTCCAGTAAAATAGAAAATTTTGACACTCACTTTTATACCAAAAAATTGAAATGGTATTGTGAGTGAAAATAAAAGCTTTTAATATTTATATGAAGGAAAATATATCAGTTCATCACATTTATGGGGTCGAAGTATAATATGGGGTACAAGGTAAAATTTTCGTCTATTAATCTTGAAAGTAATAAATGTGTTTGATATAGTTATGTTAAATTCATCTTTAGATAATATTATGTGTATGAATATTGAAAGAATCAATTCTCATAATTTAAAGTTTTAATATATTTTTCTTTTCAGCAAAATGAAAATAATTGTATAAAAACCATTGTAGTATGATAGCTAAAAAAAAGTTAAATGCTCATAATATAATTATAACTTGAATAAAATTTCACATATAGACTACAATATGCACAAAGAAAATCATTACGTATAATAATATGTATTTTTATGATTGTAGTCGGGAACCTAGGGTGGTCATGATCCCCGAACAACTTTAATTATTATCTTTATACTATGATGATAAAATAATACTATATTGAATCCTAAATATAAGAGAAAATTAGGTCAACACAAAAATTGATGTATATGGTTTAAAATTTGAAACAAATATATCAATTTTTGTTGTCTCAGATGTAACTTATATTTAGGACAAGATGAAGTATACTTACCTTGGCTTTAAAATAGAAAATGACACGGAATTTGCTGGTTTTTTTGTATTTCATTTGTTCAAAATTTGTTCTCTAGTAGTGAAGTATTTTGTGTTTTTTTTATATAATTATTTTTATTTATTACTGCTATCAATTTCTTTATCATCTTTTAAAAAATTTAACGTTTGAATTAATATATTTCTTTGCACTCTTGTTACAAATTTATAATGAAAAATCCATGTGCAATATCATTTTCTAAATTTAATTGAAAGATTATATTGTTTAAAGTTGAGATAGGCAGAAAAAAAAAACTATTCAACCCCATCTTTTTCTTATAAATTTTTAGGTTGTTTGTACTTTCTTTTATTGGGAAATAGTATGTATATGTTGAACACTAAAACATTTACATTTTCTTTATTAATTTTACTTGTTGGACTTGGTCCTCCCGATGTTTGATTCATAGCTCCATCCCTGATTGAAGTAGATCATTTAAAGCCTGAGTACATTTGGGCATTTATGTGATACTGATACTTGCATCATATTCGTGAGTACTCTTTTTTCTCTATTATTTCATTGCGAGTAAAATTGATAATTTATTATATATTATCAATTTATAATTTATTTACATTTTTGAGTTTATTTGTTATTTGTAACCTAACACAATTTTTTTACTTTTTAAACTTTTTCTGTGATTTTGTATTGTGAATTGGACAATTCAGTTCTCTTAATTTATATAAAAAAAATTCATGATTTTTATTGATGGATCCGTACATTAATTCTTTTTTAAAATATTGTATCTCATACCTAATTCTAGTAATATAGCCGTACAGATGTATCATATTGTAGATCATTAGATATCACATTTATAGCAAATTAAATAATGCAGTGTAAATTATTTTTAGTAATATTTGAGAAATTTAAATAGAATTGTTTTTACTTATTTATATGCAAAATGTGCCACATAAAAATATTTATACTATAATGTTATAATAAATGGTTATAGATCGTATTATATTAGAAGAGTTTAATTTCTATGCACCGACAGTATAAAAAAATTTATATTGTCAACACATCACAACTATTCATATTATGACTTTTGATGTGGTTACCATAAAAGTCAAAGAATTTTCATACTATCAATATTGAAAATGATAAAAAAATAAAAATAAAAAAAATTGATATTATATTATTAAGATATAACTCATATAGTTTGTCGGTGCAAATATTTTTCATACTATCAGTCAATCTCAACCGTTAAATTATTAAACATATCTCACTTTTATCATAACTAGGGGTGGACAACAGGCCGGGTAGGGTAGGTTTGTGCCCAAAACTCTCTACCGGCCCAAACCGCGACTGCTATATATAGACCCATTTTTGCCAATTTTTTCATTTTGTTGGGTATGAGTTTGTTGGAATGCAGGTTCCTCAGTTGGATTTTTTTGGATTTCAAGATTTAACACTTAAAATCCTAAATCCAAACAGAGTTTAAAAATTTGACTTAAAATTACAAAAGCTGAGAAAAAAATTATGGATCTAGCCACTTAAAGAGTAGATCTAGTTGCAAAAAAATCCAAACAAATAGATTTAGTTGTTGAAAAGTTGCGATCGAAAACCACCAGATATGTGCTACTAATGGCAAGAAAGAATGACATCATAATATTTTCATCCTTAAAAAACTTATAAAAGCTATGAGAGATTGAGAGAGAAGCATGTTGAGAGACAAATAATTCAGACGTGTGATGTTGTGGCCTAGGGTCCGTAGAAGTATAATACATAAACACTATGCGAAAAAACGCATTTTACAACGTTTTTTTTAAGCCATTTACAGCGTTTTTTTTAAAAAAATAAGCGTTGTTGTATCTAGCGCTGTAAAAAGATACAACAGCACTTTTTAAAATAAAAAAAGCGCTGTAAAATATGTGGATAAATTGCGTCCTTGTTATAATCGTTTTACAGCGCTTTTTTGAAAAAAGCGTTGTAAATCTTTGTAATAGCGCTTTTTAAATTCCTGCAATAGCGCTTCATATGCATGCACCTATTACAGCGCTTATTTGAAAAAACGCTGTAATAGGTGCATTCAATAGATGCATTATTATGTACATATTACAACATTTTTTTCAAATAAGCGTTGTAATATGTGCATTCAATAGATGCATTATTATGCACCTATTACAGCGCTTTTTCAAAAAAGCGTTGTAATAGGTGCATTCATATAGATGTATTGTTATGCACCTTTTACAACGCTTTTTCAAAAAAGCGCTGTAGTAGGTGCATTCAATAGATGCATTATTATGCACCTTTTACAGCGCTTTTTCAAAAAAGCGTTGTAGTAGGTGCATTCTAATGCACGTTTTACAGCGCTTTTTTGATAAAGCGCTGTAAATGGTGTTTTTTTTTTTTTCTTATTTTAGTTTTATTAAAAAATGCTGTAAATTTTAAAAAACGCTTTTTGGTTTTTTATGGCATTTTTTTAGAAAGAGCTGTCTTTTAATTTTTATTCCAAAATCATTTTCATCCAGAATCAGCTCTCACAATTAGTTCACACAATCATTTCACAATCAAATTAACTTTATAACTATACATATTTACACAATCAATTCACAACAAATTACATAACTGCACAGAACAAATTACAACATATCAGAATACATATTCACAACTTTTCACATATATACTACATATTCATATCAGAACAAATTACAGATTCATATACATATTCACATAAATACTACATATTCACAATTTTTCAAATGTGTTCTATTCATATAACTACATATTCATATACATATAACTATCGGAGAAGTACATTTCATAACAAAACTACCCCCTTGCAGCATATAACTATCCCTTGCAGCATGCCATTTTCCAGCAATTCAAATAATCTTCATTTCAATCACATACTGACATCAGTCTTCCTTTATTTCAATTAGATCTCTTTCAGAGTATGTTGGACTGAAGTTATCAAAGTATTGTGTGATATAAAAATTGAACATAAATAAGTTAAAATCAAATTAAAGGGAAATGTATTGGAGCTGAAGACACAATGTGAAAGAGGTGGAATTTTTGAAAAGAAATGAAACAAAAAAAAGACAGAGTTATGACCTAATAATAATATAGTATAAAATATATGATTATATCTTTATCTTAATAATATATACATTGCCAACTACTTTTAGACAGTTTTAGCAGTTGTCACACAACAAACCATTAGTTGCCACCTCATCTTAAAGTATAATTTTTTTAGCCAAATCTGTTTTAATTCACAAAGGTCATGGGATGAGTTCAAATAATTAGCCTTTCTTAATTTTCTTGGGTGTTTGGTTTTGGAAATTATGAATGGAGTTGTCTGAAATTGAAGTTATTTGATGTTGTATAATTTTGTTTTTGTGCCCTTAATATTGAAGGGCACTAGCATATAGATTTGATATTAGAGGACCTATGTGGGAAACAAACTCCTTCTCATGGATATTGCAATATGCAAAGGTTTACTTTTGCTATTGAGAAAAGGAGAAATACTAATGAACTCATTCGAATTAGACATTATTTTCTTAGTTTTAGAGTTTTCGATTTTGACGAGACCTATAGGCATCATTTCATTTGTTAGGATGGGTTTGTGCTTTTGGAACATTGGTAACAGTCACACTATATAGGAAAAAACCATTTAGACTTTATAATATAATTTCTACTTATCTAAATCTTGAAATTATTTAGTTGCTATTTTATCAGTATAATTTTCTACTTTGATTAAATAAAAGAAATACTCTTATTATGATTTCAATTTTTCTAATCTAAGAATGACCTTTTTTAACATTCAAATTCACTACTTAGTTTTTGGAAGTTGAAGCAAAAGCAGAACATTAAAAAATACTATAAACATTTATGTGCCATGAAACTGATTATGTACTTCATATTTTTAAATGTCTCCGATTTGGGTTAGTCTTCAAGGTGAAAAGCATAACAATTTCAATGAGGAGGGATCAAATAAAGTAGAATGAAAAGAGGCTAAATAAAGTAGAATGAAAAGAGGATAAGGGACATGGATATCTTATTTAAGACCATAACTAAAACATATGATCTTTGTGATGAGAGGACATGTCCCAACTTTATCTTGATTCTCAATGTAATGAGAAAGATTGACGTGTCACATCCAAGGCCTAAATTAGAGGACATGACTACTCTTAAAATAGACGCTACGCGAAAAAGCGCATTTTACAGCGTTTTTTCAAAAAAATAAGCACTGTAGTATCTAGCGCTGTAAAAAGATACAATAGTGTTTTTTAAAATAAAAAAACGCTGTAAAATAGGTGGATATATTGTGCGCTTGTTATACTCGTTTTACAGCGTTTTTTTTTTTAAAAAACGTTGTAAATCCCTGTAATAGCGCTTTTTAAATCCCTGCAATAGCGCTTCATATGCATGCACATATTACAGCGTTTATTTGAAAAAGCGTTGTAATAAGTGCATTCAATAGATGCATTATTATGCACCTATTACAGCACTTTTTCAAATAAGCGTTGTAATAGGTGCATTCAATAGATGCATTATTATGCACCTATTACAGCGTTTTTTCAAAAAAGCGATTTAATAGGTGCATTCAATAGATGCATTATTATGCACTTTGTACAGCGCTTTTTCAAAAAAGCGCTGTAATAGGTGCATTCAATAGATGCATTATTATGCACCTTTTACAGCGCTTTTTCGAAAAAGCGTTGTAGAAGGTGCATTCAATAGATGCATTGTTATACACCTTTTACAGCGCTTTTTCAAAAAAGCGCTGTAGTAGGTGCATTCTAATGCACGTTTTACAACGCTTTTTTGAAAAAGCGCTGTAAAAGGTGTTTTTTTTCTTATTTTAATTTTATTAAAAAATGTTGTAAATTTTAAAAAGCGTTTTTTTGGTTTTTTATGGCATTTTTTTTATAAAGCGGTGTCTTTAATTTTTATTCTAAAACCATTTTCATCCAGAATCAGTTCTCACAATCAATTCACACAATCAGTTAACACAACACTTCACAATAAAATTAACTTTATAACTATACATATTTACACAATCAGTTCACAACAAATTACATAAAAACACAAAACAAATTAAAACATATCAGAATACATATTCACAGCTTTTCACATATATACTAAATATTCATATCAGAACAAATTATAGATTCATATACATATTCACATATATACTACATATCCACAGCTTTTCAAATGTGCCATATTCATATAACTACATATTCATATACATATAACTATCAGAGAAATACATTTCAGAACAGAACTACCCCTTGTAGCATATAACTATCCATTGCAGCATGCCATTTCTCAGCAAATCAAATAATCTTCATTTCAATCACATATTGACACCAGTCTTCCTTTATTTCAATTAGATCTCTTTCAGAGTATGTTGGACTGAATTGTCAAAGTACTGTGCGATATAAATATTGAACATAAATAAGTTAGAATCAAATATATACATAGTTTATATATGAAAATCAAATAATGAAAATATTGTACCGTTTTTGGGATTATAGTTTGATTCATATCAACAATCTCCTTCATGAATCGCAATACATAATACCCACAGTCGATGTTGTTAGTTTGACGAGGGCACTATAAAATAAAACATATAAGTCAATAAATATTTGTGCATTGATTGTAAATGAAATTTTAAAGGCATATATTTCAAACCTTTATTGGAATCCATGTGATGTTATTTGACTTTTGCTTCGACACTGTAGCACCTCTTTGAGCTCGAAAAACTTGTAAAGCACTATCGAATAAATAAATGTGATTATTATAGCATTAACAAACACATTATTTATATATATATATATGTAAGAAATAAATGAATATTACTTACATGTCGAACATAGTCTTTATCTCGAGGTGATTGTTGTAATGGTCGTGCAAGGAATCTAGGTAGTATATAACTTCAGAGGTCGCATTGATTGCAAATAGCACCCAATGTGCCCTACAATAACAAAAATTTGGTTTACACAACTAATAAATTAAGATCTCATAAATTAAAAAAGATATAAATAAAGAATATATAATTACGTACTCTGAATTATATGGTGCAAGGAACAACTTATCCTTATCTTTATTTCCTAATAAGATATCTACAATGTATTTGTTTACATTCACTGGATCGAACTTAAACATCGAAAGCTTATGCGGAGACAAGAATGAAAATGTATTTGACAATCTGCGCGTGCACACCAACTTCTCATACAAATACCTTCAATGAATATTTCAAATTAGATTAATTACCAATAAATTAAATTAATTACAAATAAATGCAATTAAAAGTAATTTTTACCTAATGTGTAAGCTGATGACAGTAGCACTCAGCTCCTTATGGTCGAGAAGTTCGTATATGTGCTCTTTTTCTAGAAATTCTTCATACTCATCTCCGAATGTAGCTTTATCCATGTTTATTATTCGTGAATCGTTGTTGCTGCCCATATTTGTTTTTGCCTGTATATCAAGACACAACCCATATCGAGCAAGTCGTGGCTGACTTATTTTAGGAGCAGCAACTGATTTTACACGATCCAGTTTTTGAGCAGCAACTTTGGATGCTTTATTACCCTCTAGCTTTTGCAGTTTTCTAGCTTTATTACCCTCCAATTTTTGAAGTTTGTCGGCTTTATTTTTACCAGGAACATCCAGTTATGGTGCTGCATCTGGCTTGCTGGCTTGTTGTGCGGGTGGTTTATTAGATTGAATATGAAAAAATGAGGTTAATGGGTTTGTTAGTTTATTGAACCTGAAAAAATGACAAACCTTACAGAATAAATGTGACAAACCTTTTCGGGCGATGTGACTAACTCGTTTCTAGGAATCTTCTTATCATTCCCTTTAGACTTTGTTTGAATCTAAATAAATGTGAAATTAAAGTTAACATCGGAAAAAATTCAGCAATTAAATATAATCAATCATAATCATATATCGTGCAATTAAATATACATATCAATTAAACATACATTTCAATTAATTAAACATACCTTATCAAGGGCCACAAGATGTTTGGGCCATGCCACGAAACTGCCAATTGCTTCGCCCAAATACTTCAGATCTGCATCGTTGTCCGATATTGGCAACGGTGCATTTGGTTCCAAAGCAATAACTGGTGATACTTTGACATGGCTCACAGGGATCGGTGTGTTGTGCATTACTTCGCCCAGAGTATTGCACAATGTTCCTTTTTCGACCTTACGATGAGTAGGGGAGGATAAGTACAGCACGCATGGAGTGACACCCTAAATCAATGGTTAATACATAAGTATGTGAAACAATTACCTTGAATGAATTTCTTATTTTAGTAATAATTAATTACCTCAAGAAGACTTTTGTGACCAACGTTGCAACTCGCGTTTTCACTCTCCATTTGAATTTCACGTTGAGTTGATCCACAAGTTGCTTGTCTTTATTTGTCTCCACCAAGAGTGCCACTTGCTCTGTTAATACTTTGATCTTCTCTAATACTTCCTCGTTAGATGGATTTTGGCGCTTCTCTTGGGAAAAATAGCTTCTAGGAGTTACGCCAATTCTTTCCCCCTCACGCCGCCGGAATATTCAGGAACATTAAACACTTTACCTAGCATGTCTCTGCAATTAGCCTTGTTGTCCTCTTGATTTTCCGAACTTTGTTCGAGATTCGCCTAAAATACACGTAGGATTAAAAAGATAACTTCGATATCATTTTTAAAATACAATATTAAAAAATATTAAAGTGATAAATATATTTACACAAAGTTCTATTACTTTTTGAAAATTTTCATTATCAACCACTCCATCTTTATTTACTCGAGCTTCCTTCCACAATATATGACGACCCAACGGTTGATCGGATTGGGTGTCTTGTAGTTATTCTCATTAAGATCATAAACAAAATATTAGTTTGAAAGTATAGTTTATAATGTACCACATTATATAAAAGTGATGTTTAATTACTTACAGGTTTTTGCTCTAGACGAGCATATCCCATACGAGATGTCTTGTATGGGTGGGGAATAATTTTTGTCCTCTCGGGATTTGCCTTACTAATATTCTATATAAAAAAATAACAATCTTGTAAAAATTTAAAATACGCTATGAATATGAATAATAAAACACAAATGCTAATAAATTAATCACTTACAACAAATGCGGGGTCCGAACGTTTTGATACAAATACGCTCCATTCCTCATTTGATATATAATGTTTATATATTTTTGGAGCTTCCGCATTCATATTTCCTTCACAGTCTTTTAGATAGCAATTTGAGAGGTGAGATCTAAAATCCTGGTGTATTTTCACGGCAACTCTCAGCATGTAACTCTTTCTCACCTCGTCAACAACAAAAGTTATCTGCAAACCAAATAAAGATATAGTTTGAGTAAAGTACTTCAAAGCAGTCTGTAAAAAATTATAAGTAAAAAAGTGGAGTAAAAAAATTACTTGTATATCAGCCCACAATACATCTTTTGCATTCTTCAATGCCTTATCTCTCCAATCATCTATTGTGATGGGGATATTCTGACGAACAACAGCCCCAATATAACTTACAAACATTGAACTATTGGGGTCAATTGGCTGACCACTCTCATTCCATCACACCTAATAAACTCATATAGAAAGTACCTCAAATTATAAACAGAAAACAAATTATACCTCAAATTTTTTCAAAAAAGATAAAAAATAAACAGCAAACAAAGTATAGTATGACATTTTGAAGTATAGTATACCTCAAATTTTTGCCCAGTACTTATTGCTTTTATAACATTTTGCATTATGGTTGCACCACGTTTGACTTCATTTTTGTAAGTCTTGGTATTGCCAACTTTTTCATTTTGACATTCTAAATCTTTGTTGGTATCCATTTATCTAGAACAAGTTCAACCTGCAGTTCAGTATAACTTCAACAAGTTCAACATGTAGTAGTCTAAGTACGTAGCAGTATAAGTTCAACATGCATTTTAGTGAAACAAAAAACTAACAAATACAATACCTGAAAAGTGCGAAGAAGTACTTAGGGTTACGGGTTTGTAGGTTCTGTTAGTAACAAAGATGAACAAGAACAGCGCAGAAGACGAACGAAAACGAAACGATCGTAGGGTTATGGGGTTAACAGAAATACGTAATAAGGGTTACTAAAAATATATGGTTACGTAATGAGAAGGAGGATGAAGATGAGGAGGAAACAAGTGTATGAAGTTTACGTAATGAGGGATAGTAATGAAGAGGAAACAAGGGTATGGTTCGCAATGAGAAAGAGACTGTAGAGGAAACTGAAACAAGCGTATGAAGTTTATGTAATGAAGATGAAACTGAAGAGGTTTACTGTTATATATAAAACCTTATTACAGCGTTTTTTTGAAAAAGCGTTGTAAAAGACCTCATTATATTATTTTTTTAAAGCCTACTACAACGCTTTTTTAGAAGCATTTTAAAGCGCTTGTGAAAAAGCGCTGTAAAAGACCTCCTTATTTTTATTTTTTTAAAATCCTTTTTGCAGCGCTTTTATACAAAGCGCTTTAAAAGGCTTCTTTGTTTTATTATATACAAACGCTATGTGACCCTTTTATAGCGCTTATGCAGAAAGCGCTTTAAAAGACCTCCTTATTTTATTTTTTTAAAAGTCTTTTACAGCGCTTTTGCAAAAAGAGCGCTGTAATAGGGTTTTATATATAAAAGGCTTCTTTGTTTGATTATATGCAAACGCTATGTGACCATTTTAAAGCGCTTTTTCAAAAGAGTGTTGTAATAGGGTTTTATATATAAAAGGCTTCTTTGTTTTATTATATGCAAACGCTATGTGACCTTTTTACAGCACTTTTTCAAAAGAGCGCTGTAATAGTGTTTTATATATAAAAACGCTTTGTTTTATTATATGCAAACGCTATATGACCCTTTTACAGCGCCTATGCAGAAAGTGCTGTAAAAGACCTCCTTATTTTATTTTATTTTAAAACTCTATTACAATGCTTTTTCAAAAGAGCGTTGTAATAGAGTTTTATATATAAAAGGTCTATTTGTTTTATTATGTCCAAGGGCTGTGTGACTTCATTATTTTGGGATGATCAGTTAAGTTCAAGAAAAATTCCAAATAAATTTGTTTTCTTCCAAATAGTTAAATTATGATTTCTTCCAAATAATAATTTTTTTCTTCCAAATAATAATTTTTTTCTTCCAAATTAGTTAAATTATTTTTTCTTCCAAATTGTGTTTAATTATTTTTTTTCTTCCAAATAATATTTTTTTCTTACAAATAATAATTTTTTTTCTTCCAAATAATATTTTTTTTCTTCCAATTAAATAACACCTATATATATATCAATGCTAAATTACATGATCAGCTCATATTGGGATGATCAGTTCAAGTTCAAGAAAAATTCCCAGTATAAGCAGAAAATCAGTATACAATTACATACAGTATAAGCAGAAAATTACATACAGTTCAAGTTAAATACCAAAATGCTCAATTCTGGCAGATCAAACAATTAAATTACATGAACTCAGTTCAGATTACATGGCTTATAAAACAATTAAACACATTAAGATGTCCTTCTTTTCTTGGTGGGATTCACATTTGTTTGTCCATTAATGATACGAAACGATGGATTAATCCAAATTTCCTCATCATGATCATCTCTAAGATATAAACCATCATCATTTGAATCAATTTCATGTGGTTGTGATGTTGCAAAGAAAAGATCATTACCAACATCTTCATCATTATTGTTATAATCACTTATTTTATTGGTTGATAGCACAACGGACCATTTATCATCAGCAGGATCAGTGACATAAAACACTTGTTGAGTTTGCGACGCTAAAATAAAAGGCTCATCTTTGTATCCCACACTATTAAAATCGATAAGCAAGAACCCTGACTCACTAATCCGAACGCCATTATTATTATCGACCCACTTGCAACCAAATATGGGAACACGAAACATTGTGTAGTCTAGCTCCCATATGCGCTCGATAACCCCAAAATATGATAGATTTGCATATATTGGGTTCTTGTCTTTTGCACTTGAGATATGCATCGCTTCAGCTACGAGAATGACTCCGCTATTTTGCATAGTGGTTTGATCATATTGTTCTTTGGTATAAAATGTGTAGCCATTAATTACATAATTGGTGTAAGAAAAGACATGTAAACTCGGACCATTTGCTAGCCACCTCAATCTCTATGAAATTGATTCAGGGTCTACATCAAACTTTGACTTTATTTGATTTTTTAACCATGTTATGAAACTTCGATTGTGCTCTCGATTTATCCAATTTTGATTCCGATTCATGTTCAAACTAGATAACTGATCCATGTGTATTGTAAAATACGGTTGAACCTCATCATCATTGTGCAGAACATACAGTTGTGTCTCCCATTATGTCCTTGATATAGTCATTAGTCTATTTCCAATTATCCCTTCTCCTGATAATCTTCCCGAATAACGAGACATGGGAAGCCCTATGGATTCAACATTGGACATATATTCAATACAAAATTCAGCAGCTTCTTCGACAATGTACCGTTCAAGAATACAACCTTCTAGTCGACTTCTACTTTTTACGTACCCTTTTAATATTTTCATAAATCGTTCTATCGGGTACATCCATCTCATATAAGCTGGCCCACAAAGTTGTGTCTCCTTAACAAGATGAACAGTAAGGTGAACCATTATATCGAAAAATGAGGGTTGGAAATACATTTGAAGCTCACACAAAGTAACAACAATTTCCCTCTGCAATGTCGGTAATTTCTGAGGATCGATCACTTTACTACAAATTTCCCTGAAGCAGAAATATAATTTAGTTATGGCTCGGTGAACTTTTTTAGGTAAAATTGAACGTATACCTATTGGTAGCAAATGCTCCATTAGAATATGACAATCATGGGTCTTCAAACCTTTTAACTTGAGGTCTTTCATACAAACTAAAGTTTTAATGTTTAAAGAGTATCCTTCTGGAACTTTAACTTCGTGTAGAAATTTACACAAAACAATTTTTTCCTTTCTAGATAGAGTATGAGCGGCTGGAGGTAGATATGTGCGATTTCCTTTCTTCACGGGACTCAATTCATTTCTTATTTCCATATCGACCAAGTTCAATCTTGCATTGATGTCATCCTTAGACTTTCCTGGTACATTGAGTAACGTACCAATAACATTATCAAATACATTTTTCTCAATATGCATCACATCGAGAAAATGTCTTACATACAATGACTTCCAATATGCCAATTCAAAGAAAATTGACTTTTTCTTTCACCCAGTTTTGACCAGCTCTCCCGCAAAAGGTTTTCCAAATTTATTGGTCAAACCTTGTACTTTTTCAAGTATTTGATATCCAGTCGGTGCTACAGGAGCTCTATCTTCCTCTGATTTTCCATTGAATGCATTTCTCCACCCACGATACTGATGACTATAAGGTAAAAATCTACGATGTCCAAGAAATACATTATTCTTACAATGTTTCAACCGCATCCAATTTGTACTCTCTTCACATATAGAACATGCACACTGACCTTTAATGCTATATCCTGATAAATTACCATATGTTGGAAAATCATTAATTGTGCCAAACAACATAGCCCTCAAATTGAAACATTCTTTCTTATATCCATCATAAACTTCCACACATGCCTCCCACATAATTTTTAAATCTTCAATTAAAGGAGCCAAGTATACGTCGATATCATTCCCCGATTATTTGAGTCCAGAAATTAACAGAGACAACATTATAAACTTACGCTTCATACATAACCATGGAGGTGGGTTATAAATCAACAAAATCACAGGCCACGTGCTGTGTGAGATGCTTTGAAGATCATGTGGATTCATTCCATCAGTAGAAAGTGCAAGTCGTAGATTTCTTAACTCTATCCCGAATTCAGGATACTCGTGATCAATTTTTGCCCATTGTGGAGAATCTGCAGGGTGTCGAAACTTTCCATCTCTAATTCTTTCATCTACATGCCATGTCAAGTGTTTTGAATCTTCTTCACTGCGATACATGCGCCTAAATCTTGGTATTATAGGAAAATATCACACGACTTTTGCTGGAGTAGATTCTTTCTTCTTATATCGAGAGACATTGCATTTCGGACACGCCTTTAGTAATTCATATTCATTTCGAAATAAAATGCAATCGTTAGGACACGCATGAATCCTTTCGTAACTCATACCAATAGAGCACAAAATTTGTTTAGCCTCGTAGGTTCGACTGGGAAGTTCATTATCATTTGGCAACATATCTTTTAAGACTGTTAGTAATTCTGTGAAGCTTTTATCATACCATCCATTACTCGCTTTTAAGTTGTACAACTTTAATATCGTCGACAGTCTTGTGAATTTAGTACAACCATTATATAATGGTTTCTCTGCATCACTCAACAAGCTCTCAAACATTTTAGGACAATCACGAAGATCTTCTTCAACTGCTTTTGCAATCTTCTCAACTCGGTCCGACTCATATGTATCTGTGTCAAAATCAGTTGAAGCATATGTATCTGTGCGGGTGTTTCCCTTTATTTTCTCACCATGTCTTATCCAACATGTATAGCTTTGATCAATTCCATACAATACTAAATGTCCTTCCAATTCATATGCTCTAACGCGTTTTCCAAAACAACATTTTAAACAAGGACAAACGACTATATTTGGATCTTTTTGCATTCATCACTGCAAACTCAACAAACTCTTTCACTCCATTTTCATACTCTTTTATCAATCGATTGGCAGACATCCATTTCCATTCCATTTTATATGACCTATATATATAAATGCAGTTACACAAATAATAAGCATGATTTCAAGTCTGATATATATGACCTATATATAGTACACATATCTAATATTGGTCCAAGATTGATTTCAAAACAGAACATATATATCATGAGAACATATCTAATATCATGTAACAATTTTAAAACAGAACATATCTAATATGTAACAATTTATCATTTTAATTAGTGTCAACAACAAATAAACAAATACAGTACCTGAGACAATGTTGATCAATTTGTTTTAAAGGAGGAGCAACGTAGATCAATTTGTAGATGGGCGCACAGTAGAGGAGATGAGACTTCGTAAGGTTAGGACAACGTATTAAGTTTGTTTTAAATTTGTTTTTATTTATTTAAAGTGAATGATTTTTATTTAAAATGAATGATTTTATAGCGCTTGTACAAAAAGCGTTCTAATAGGTCCTTTAATAATGTGAAAGCGCAAGCCTTTTACAATGCTTGTATAAAAAGCACTGTAATATGTCATTTGATTATGTGAAAGCGCAAGGCTTTTACAACGCTTTAACAAAAAGCGCTTTAAAAGCTATGTAACATAAGGTGGGAGCACTACATTTTACAGCACTTGTGTTTAAAGCGCTGTAAAAGGCTATGTGAGAATTTTTGTATACTCTATTGAACTGTGTATTTTTTGATACAATACAATAAAGGAAGAAAACATTACTATCTATTCGAAACAAAGACAAACCTACTTCAACTTTAGAATGAAGATGTTAGTGATCACATTGTAGCTTAGTCACTAAAAGCATAGGGTTTATTACATAGTAGCATTATTTATTCCTTACAATATAGACATTAGAAATGAACACTTCCCCTTTTGTCTTAGGACATGACATACATCAAACATATCCTTTGAACCAATGATATTAATTGGTAATATAAGCTATTTATGTTAGCCTTAAGTGATATATTATTTCTTGTAAAGTTCATGGATAAATAAAACTGTCAATACCTTTCTTTCCTTCTATTGATGAACGTTTTAAGAATTCTTCTTTCTTGCAAATTCTTTGTGCATGAGTCAATTTAGAGCTTTAATTGACCTCTATTGATAAAAAAAAAAGGCTTTAATTCATCTCTAAATAGTTAATATTTATGAAATCGCACGAGCTTCAATATAATTGATTATTGATGTGTTTTGATGATTGATTATTGCTATGATTAGTTATTGATATATTTTAATTACAACATAATTACAAAAAAGCCTTAATTGCACTTTTGGTCCCCCTATTTTAGGTGAAAAGCGAAAGTAGTCCCCCCATTTTGTTTGTCCCCAGTTTTAGTCCCCAAACACATTTTGAGTCGAAATCATGATGAATTGACATTTTTTTTAATGACGTGTCAAAAAAACAACGACGTGGCAGATGTCTACGTGGATTAAAAGTTATTATTATATTATTTCAAATTAAAAAATACAATTCAACTATTATTATAATTATTGTTCTAAATTTTAAAAGAAAAACAAAAAATAAAAATTCAGCCAAACAACCCTAAAATCAAAAGTAAAAAATGAGCCCCAATTTTACCAGCTCCAATTCAATTATTCTGAAAGGCATCAACAACCGCTGCCTCGTTTTCCAGATCATCCACTCTCCCTACATCCCCGAATCCCTCTTAACCTTCCTCGCATACCCTAACAACAGATGCGTTGGTGTTGGAATCGAAGCAGACGCTGAGAAGCTTCTAGAAGATTATAACATCCACGCGGCCAATTTCGTTGATTTGCGCAACTTTGCTGTTGACGTGTTTAACGATCGTGATATGTTGAGGATTGGTATTAAAACTTTGGCGGAACGCGTGCTTGGGAAGGTTGTTGAGAAACCGCAGAGGATTACGAGGAATAGGTGGGATAATCAGTGGCTTAATGAGGATCAGGTTAAGTATGCAACTATTGATGCTTATGTTTCATTTGAGATTGCTCGTCGTCTCTATTCTATGATTCATACGTAACACTGTCATTTTGCTGCGTTTCGTGTCGTATTATCTTTTTATTTCTTAGTCTTCTTAGTTTTAAGGTTTAATCTTTACTTATTGTGTTTTTCTTATTCTGCTGATGATTGTTATTCTAGATTCATTAAAGAAAAATGTTAAGGGGACACATTTGGGGTTTTTTTGTGGGTCTCATGCCTTCTAGATTAATTGAATTGGGGCTGGTAAAATTGGGGCTCATTTTTTTCTTTTGATTTTAGGGTTGTTTGGCTGAATTTTTATTTTTATTTTTTTGCTTTTTTTTAAAAAAAAAATTAGAACAATAATTATAATAATAGCTGAATTGTATTTTTTAATTTGAAATAATATAATAATCACTTTTAATCCACATAGACATCTGCCATGTCGTTGTTTTTTTGACACGTCATTAAAAAAAAATGACATCTCATCATGATTTGGGCTCAAAATCTGTTTGGGGGACTAAAACTGGGAACAAACAAAATGAGGGGACTACTTTCGCTTTTCACCTAAAATAGGGGGACCAAAAGTGCAATTAAGCCTAAAAAAAATATTTTAGTTTGGGTGATTACAAATAATCTTAGTTTAAAGATCTATTTTAAAATCCCCAAATAGTTTAGGAGCTTATAAAATAATTTTTACAACACTTCTTCAAGTCGTCTTGAATATGTATTTCATTAGGGTATTTGATGATAAATTTTTAGATATGATATCAAATCAAATTTAAGTGAAGAATATATATATATATATATATATATATATATATATATATATATATATATTATTTGGATATCAATTTAGAATGCCTAAATTTGACATTGTCTTACGAGTAATCCCTAACTATAACTTTGTTGATTTTTATTGACTTTGACTCAATAGATTTAAATTTTAATGTTGATTTCGATCGGAAGATAATTCAAATTATCACTAAACGAATTATTTCTTATGCATTGCACGGGGTGTAAATAGTATTAATAACATATAAGCTTAATTGCAGTTTTAGTCCCTCTATTTATGCTGATTCGCAAAATTGGTCCCTCTATTTTAAAAGTCGACAGTTTTGATCCCTCTTTTAGATTTTTAAACAAAAAAATTACGATTTGATATATTTTAAATAACGTGACATACAATTCTATGATATAAAACCATCTAGATCTATTAATTATTCATATGTCATTAATTAAATTAAAAGTACGAAAAAATTTCAAAGTTGAAAGTTTAGTTTTTACGACGTTTTATTTCAATTTCATGGGTGTTAATAACTCTATATCATCGTATTATATGTCATGTTATTCAAAACATCTCACGTCATCATTTTTTAGTTAAAAAATCAGAGAGAGAGACCAAAACTGTTGACTTTTAAAATAGGGGGACCGATTTCGTGAATCAATATAAATAGGGGGATTAAAATTGCAATTAAGCCTAACATAAATGTGGGCGAGTCGATTACTATTGGACTCAAAATACTCACCTAACCCTTGTCCGATGCAACTTATACGAACTCTCAACTCTGACTCGCTTGCCCGTATGACCCACTTTTATCGTGCACCCCCCCCCCCCCCCCCCCCCCACACACACACACACACACACTTATCTCCCACCCACCATTTTTATTAAAGACCATTTTGCCCTTTTTTATTTTGTATAAAACTATGGAAAAAAATTTACCATTCTATTTTCTCACCCCCACTTTCGAAAATTACAAAATATTTCTTAATAATC
This sequence comes from Cicer chorassanicum, assembly GCA_037974735.1. Classification (NCBI taxonomy): domain Eukaryota; kingdom Viridiplantae; phylum Streptophyta; class Magnoliopsida; order Fabales; family Fabaceae; genus Cicer; species Cicer chorassanicum. Next base: position 21,194,787 of record JBBPBP010000004.1, read on the forward strand.
GAAAATTACAAACTTTCGAAATAATAACAAAGTGAGTTTTTTGATATCTTCGAAACTTTTGTTGAATTTGAAACTTTCGAAATGTAATTATCCAGAAATATTTACAAATTTTGAAACTTTTGAAAAATACCAAACTTTCGAAATGATATTTTCCAAGAACATTTGAAACTTTCGAAACTTTGGATGAATGTGAAAATTCCGAAGTGTAATTTTCCAGAAAGTTTCAAAAGTTTGAGTGAATTTGAAACTTCTGTAACACATATCTTTCGAAAATTTCAAACATTCGAAGTAACTCAATTTCGAAAGTTTCAAAATATTCGAAAGTTTCAATTTTTTTTTAAAAATTACTGATGTACGTTATAATTAAAAATATATTTAGAAAAAAAATTAATTAAATTTATTACTATTTTTGAAATTAGATATCAAATTTATTACTATTAATTATGAATTAAATTTATTACTATTTTTGAAATTGGGTATGAAATTTATTACTATTAATTTATTAGTATTAAGTTATTACTATTTATTACTAAAAAATGCATTTCGGAACTTTCATATTGTTCCCAATCTTTCGAAGCCTGTTACGGAAGTTTCATTGAATACCAAACTTCCGAAACAATTTCAGAACTTTCCATTAATTCCAAAGTTTCGAAACTGAAAAAACTTCAATTTTCTGAATTTTATATTTTGAAACTTTCAGTTCGAAAGTTTCGAAGGTTTCTGCATTTCGAAAGTTTCATGTTCATGGAAACTTTCGAAGATTTGGAAAATTAATGTTTCGAAAATTTCAAAGTTTTGAAGTTTATCTACTTTTGGGTTTCAAAGGTTCGAATGTTTGCAATATGTGATTCGGACAATTCAAACTTTCGAAGAAAATGGGTGAAAAAAAGATTAGGAAATTTTGTTTGGGTTTTTGTAGATAATATTAATATGGTATTTTCCATGGGGATGAGGGGTGGGAGGTACAAGTGAGGGTGCACGGTACAAGACTCCACTTTTAAACGCCCACATGCATTCGGGTTGTGTGGTTTGGCCAATTTTTTGGACGGACCGATTTATTTGTCCAACCTTAATCATAACTACCTCTATAGTGATGTTAATAAATAGTTGTTATATGTTAACATTGTAATACTTAACAATGCATGAGAATTAAACTCAAATTACACATGATTGTAGGGTCCCATGTATATTATTCATTCACACACAAAAAAAATGTACAATAATATATTTAAATATTGTGATATTTTCAAAAAATGAACTTCTCACGTTCTAAAAGTTACTGCAAAGAAAAGAATAAGTTTTTAAATAATAAATTAAACTAAAATTATAATTTGAAAAAATTAGTTGGTATAATTAAATACAAATAATTGTAGTTTTTATTTTTAAAATAAATAAAATTTTGTATAAACCATAATTTGAAAATATATTAGATGTGAATTGGAATACATTGTCAATGT
>JBBPBP010000004.1:21196898-21232746 GCA_037974735.1 Cicer chorassanicum
TGTTATTACATTCTAAATTTATTAAGATTCCAAAAAATTGGAATTGTATTAAAATATTTAACTAATCAATTTGCGTCTTGATTTACATTATATTTTATTTATTACAAATTATCAATCAGCAAATTTGTTTCGTAAAAAAAGAAAATGATTGTTTGTGTTACAGTAAATGATAGGTAGATCATTCAGATTATTTCTTTAGTTATGATTTGAATTGAATTTTATGATGTGAAGATTTGCTTGTTTTTTCTTTGGTTGTATGACAAATGGATAAATACTTGTTTGTTTTTAAAATTATAATCCTAATATAGATAAAAGTGAAATATCTGAAATGATGTTAAAGCGATAATTGATTAAAAATGGAATAATTTACTTAAAAAAATATACAAATAAAATTATTTGCCACATTTCTGTTTTTGTTAATATAATAATAAAAAAAGGAAAAAATTAGAAGCATGATCAAAGACAATACGTTGTTGTAGAGGACATGTTCGTTGGTATAAGAAGTGGTTTTGGTTCAGTGAAGCACACAGGGAACCCCTTTTTGAATCCAGTGTTCCATCCTCTATTCAGATCTTCAAAAACAGTTTCATCCTCAATTCCCCTAAATCCACTTTCACCTTCAACCCGTAATCCAATGGTGTCTCTTATAGTAGCAACAACTTCCGACCCGGCTTCGATCAACCCAGCCAATGCTCTCTTAGCCATGCCAGCCTGGCAACCCGGACCCCATTTCCAGGTTCAAACCAATATACCTTTTTTTATTGCATGTTGTTTTCATTTTTCATTTTCTTTTAATGTTTTTTTTATTGTAAATTTAGGATGATATGAAGAGTTATGTGAATGAAGGGTTGAGAGTGTTGGTTCATGGGAAGAGTATAGTTGTGGAGGATTATTTGGATAAAAGATGGGAAGAGGTTACTGGTGAGGTTGTTGATGAAGTTATCTTCTTAAGTAAACACACTGCTGCTTCTAATAAACCTGCCCTCACTGTTCATCCTATTGGTAATTTTTTGCTATTTTCTCCCTCTCAAATATTAGTCCCCGTTTACTTTATGAACATCTTGTGTTTTTATTTTATCTTACTCTTGAAGTTGAATCATTGTTATGAAGAGAAGATAAAATGCTAGTTAATGAAAATGCATTTCTGGAAATAATGAAAATAATTTTTTGACATTTTCATTGTTTCTAAAATGTAGACTACTGTTCACTTCTAAATTCTTGTATTATTTTACGTTAGATGTTGTACTTATTTGGGATTTATATCTTTTATACAATCAAACCACATTTATATTTTAAATTTTATATTAATGAACTTTGTACCTTAGTTTTTTTTAATAAACCCCATACTCGTGTATTGTGGTATCTGTATCCATGCAACATATTTTTCTGCTTGTTTTCTTTTGAAGTGAAATGATTGTATCTGGTAATGATTTCTTTTGAATGTGTGTGTGATAAGATTTAAATCGCGGTTAAATGAAGTTGATGGTACCTCAACTAAACAATAGACATCACAACTCTTTAGTCACAACACAAATTGTGGTCACAAACACTTTTCTTAAAACCTCGTGTGTTTGCAGGAGTTCCGCATTTGCGTGAAGGTGATGTTCCGCCTCAAGGTGGGAAACCTGGATGGGCAGCACTTCCAAATCCTAGGATTGGACCTTGGATTCGACTTTTGAAAAATATTGCTCAGGCTCATAATCTGATACCTGAATTTGAGGTGCCTTTTCTTATATTTTAAATTTCAGTTGCAATTTAAGCTGGTTTTCTTTTCTTGCCTTTTGATTGTTACTTGTGTGGTGATTTTTTCGCATTTAACTAATTATCCTTTTGTTTTTCTAGTTATATCTTAAGTACTTATGCCTTATGGATTCTTTCCCTTTGGAGGAAGATGGCTTAATGTTATATTCTGTATTGAATGTGTTTTGAATCTTGAAAAACCACTTGAATAATTTTTATATGTTTCCTCAATTTAGATTACTTTGGAAGCTACTCATCATGGACCATTGACAATTAAGCCAACCATGTTTCTGGAGATTGGTGAGTGATCTTTCCTTCCTCCTAGATGTCTTTTAGATGGATTGACTTATTTGAGTCTATCTATTGACAAAAGCACTTGTGAGACTGTTTGGAAATTCAAAGAGCTTATCAAAACTGCTTTTGACATGTCTATAAGTTGTTTTTAACGTATATCAGTAAGCTCTTCAGGGTAACTTATGAAAACAACTTATAGCTTATATGAAAACAATTTCTTTATTTTATCTTTTGTTAAAAGAAATAGCTTATACATAAGAACTTATATGATAATTTCCTCTGCATCATTCATTATTTAGTTTTCAGATAAATTCAGTCTTTATTTTGTTGATTAATCTCCTTTTCAATTCATATTCATGTTTTGCTTTAGTTTGAAGTAGTTTGTGGCTGATATATTTTATTCTTCAGTTACACAAGAAGCTGTTAACAGTTAACTACAGTTTAAAATTAGTATAACAACTAGATTTTTGTTATGGTATAGGTAGTACTGAAGACTATTGGAAGAGACAAGATGCTGCTCAAGTTATGGCTCAGGTTGTGTGGACTTTTATACGTTTGCATCAATATGTAGAGTTTCTTTGCGCGGATGCGTTCTGTTATAAAAGCTAAATGCTTTGCATGCGCATCTGGCTAGTAATGTTTTATTTTGTATACTAAAATGATATTGTTTGGATTCTTACAGTTGCTATGGGAAGGACTTGGACTTGGAGGAGGGACAGATGTGGGAAACTGGAGCAGGTAGAATGACTATGCTAAGAAAATGTAGCGATGTTAGTTGGCATACTTGTCTGGTGTGTGGTATAGACACGATACTAGGCCTTGGCCTTCACATGCTTCTCAAAAAAAGGAAAAATGAGGCCTTCACATCTTTCAATTGTCTTAATGGGTGGCATTGCACTCCATCTATTCTGAGAGATGCAATATGTGTTTACCATATGGCCTTGATGGACCACGTTTGAACTGTGGTTGGTTCAATCGATTTTTTTTTTTTATGAATTTTTTTATTTACTTGTTTAATAATGTTTTTAATTATTTATTTATTTGTGACCCTGTGGCCTCATCAGTTTGATCATCAGTCTGGTTTTTAAAGCATTGTTATTTTCCCTTCCACAAACTTTTAAATTGTTTTTATGTTGATATTGCATAATTATATCGAGTAGTTTGGGGAAAAAATTAGGTATGTTTCATTTATGTGATTAGAGCTTCCTTCTACAATTGGTGAAAATTATCTTACCTGAATCTAATTCTCACACTCTTACAGGGAGAATGATAAGAAGAAAGTCCTACTCGGAATAGGTGGCGGACATTATGTGCCTCGGCATATGGATGTAGTATTGTAAGTAGTCAATTGCAGTGAATTTATAATTGAATTTTCTGATTATGCCATGAGAGGTTAGAAACTGTTCTCAAACACTTTAACTTTTGAGTAATTCTGAAAACCCCTTTAACTTTGCTTGGTGATTCATTCTCAAGGTATATATGAACTATGTGGTTGCCTTCTAAAATGTAGCATTAGAATAGTTTATAAACGCATTAGAAGATTTTAGTCGACCTCATACTCTTTGTTTCCAGAGTGGGTGACATTAGAACTGAAATTCTGAACTTTATAAGTGCATTATATGTTATCGTATATATTTGTTTCAGTTGAAAGAAATATGAAAATACTTGGTTTCCTTTTGCAATGTAGGAAAGATGGTGTTTGGGTTGGTCACCTACTATCTGGATATTCAGTGCCAATGGAAGATCCAAAAGGAGAAACAAATGTGGAGATTGGAGGAACTTGGAAACAGTCTATAAAAGCTGCATACGAGGCCACTAAATCTGCTTTTCCTGGTGGCGAAATTCTTGCACATCTTGACCAAAAGTGAGCTTAATGTGCATTTGCCTTCTGAAATCAGTTGTTTGTTTGCATGCAAAACATTAACTTAATGCTATTTGTTTGTTGAGTGTTAAACATTTCATAAAGAATCATCTGCAGGGCATCAAAGTTTGATTATTATTTATTTTGGTCTGAAATAAGATTTGATACAGATATTTTTGCTAGTTGCTTATAGCTTTCCACATGCCATTCTCTTGTGGTGCTTCAGTAATAGTGAAAGAAAAGGGTAGAAGAGGCCAAGTTTCTAGATTAATAGTCTTATACACTCTTTGTGGTGGTTCTGGTGAATGGGTTGGCCATGTCCCCTCTCTGTTGAGTACCCTGTTTTCTGTTGTTTGTTTAGCTTATTTATGTTTTATTATTATGAAAGAAGGAAGAAGCCATGTCATGGGTGTGAATATGAAATCTAGGACCTGTTTGGATTGTTATTTGAGCTTATCTATTGACATAAATACTGGTGAGACTATTTGAGAGAGCTTATGGAAACAACCTATGACATGTTCATAAGCTGTTTTCAGCTTATTTTGATAAGTTATCCATGATAGCTTATGAAAACATCTTGTTACTTGTATGAAACAATTTAACTTTAATTTATCTTTTATTATAGAAATAGCTTATAGATAAACACATATATGAAAACCATTCATGCTATAAAAGTTTAATTAAATTGTTTATCAAAACAGTGTCCTAAGCACGATGTCTAGTAGAACAAATTTTTCAACCTGTTTTGTAATTTTAGCTGAGCCAAGGAAATCATGGCTATGAAATTACAGATAGACCTTAATGCTTTTACTTTTCTCCCAAGTTAATGTTCACCCTAAACTTTGTTGCAGGAGTTTCAAGAGCTGGCAGAAAAATGCAATTACAGGATTCCTCGCGGAGCAGAATATTAAAATCGGAAAACCCAATAACTTCTATTGAGTATTGATTTTAGAGGATGCTACTGTCACAGAATATGGATATTTCAGGCAGAGGCAGGCTGAAGTTTTTTGGAGATCATACTAGTAATTTAATTCAGTTCACCTTAGATCACTGTGACAGCTTTTGAGTAAGTGAGGTTTGAGATGAATTGATACATACATAAATACTAATACCATTCGAATAAAAATTATATGTAGATTTTATGTATAATTTTTATTAAAATAGTATTAGTACGTATCGAGTACGATACGATCACCATTTTTTGCGTATCTGTGCTTCATAGACACGGACGTCAGACGGTGTAGAAGGTTAGCATATATGTTATGTTCCTGGGTATTTATTTGGAGAATTGTACCCTTGATTATGATAATAAATGTATGACAGATTCACATGAATTTATTTGCCTTGGCAATATTTGAGTCAAAGATATAATATAGTTTGTTTCATTGCCATAAATCTGCTGCGAGTTCATTATACTAGAAAGGAGCATTAGTTTGATGAATGAAGAAACTGAAATGCATTTGCATCATGATGATTTTGCAGAATGCTTTCTAGCTTTTTTGTTCCGTATGAAAAGGTAAGTAATAGCTCAGTATGGGGGATATAAGGTTAACATGGTGTCTTGAGTGAGAGAGTTAAGGGAGTAGAGTGATGAGAAGGTCTGTAAGTACCTTTGTCAACGCTCTTTAAACTTTGAAATATGTCCTAACACTAATGAGTATTGGGAGCAACTTATCTAAACTTTTTTTAATAAAAAAAATAATAATAATTGTTGCGTGGAAATTTTGCATATGGTGCCTCTTGTGAACTTACTCCTCCAGGGTCTTCCAGAAGTGTTGCTAAGGAGCTCTTGCAATAGCCCACTTATATGGTATTAGCTTAGAGCACGCGTAATAGTGAACCCAACATGAGAACTTTAAGCTGGATCCAGTGTGCCACATCATTTTGAAATAACTCTTCTTTTTCTTGTTTCAATGGTTTAACTCTTGTTTTATTATTAACAAAATGTTTTTCTCCCTCTTCAAGTGTAATATTTTTGAGACCATGGTAAGTTGAAAATTGTGAAATTCGACACTCTTTGACATGGGTTCAGTGAGTGTTTTAGGTTCATAATGAGTAAACTCTATACCTTCAATATCCATTAATTTAAGGTCTATAAAATATGTTGGGGTTGACTAGTGGCGTCGGAAACATGGTGGGGTTTGTTGATGGTGGCAAAAGTTGAGAATTCTAATAACTATGATGTTGATGATTTTGCATAAAATACAACAAATACAATTGAAAAATAAATTGCTTTGAATCTTTTTCAATGAAAATAAATATAGTTTTGACAAAGTAATAAGATGAAAATTTGAATAAAAAATTGTTGTCAACTAAAACTCAAAGAGATAAAATTATGAGATAAAAACGAAGAGAGCAAAAGTGAATACAAAATTAAGAACGAGATTAAATTGTGAGATAAAAATTGAATGTAATTGTTGAGACAAAATCTCTCTCAAATGATTTTAATGATAACAAAATTATTTAAAGATTATGATTGTGGTTAATAACTAATCTGTGCTTTTGAGTGAATTATTATAAGAAAACAGGTTAATCTTCAATTAGATCAAAAGGGAGAAAAATCTGAGTTAATCCTTTAAGTGTTTAAGTTGGAGGATATGACAGAACCTTGAGAGGATGGGTCTTCAAGTAGAAACTTCTCATCCTCGCTGAAATAATGTTTCTAATTCATCAAAAGAAGTCAAAACAGTATTAATAAATGAATATATAAAGCATCTGATCAAAAGAAGTCAGAAGGCCTGTTGTACAAGGTACGAGGATGGCAAAAAGCATGGATCTTCAAATAGTCACATGTTGCAAACTACCATCCTATGCACAAAGGCTAATGTGCAGACCTATATATCATTCTTGTATGATTGAAAACACAATGCAAAGTCAATCTACAGAAAGGCAACAACAAAGAAGCTCAAAATGGAAGTCATACAGGTCTTGAAGAATGAGAAAAGAAAGGGACAACACAAGACCAAGGTCCAATGAGAGTCAACCTCCTGCACGAGGATGGACTGCTTCTGTCCAAGGACAACTGGATGACATTTTCGTAAATATGATGAAAGACCTTGGATTGTTTTGATTTGATTCCCAACGGTCACAAAGAGCTTGTCACATGGAAAAAACATCACAAGACCTCTATAAAAGGCAGCAAGCTGTTCATCATCAAACACACAACAATATTGCAGAAAAAGATCAAGAATCTTAAGTTTAACATAAGCAATATTCATCCTCTCTTTATACTTTCTACATTCATACACTAGATATTTGAAATATCTTTTTAGAAAGTGTTTAAGTAAAGAGAAAGAAATCATACTCATATCACTCTGTAATTTTCAAGTAAGTTGTACTTGAAAATATTTGAAACTCGGTTGTAAGCTTGGTGAAGCTTGAGAATACACAAAGTGTAATCATCCTCGGTGAGAGGTTGATCTGATTGATCTTTAGTGAAATCTCACAAAAGTGTGAGGACTGGACGTATCCATCTTTGGGTGAACCAATATAAAAGTTGTGTTTCTCTCTCTTTATACTTTTCTTGCATTTATTCTGCTCCTAATTAAAAGTTTGAATTTCCATCCTCAAGTTAGCATCCTCTCAGAGAGAACAAAAATTCAAAAACTCCTTAAAATATCTTTAAACGCCAAAATCCCTATTCAACTTCCCTTCTAGTGATATTTAGCTCCATCAATTGGCATCAGAGCAAGGTTCTCTAGAAATATTACATTTAACCGTGTAAGAGAAAAAGATCAAAGAAAAAATGTCAAAAGCTAAGTATGTTCCTAAAGGAGGATCCTCCAGCAGACCTCCCTACTTTGATGGTACAAATTACTACCACTGGAAAGGTAAGATGAGATTGTTTCTCATATAACAGGATAACAACATGTGGTCTGTTGTTGAAAACGGGGACCATGTCATCAGAATCAACAACACAGATGCAACCTCCGACGAGAAACCTCAAGGACAGTGGACGGCTGATGAAAATGCTAAGGTACTCCTAAACTCTAAAGCTCATTTATTTCTAACGTGTGCTTTGAGCAGGGAAGAATACGATAGAGTTGAAGAATGCAAAAATGCTAAAGAACTTTGGGACACTCTAAAGATTCATCATGAAGGATCAAGCCACGTAAAGGAAGCAAGGATTGACATGGGAATAAGGGAATTCGAACTATTTGAGATGAAAGAGGAAGAAACGATTGATGAAATGTTCTCAAGGCTGACAATCATACTAAACTACTTGAGATCTCTAGGAAAGGTTTATTCTATTCAAGAGAGGATAAGAAAAATCTTAAGGAGTTTACCAAAAGAATGAAGGCCAATGGTGACTGCCATCACAGAAGCAAGAGACTTGGCCAACATGAAACTAGAGGACATGGTTGGAACTCTAAGAGCTCATGAACCTCTGTTGCTGGCTGACAAACCAAACAAAAAGGGAAAAATGGTAACTCTAAAATCAAGTCAAACAGAAAGCTCATCCTCCAAGAGGACTGAAGAAGCCACAAAGAAGGAAAGTGCAGAGTATCCTCTATCTGAGGAAGAGGATGAACTTTCTCTAATTTCCAGAAGAATCCAGAGGATGATAAATCGTAGAGGACAGGAAAAAAGATCTCCTCAAAAAGAAAAAACTGACAAAAGTCAGATTACTTGCTTTGGATGCAACAAGTTGGGTCACTACAAAACTAAGTGTCCCCTAAACAAAAAGAACTCAAGAAGATTTCCCTACAAAAACAAATCTATGATGATCACGTGGGATGATAGTGACGACTCATCCTCTGAGCAAGAAAAAGAAGAAGAGGCCAACCTCTGTCTCATGACTAACTCAGAATCTGAAAAGGTAATCATATCTGAACTCTGTCCTAATTGTGAACAATTAGAAATAGAATTTGACAATCTTTTAAATGACTCAAACACTTTGTCTCATAAATGTGGCTTTCTTAAAAATCAACTTTATGAAATAAAGAAGCTAAATGAGGAACTTCAAGCTAAGAATAAAAAATATGAACAAACCATTCTAGACTTGCAGTTATCTCATGAGAAGTTGTCTGAACAAATATCTATTGTAAACAAAAGAAATGTCAAAACTCATCCTCTAGAAGAGGATGCAGAAAAGGAAATTTTGAAAATAGAGGTTGTAGAACTCAAAAATGATCTTACCAACTTTGTTAAATCCACTGATACTTTTCAAAAGATTATGGGATCACAATCTGGAATCTTTGACAAAGCTGGTATTGGATTTAAAAGTTCTCAAAAATAAAAACTCTGAAAATTTTTTATTCCAAAGAAACAAGAGGATAGGCCAAGATGCACCTTTTGCAAAAAACTTGGACATACTTTCAAAAGATGTTATGCCAAGAAAAGGGCAGACAACATTAAGAAAGGATGTTCATTCTGTGGTAAACATGGGCATCACGATTCCATTTGTTATAATAAAAGAAAATTCCTCACAAGAGGAAGAACTAACCAACAAGGACCCAATTCTATATGGGTACCTAAGTCACTACTAAACTCAAACACATGTACATACTCTGATCAACAAATGAAAGCCTTGGTTCTTGGACAGTGGCTGCTCAAGGCATATGACAGGGGATATGCATTGCTTTATTTCCTTGGAAATAAAGGATGGAGGATCGGTCACATTCTGAAATAATGATAAAGCTCAAATAAAAGGTATCGGTATCACTGGTAATAAAAATTCTGCCAAAATTGAAAATGTTCAATATGTGGATGGTTTAAAACATAACTTGCTTAGTATTAGTCAACTTTGTGATAGTGGTTTTGAAGTTATTTTTAAGCCCAATCTATGTGAGGTTAAACATTCATCCTCGGGTAGAGTTTTCTTTTCCGGTTTTAGAAAAAAGAATTTATATGAGTTATATCTAGATGATTTGCCTACTAAATCTTGTTTTGTATCCATTGAAAAGGATAAATGGATATGGCACAAACGAGCTGGTCATACAAGTTTAAATACTATTTCTAAATAGTCTAAATTAGAATTAGTTAAAGGTCTTCCAAAAATTGATTTTGAGAAAGATAAAGTATGTGAACCTTGTGCCAAAGGAAAACAAGTTAAAAGTAGCTTTCACTCTAAAAATATTATTTCAACAAATCATCCTCTTGAGCTACTTTATATTGACCTTTTTGGACCTATTAAAACTCCAAGTCTTAGTGGAAAAAGATACGGATTTGTAATTGTTGATGACTTTTCACGTTTTACTTGGGTCTTATTTTCAAAACATAAAAATGATGCCTTTGAGGCTTTTCATTATTTTTGTAAAAAGATCCAAAATGAAAAAGGATAAAAAATTATCTCCGTGAGAAGTGACCATGGAGCTGAATTTGAAAATGAATCATTCAAAAATCTTTTTGATGAAAATGGTATTTCTCACAATTTTTCTTGCCCAAGAACCCCTCAACAAAATGGAGTTGTTGAGAGGAAAAATATAACTTTGCAAGAAATGGCTAGAACCATCTTGAATGAAGCCAACGTTGAAAAATATTTTTGGGCCGAAGCAATCAATATTGCTTGTTATGTTTCAAATCGTGTATCCATTAGAAAGATTTTAAACAAAACTCCATATGAGCTATGGAAAGGAAGAAAACCAAACATCTCATATTTTCATATATTTGGATGTTATTGTTACATTCTAAATAATAAAGAAAATTTGGGAAATTTTGATTCAAAATCCGACAAAGGATTTTTTTTGGGATACTCCACTTCGTCAAAAGGTTATAGAATATATAATCTTAGGACTCAAACTGTGGAGGAATCCGTGCATGTTATTTTTGATGAGTTTGATGACTTGTGTTTAGAAAAAATTGATAAATCTGAGGAAGATGAACCTTCATCCTCCAACATACCCAATCCAAACGAAGAGGATGAATCTGATCCAACCTCTCAGCAACCTCCAAGAGGATGGAAGACAGTTACGTACCATCCTCCAAATCTGATTATTGGGAACACAGCTGATGGTGTAAGGACCAGACAATCTCTATGAGGAAATGCAACTAACATGGCCATGATATCACAAATTGAACCCAAAAATATTGATCAAGAAATTTGTGACAAATCATGGGTTGAAGCCATGATGCAGGAAAACTCACAGTTTGAAAGAAACAAGGTGTGGAACCTTGTACCTCTTCCACTTGAAAAATCCATCATTGGAACAAAATGGATATTCATAAACAAACTGAACGAGGATGGAGAGGTAATAAGAAACAAAGCAAGGCTAGTTGCTTAAGGCTACAACCAACAGGAAGGAATTGACTACGATGGAACATCCGCACCGGTTGCTAGAGTTGAAGCTATACGAATCCTCCTAGTTTATGTCACCCATAAAGGTATCAAACTATACCAAATGGATGTCAAAAGTGCTTTTTTAAATGGTTTTTTAAATGAGGAGGTATATGTTAAACAACCACCTGGATTTGTGGATGAAAAGAAGCCCAATCATGTTTATAAACTCTCAAAAGCTCTTTATGGATTAAAGCAAGCTCCTCGAGCTTGGTACGAGAGGTTGAGCTCTTTTCTTAAGGAAAATGGATTCGTAAGAGGACAGATTGACACCACTCTTTTCAATAAATCATTTAAAGAAGATTTGTTGATTGTCCAAATATATGTGGATGGCATAATTTTTGGATCCACTAATGAAAAGATGTGTGAAGAATTCTCCAATGTTATGCAAAATGAGTTTAAGATGAGTATGATGGGTGATTTAAATTTTTTTCTTGGATCACAAATTAAACAACTAAAAGATGGTATTTTCAGCTCACAAGAAAAATACACTAAATATCTTCTCAACAAATATAACATGAGTTCAACCAAGAGTATGGGAACTCCTATGCACCCATCCTCCATGCTTCACAAAGATGATGAAGGAACTCCAATTTCTGAGAAAGAGTATAGAGGGATTATTGGATCCCTATTATACTTAACATCAAGTAGACCGGACATAGTCTTTAATGTAGGTCTTTGTGCAAGATTTCAATCATCTCCCAAAGAATCTCATCTTACTGCAATAAAGAGGATTTTGAGATATCTTGTTGGCACAATCAATCTGGGAATCTGGTATGAGAAATGTTCAAATCTTGACCTCATAGCTTATTGTGATGCTGACTATGCGGGAGACAAAGTTGAAAGGAAGAGCACAAGTGGAGGTTGCTGATTTCTTGGTAAATCTCTAATAAGTTGGTCATGCAAAAAACAATGTACCATTGCTCTATCAACTACAGAGGTTGAATATATATCTGCTGCACAATGTTGTTCACAATTGCTATGGATAAAGAATCAACTAGAGGATTACTCTCTAAGGTACACAAAAATTCCCATCCTCTGTGATAACACAAGTGCTATAAATCTTTCAAAAAATCTAACTCAGCATTCTAGATCTAAGCACATTGAAATTAAACATCATTTTATAAGAGATCATGTTCAAAAAAGGGATATAGAATTAATTTTCATTGACACTAAAAATCAGTTGGCAGATATTTTTACCAAACCTCTCCACGAGGATAGGTTCAAAAATATTTTGGACAAACTCTCCATCGTTAATTTTTCTAAAATTAATTGATTAATTGTTTTATCCATTGTACCATTTCTGCTTTTCTCTTATTTTGTTTGTTTAATTATTTTTTTTTCAAATCCTACTGAAAGATCAAATCTGATCTTTAAAAATAAGTCTAGAGTTTAGAGGATGGCAAGAACCCAGAGGTCACAGTGTCCATTTTGGTGTATCTGCCATTTAATTGCATCAGACTTTGCGTGCACACGCTTCCTTTCTCATTGGGCCGTCCATGTGGCGTTGTCCCCTTGTTCCACGCGAGCATTTAATGCTACAACGGCTGAAACTGCCGTTTCCCAACACGCGTGCTTCACACGCCTACCTGCACGCCTCCTGTCTCATCAATCATCAGTGCATCCTCCTAGGCAGAACTCAATCAACGCTTCTTTCTCCAACGGATATTCCCTTCCACCTTCCACCTGCCATTTTCCATCCTCCTTACTTATCTCAGACTATTCTCATTGTTAATCATCTAACTCTCAACCCATAATATTTTTTTCAAATCTTCCATCAACAAAAACCGTGGCTCATACTAAGTTTCTTGCCAAACGAAAAATCATCTCTCAAGCCTCTGACGATGTTGAAGATCACTACTCCAGCATGGAGTCAGATCAACATGAAGAAGAATCACTCAACATTACTCTAAATCAGGAACCTTCATCAGAAACCAGTCTCTTTGAACCTTCTAAAACAACCTCTACTCCTTCCATTTCACCCAAGTCTTCCAAACCTCTATCCTCCTCTACATCCTCTGCTCAAACTAGGAGATCCTCCAGAATTCTTTCTGGAATTCTATCATCAAGAAAACCCGTATCTCAAGACTCCACTGTTCATCTTGTTGAATCAGATGATTTAGAACAAACACTCTCCACTGAGCCAACTCCTTATTCACCACCCGTCAAGACTCCTACCAAAACCACCACCTCAAAAAAATCCAAACCCACTCCCAAAAAACCATTGTCCTCTCCTTCACAAAAATCTACAAAGAACTCCCTGTTTAATTATGTCGATCAGGAAACAACCTACATATCCAAATGGCTGAATAAATTTGTGGTCAACGGGAAGATTATTGATCTTGCTGACTTAAAAGAAGGAGGCTTTTTGAAGATATTTTTGACCAACTAGGTTGGACTTCCTTTCTCAAGATCAATGAGCCCCAATACCCAAGACTGGTTAGGGCTTTTTATGCTGCCTCTAACAGTTGCAGGGGGCTTTCTGGATTCAACATTGTCCTCAAAGGTGTTCTGATGGAAATCAATCCAACATCTTTATGTCATATACTAGATGTTCGCGATGAAGGTGCCGATTTATTTTCTGAAAAACTGGTATTCTCAGTGCCAAATCACTCGCACCTCTGTTCTGAAAAACATCCTTATCTCTCCATCAAAACCGCATGTAGCTTCCAACCTACTCCCAATATGCCGTATCCTACACAATATATCCGTCCACTACATTGTACCACGAGCTGGAAGTTTTGAGAAAGTGATTGAATTGGATGTCCTTCTCATCCATCACTTGATAACTGGAACACCTCTGGATCTGGGCAATATCATCTTAACCTTTTATGTTAAATGCAACTGTACTAGGTCGGTCAGCACCTTACGGTATGATCTTGACCAAGATTTTTAAGTTTTTTAAGGTTCCTTTGGATGACGAACCTTCTCTACATTTTAATAATACATTCTCGATGAAGAATGTCAAACAAATGAGGCTCCATCCATCTACATCCACTACTGCTGCAAAGAAAAGGAGAACTAAAAGTTCTTCCTCTACAGCATCTCCATCAGACTCGCCAATTGATCAACCTCCCTCCGATCCTTCTCCAATTCCTCAAGAGCCCATTGTGGAACCTGAACCAAATCCATATCCACCTCGTACCCCTGTTGTTCCTTCACCACCACAATCACCTTTGCTGCCATCTCATTCCGTCCCATCTGAAGATCCTCCTCATGAGGATGCAGTTCAAGATGCTCCTCCTACACTAATGGAGGAAGGTGAAGAATTATACTTCGATCTTAATCTGACATATCATCATTTCTCACCTCAAAGTCCTCTTGAGTCAATGTCTGACCTTCCTTCTGAATTGCAAGAATTTGATCCTTTTGCCGCTGCTCCTATTTCACCAATACCTATTGTTGCTATTGAAGAGCCATCTCAACCTCTTCCTGAGGTTACTGGCTTATTTAGTTCTCTGGATTCCTTTTTGGTAGCTCTCAAAACAAAAGCTCCAGCGTCAACGATCAACCAAAAGAATCCAACACATGGACACAACCTAAGGACAAGAAGCAAAATAAGCAGATGAAGCTGTTGAAGACAATTAGAAAGGATCAAAAGCAGATAATTCGCACCATGACGCAGTTTGGCCTCATTCTTCAATGGGTCACCAAACATTTGATCAATACCATTGCTCCTGGAGATCACCCTCCTGAGCTCCCAGTTGCGGATGAACCATCCTCCTCCCTTGATGAACCATCCTCCCCATAGTAGCTTTATGAATCCTATTTTTTTGCTGCTACCAAATTTAGGGGGAGAATGATTATGTTGTTTTGCTGCTATGATTATGACGTTTTGATGTTTGTTAAGTTTGTTGAGTTGATGTTTTGATATTAATGTTTTGTTGTTCTATGTTTTGAAATGACTATGTTTAAGGTTTATGCCATTATAACATTATAGGTTTTATCTTGAAATATCATTATGATCTTTCTTTACTTTCTTAGATTCATATTTCTGGCATACATTCAGGGGGAGTAATATTTTCTTAGAACTTAAAAGTAATATTTCTGGCATACACATGTTGCAAACTACCATCCTATGCACAAAGGCTAATGTGCAGACCTATATATCATTCTTATATGATTGAAAAAACAATGCAAAGTCAATCTACATAAAGGCAACAACAAACAAGCTCAAAATGGAAGTCATACAAGTCTTGAAGAATGAGAAAAGAAAGGGACAACACAAGACCAAGGTCCAATGAGAGTCAACCTCCTACACGAGGATGGACTGCTTCTGTCCAAGGACAGCTAGATGACATTTTCGTAAATATGATGAAAGACCTTGGATTGTTTTGATTTGATTCCCAACGGTCACAAAGAGCTTGTCACATGGAAAGAACATCACAAGACCTCTATAAAAGGCAGCAAGCTATTCATCATCAAACACACAACAATATTGCAGAAAAAGATCAAGAATCTTAAGTTTATCATATGCAATATTCATCCTCTCTTTATACTTTCTACATTCATACACTAGATCTTTGAAATATCTTTTTAGAAAGTGTTTAAGTAAAGAGAAAGAAATCATACTCATATCACTCTGTAATTTTCAAGTAAGTTGTACTTGAAAATATTTGAAACTCAGTTGTAAGCTTGGTGAAGCTTGAGAATACACAAAGTGTAATCATCCTCGGTGAGAGGTTGATCTCATTGATCATTAGTGAAATCTCACAAGAGTGTGAGGACTAGACGTAGCTATCTTTGGGTGAACCAGTATAAAAGTTGTGTGTCTCTCTCTTTATACTCTTATTGCATTTATTCTGCTCCTAATTAAAAGTTTGAATTTCCATCCTCAAGTTAGCATCCTCTTAGAGTTGACAGAAATTCAAAAACTCCTTAAAATATTTTTAAATGCCAAAATCCCTATTCAACCACCCTTCTAGTGATATTTAGCTCCATCAATATTTTCAAATCGGCACAATTTATAGAGGAATTTTTATAAAAAATCAAACGGTCATTATTTTTCTTATGTACAAAATACGGTTTTATTCAACGTGTGTTAGGGTTGTTTGAATGACATGTGGAAGGTGTTGATCTCTTTTGAATTACTTCTTCCTTCCTACAAAAGTGGTCCACTCAGTAAAAAAAGTTTGTTCCTAAATAAATATAATGTGTAATAATATATACATCACTTTCAATTATTGTATTCAACTTTATATTATTTATAACATTGAATACAACTTTATATTATTTGTAATATTGAATATACCGATAATTAATAACGATAATCTAATAAATATAATATTATATCTTTTTTTATTTATATATATTTTTAATTTATGTAAAATAGTCAAATGACTCACTCTTTATGAGTCAAATAAAACATCTTTCAACAAAGGTGTCATCTTGGATATCACAATCATCTTATTAATCTTGCTTTCATAGTTGACCACCTTTAGAATTATAATAGGACAATGGTGTATCTAGAATCTTGGGTCAAAGGAGGCAATATGTTAAATGCTTTTTGGTCTTTTTTATAAGAAAAACCTTTTATTTATGATCAACATCTTGTGCCAGATCCAATAAGATTTGAGCCTGGATTACATAAGAGCAATTCTCAACCCACACTTGGTCTAAGTTAGTTAGTGCAAAACGAGCCATATAGTGAGCAACTCAATTTTTTTCTCCCTTTTTACAAATTAGTTGGAGGTTTTTTTCCCATTTTGCATGATTAACCATTCGATCTATTTGTTGGTTTTGCAAGGTCGAGTTGCGATTGAGCTTTGCAGATTAATACTCATATCACCATTTTAAAGATGCTTGAATGGTCTCTTGGACAAGTATTGTTCTTTGACAATACCTCCTCGTTCCTTGCATACCATACAGATTAAACATAATGGAGAATACAATACTCAAAGAGACGTCATTAACATGTTCTAGCATATACATAATCCAATCCTCTATGTTTATGTTACAACCATTGTAGAAATTAATATTAAGGGGGCACCCAAACGATACTGGGTTGTCCAAACGCAATCTTTAAAGCACTGATTAGTAGTTTTCAATTGAGTTATGCATTTAGGTCATAACAAAGGACAATTTACCTTTCTTAAAATATCTCAAATGTCCTTAAATTAATTTATTTTGAGATAACTTTTATGAATATTTTAGCCCTGCCAAAACATGAGAAGAGAAAAAAAGTGAGAAACAATTGGGACTTGTGTAACAAAAAAAATGCATAAAAATAAAAATAAGTAAAGAGGCAAAAATGCATACCAAATACAATGTATGTTGTCTTTCTTATGTATATCTTTTATCCCGTTTTTCTTTGCACTAAATCTTGCGTACCAATCACAACTTAAAATTCATCGTTAAAAAATTTGTTGGGTGTTATCAATAAGTTGTTCAAGGAGGAGAAAAACAAGAGTTTGAAGAATGATATTCTGATCGATGCACAATCTTTTTTTCTCAAGACGACGCTAACCTATTCACTTTTGTATGCATAACAATTGCTAAAAGATGAACCCAAATGCATGGGAGCATCAACTGAATATTCTTCAAAAAATAACAAAGACTTATGCTAGTGGACATACTCATCATTTCCTAATTAAGAGACACCGACAAGTTATAAATTTAACTCAAGATCACCAATTACACATCCAATGGGACAAAAGGAAGCAAAAAGAAAAGGGCAAGACAAATGCAATTGAAACATCTTATATCGACAATGTCGTACAATAAATAATGGATAAATAAGTAGTAGCCTTAGAAAAATTGGCACAATTGAGGTAGGACAAGCTGGAGTTTAAGACAACGGAGGTCATCATGAAAGACACATCTAAGATGAGTGAGAGTAAACTCATAGTACATGAATTTTATTGTAATAAACTTAAAGAAAAAAAATGTGGATTTTAGTTAAAATGTTGTAGTTTTATTCAAATCAAACATAACCAGTTGTTAATCAAACGAGTTGTTGTTCAAACTATGTTCAAACTACCTATTAATCAAATTAGTTGTTATTCAAACTAACAATTATTCAAATTAGTAGTTATTCATATAATCATCTAACTATAAACTCCATTTTTTTATCAAGTTGTTCACCCTCTTTCACTCAATCATCTAATGGATTCGAAGAACTCTTATCATATTTGACATAAGCTGATTTTGTGGACAAATTCGATGAGAAACTGTTGATGTTAGTGCTTGAGAGGCAATGGCAATCTAACAATTATACTAAGCCCATACGAAGAAAAATATTGATAGATCGAAATCGTAGAAATGCATTGTAGAAATGCATTGTTGTTATTCGTATATTGACATATGGATATTCTAGTGATAATGTAGATGAATATCTTTGAATTGGTGAAAACACTATAATTGAGTGCTTAAAGAGATTTGTAAGGGACATGAATGAGATATTTAGAGATGAATACTTGAAAAGGTTCAACAATAGGGATATCGATTGTCTATCACAAATGGGGGAGGTGCGTGACTTTTTAGACATGTTAGGTTCTATTGATTGTATGCAATGTGAATAGAAAAATTGTATAGTTGTCTAGAAATGCCATTTTTATCGAGGTGATCACGATAAATCCACGATCATGCTTGAAGCAATGACATCACACGACTTATGGATTTGACATGTACTTTTTCAACATTGTAGGTTCAAACAATGACATTATCGTGCCAAACCAAACCAATGTGTTTAAGGATGTTTTAGAAGGACCAACTCCCACAATGCAATATACAATTAATAGAACCCTCATATGATACGAGATACTATATAACATAAGATATATATCTCGAGTGAGTTACATTTGTCAAGATAATTTAAATGTCATAAAGAGAAAAAAAAAAACTATTTGTCCAACAACAAAAATCAACAAATTTTTTTTTAGAAAAATATATAAAATGCCCCAATCTATAGTGTCAAGATGAAGCGACTAACACTTAAATTTTGTTGTACAAATCGATTAATATGAAAATATCATTTTTACCTCTAAAGTGAGACCCATTCTAAAGAATAAAATAAATAATATTATAGCGACTCAAATTGGATTTTTTATTTGAATATCCCTTTTTTGAATTTTTATTTCCAAAATGCCACACTTTGAAAAATATATACCAGAATGCCCTCTTTTTTTTTTTTAAGAATGAGGTCGCTTCCCCAGGGAACGATCAGCTGAAGAAAATTTTTTCAACACGCAATAGGAAGTCGCTTCCCCAGGAAACGATCTCCAACTGACTTTTTTTAAACATTTGTTGTTATTAATTTAATTATTTAAAAAAATAAAAATATTAATAATAAATAAAAATAAAATACCTTAATAAATTATAAATAAATTATATATTTTAATTAGTATTATTATAATAAATAATAATTATAATTATAATTTAAAATTATTATAATTAAAATAATTAAATTAAAATGATTAAATTATATTATAAATAAAAAAAATACATTAAAATAAAAAAAATTATATTAATAACATGAAAATATAAATTTCAAATAAAATACATTAAAATAAAAATACATCAAATTTGAGTAGATGTGCCAGCAGCATTTGGACAATGTTTTCTACTATGACCAGAGACCCGACATAATCCGCATTTTCTTGGTACTCTTTCTGTAGTGTCCATTTCTGTTCTAATGCGTTTGCTCTTTGGACGACCTTTCTTGACTCTCCGCATTAGTGGATTGTGACACACCTTAACACCTTCATATTGTGGCCAATATCCTTCGTTTGGTATGGGTTGGAACGCTTCATCGTAGACTTTTAGTACTGTTTCCACCTTGTACACGTCAGGTATAAGGCTCCAATAATTATATTTTATGTTAGAACATGCTGCTATCACATGCGAACAAGGCATATGTTTAGCTTGATATTTCCCACAATCGCACCACTTATTAGAAAGGTTTACATTAAAATGACCAATTGGCCACCCTTCTCTTGGAACTACTGTCTCGTGGACCATGAAAGTATGGTTGCTCCGATCAAAACTATCCACCCTATGACTATTGGATTTACTTATTTCCAATTTCATAAATTTTTTGCAAGTTTCTGTGTATACCTCACCAGAAGCTAAAATTGATGCGTGTCGTTTTCCCATGGTTGGAAACAGTGTCCCTATTTTAAAATAAGTTGATTGGACCAAAGCAGTGATGGGGAGGTTGCACGGGCCTTTTAATAATGCGTTGATCGATTCCACAAGATTAGTTGTCATTTGATCCCAACGGCTACCTCCATCGAATGCTTGAATGCAATCTTGTCGAGGTATGTTGTCTAACCATTTCAAAGCCTCTGATTTTACTATGTCGATTTCTCTGCGGTAGTATCGATATGTAGGCTCATTGATCGAGTAACCTGTATTGAAACAGTAGACAACTATATAAATTAAGAATGAAATCACTAAATATTACACTAATTATAAAAAGTAAGAATGAAACTATTACCCATAGAAATAACTTTTTTCTTCAAAGCATTGTCCTTAAATTCCCTTGCAAAATTTTGTGAAATATGTCGGACGCATAACATATGCTTTGGCGGAGGATCTTGCCACCCATTATCCGGATTATTATAAGCACTCTTAATCGATTCTTGTCTATCTGAAATCAAACAAATGTTGGCTTGTGGAGTGACGTATTTTCTCAAAAAGAAACTTCAACCCTCTTTTGTCTCACCTTCCACAATAGCATAAACAATAGGAATTATGTTGTCGTTCTCATCCTGTGCAACTGCTACCAATAGAGTTCCCTTGTACTTGTCGTACAACCAAGTCCCATCAACTTGTACTATTGGTTTGCAGAATTTAAACGCATATATGCACGGAACAAAAGCCCAAAATAGTCTATGAAAAATCCTTATCCCACGTATCAAATTATTTTCATGATAAGTTGGGGTTCAACAGTTTTAGCTACACTTTACAGAGAACTATGTCTTGCAACAAAACCCGGTGTAACATCTATGGGAGGATGTGCATTGTTGTTGCAAAACTGGGCATGGTATCGTATGTCATGTGTCGCTCCAGAATCTCCCAAACCATAGATATTTCCACTTGCACAAAGGTAACTATATTTTTTTTATATTATTTTTTTTAAAAGCAATTACTTACCATAATACTAATTTTATTATATTTTTTATTTTTGTTATATTCGACAGATTTAATTCTAGTGGTTTAAATTTCGCTAAAGTTCCTCATAACGACGTGGAAGGATACCGAAAAACAATTGATCACGTGAGAGTTGAGGAAGTAATATATTCATTTACATTTATTTGAACTTTTTAAATATTTTATTGTTTATACTTGTTATAATTACTTTAGCTTATTTTTTTACATTTCAGTTTTATTGGAGACCTTATCTCAGGTTCCAACATGAAGTTTCCGAAGAAGAGATGGTCACTTGGACTGCATGTACTTATCTACTGTGTTATCATATTGTTGAAAAACATCATACAGACAGAGTCACACTTCAGTTCGGTTTCCATCAACAAATACCACAACCACCAGAAGACATGAAAATGTACCATGAGATCGACATGAGGCGTGAGATTGATGATAATTGGAACTGGGTTTGGAGAGAAGAAATTAAACATTGGAACGAGCGCCAGAATTACGTGTTGCAAGGTAACATCGTACAAGGTCTTTTATGTCATAGCACAGAATATATGATTTGGTTTAGACAACACACCAAATTATTTATATCTGTAGAACAATATCTCTGTGATCTCCGTTTACAACCGCCGTCATATCCTCATGTGCAATCGACCTTCCAATCAACCCCACAACAACAAAACACAGCAGGACCGTCTTCATCATCACCTCACCTACACGTCCCTACTGAAGTTCCATTTTATGATCCACCACCAACGTATTACGTTCCGTCGGTGCCAGAAATACCAACCCCCGGTTATCCGACAGAAAGTGGACTTTTCTTTAATTTGTTTGGAACTCAGTGCACAACTCCTGAGTCGGCTTTTGCTGTGTTTGATTCGATGTATAATCCTCAGTCCGAAAATTTAATGGAAGCAGGTGGTAGTGGTTCTAACCCACCTACAACTTACATCGAGGAAAATGTTCAAAATCAGGATGAACCGAAAGAACCGCAACTCGTTCAGAGAGCTAGACGAGTTCGACGACATCCTAGATGTGGGACTGAGGGTCATTTAGGTGGATATAATTGATATAAATTTGATGTTTTTTTCTTCTCAAATATGATGTATTTATATAGTTAATTTAATGTATTTCGTTTCAATCTCATGGTTATTAATATAAATTTCTATTTATTGAATTGTTATTATTATTTTTTTGCAACAATTTTTATGTTTTTTTTTTATATTTTAATGTATTTTTTTATTTATAATATAATTTAATTATTTTAATTATAATTATTTTAATTATAATAATTTTTAATTATAATTATAATTTTTATTTATAATAATAATAATAATAATTAAAATACATAATTTATTTATAATTTATTAAGGTATTTTATTTTTATTTTTTAAATAATTAAATTAATAACAACAAATGTTAAAAAAAAAAATAGTCAGTTGGAGGTCGTTCTCTGGGGAAGCGACTTCCTATTGCGTGTTGAAAAAATTTCCTTCAGCTGGTCGTTCCATGGGGAAGCGACCTCCTTCTTTAAAAAAAAAAGGGCATTTTGGTATATATTTTTCAAAGTGTGGTATTTTGGAAATAAAATTTCAAAAAAGGGATATTCATATAAAAAATCCACTCAAATTTTCTATTTTAGAGGAGACAAATATTATTTTTACATCGATGGATGTAGAAACACTCTAAACTTGCGCAACAAAACAAAAAACACTATAAACCATTTTCAATAAATTCAGAAGAAACACTCTAACATTTCCCGTAAACCTAACATTTCCCCACCGGAAGGAAGCAAATCTGCAAAACCATTTCGCTTAAATTAGAAGAGAGAAAGAGAGAAACGTTGAAGAGGAAGCTGTCATGATTAAACTCAAACATTACTCTCACTTTCATAGAGAGTTTGGCTCTCTCCGATCTCAAATCGCAAATGGTTAATACTTCATATCTTCGGTTACTTTTCATTTTGTTCTTTTTCTTTACCTAATTGCATTTTTTCCCAGTGAAGAAAAATGTAGATAAATTCACGGTTTTAATGTTAAATTTTAAGATATTTTAATTTCAATTTTCTTCATGTTTTTATGTATATTTGGTTAAAAGTAAAACTCTCTGTCTTGCACATTATTTATTTGATATGATTTATTTAAAAGAAAAAAAATTGTTTTTTTGGTAGAGAACACACCAATGGGGCAGTGATGTTGTTTTCAGCTTTTAGATCACACAAGAGGTTGAAGAGCTTTAGTAGTATTGGCAAGGTGTTTCAGTATCTGTTTGAAAATACAATTGTTGTGTTGTGGTTTATTCTACAGATACTGATAATGCAGCCATGTTTGAGGCTTTTTTCTTCTGCCTTTTGTTTGAGAAAAAAGGTGAATCTGAGCCTTCCTTTGAAACCCTAATTCTGAAATTAGGGTTTTGACTCATTAATTGTTAGTTTAAGTATGAGGCTCCACACTCAGAGAGTTAAGGTTGTTTTGAGAGTTGTTGCCCCTCTGTGTTTTTGTGGTAGCCGATGATTCGTTGCTGTGAAATTTGGAAACAGCTCTCACATACTATTACTTCCTCTGTTCCTCAATTCTACCCTTCATCTTCTTCTTCTTAGACAACATGGCTTTATTTGGATATTTTAAAACGAGCTGAATAAAACAGGGAAAATGTTCACCTTTTCTTTTTCTTTTTCTTCTTCTTGGATACGAAGGCAGTGATGATGTTTTCAGCAATTGAATCAGACATTGGGTGAAGAGGTTTTTCATGGCGAGGTGATTCTGTGTCTCTGTGAAATACTCTTGTGGTGCTTTGCACAGATGCCGTTGACGCAGCCTTGAGGAACCCTCTTCTCTCTTTTGTCTGATAAAAGGCGAATCTGAGCCTCCTTTTGTTCAACCCTATCTCAAATTGTGTTTGGTGTCCCTCTTTCCCTCTTTGTGTTCCCCTTTTTTCAATTTGGTTTAATTTTTGTTTGTTTCCTGTCAACTCAAATTAATGATGGAAGCATTAGAATTGCAAAAGGCATTTTTTTACAGAACTGATAAAAAAATAGGCACATAATACTCCTTTGTTCATTCAAAAACCGCTCCTATATTTTTGTTAGAGAGGGAAGAAATAAACGATATTTATGGACAGTTATGTTTTTTGTTATTGGAAATGCTAACGAGGGCCCTAAGGGCATTGTTTAAGAGACTAAATTAGCAAGTTTTTGTGCATTGGAAATCAAAATACTTGACTTTTTCAATTAATAGTTGCTTTAATTGGAATCCTTAAACAATGCCCTGAGGGAGCTTGTTAGCAAGACCCTTATGTTATTTAATTTTAGGAATAAAATAGAGAAAGGAAAGACAAAAGTGATAATGGAGGGAAGTTATTGAGGGGCTATGGGAGGAAGAGACTAAGCTCTCTAATTCTTGGAGGGAGGAAGGAGAGGCCAAGACTCTCGAATTTCTTAGATAGGAATTGCCTTGCAACGAGCATATCTAATTCTTGGTAGGGAACCCATTGTAACCAATCTGAATGTGTGAATTGTGCATTCTCTATAGTGTGTGTAGTTTGGTTTCGGTTGTAATCTTTTTCTACCATAGATAAAAGTCAGTTTCTACAATGAAATTCCCATTTTTACCAGTTTCTAATAGTTTTCTACTTAGCTTAATTTTATAGACAGTGATTATGAGATTGCACTTATAGAGGTAGTGTTTTTCTTTTGTTTCCATGCTTGTGTGTTTAATATTGTTTTCACTTATAGGTTTCTGTTGTGAGATTTTATTTTGATTTTCCATGTCTCTTTCATTTTAGACTGCCCCTTTTGAGGATTGAGATCTTCACAATTATTTCATTTTGTATCTTCGGTTACTTATATTTTGTTTTTTTTGTTTTGTTTAGCTAACTGCATTTTTGTCTTTGTTTATGCCATGCAGATGAATCGGACAATTTCAATGTTAAATGCTAAGGTATTTATTTTCAATGCTCTTCATGTGCTTTATATTCGGTTAAACCTCTCTATGACTTGCACATTTATTTTGTAATATGATTTATATGAAATTAGTTTCTCGATAGAAGACACAAAAATGACGAGACAGTGATGTTGTTTTCAGCTTTTAGATTTTTTTAGATTTGAAATTAGTCTCTTGATAGAGGTCATAATGAGGCCGTGATGTCGTTTTCAGCTTTTAGATCATACAAGAGGTTGAAGAGCCTTAGTAGTATTGGCAAGGTGTTTCAGCATCTGTTTGAAAATACTATTGTGTGATGGTTTATTCTACAGATACTGATAATGCAGTCATGGCGAGGCTCTTTTCTTCTGCCTTTTGTTTCAGAAAAAGATGGATCTGAGCCTTCCAAAGAAACCCGGTAATTAGGGTTTTTAACTCATTAATTGTTAGTTTAAGTATGAGGCTCCACACTAGAGAGTTAAGGTTGTTCTGAGAGTTGTTGCCCCTCTTTTGTTGTGGTAGCCGATGATTCGTGGCAGTAAAATTCGCAAACAGCTCTCATACTATTACTACTTCCATTCCACAATATAATCTTCTTTTTCTTCTTCTTGGACATTAATGAGGCAGTGATTATGTTTTCAGCAATTGAATCAGACATTGGGTGAAGAGGTTTTTCACGGCGAGGTGATTGTGTCTGTGTGAAGTTACACTTGTGGTGCTTTGCACAAATGTTGACGCAGCCTTTGGGAACCTCTTATCTCTTTTGTCTGAGAAAAGGCGAATCTGAGCCTTTTTTTGTTCAATCCTATCTCAAATTTTTTCTGGGGTCCCTCTTTTCATGGTTTTGTCGCCCTTTTTTCAGTTTAGTTTAATTTTTGTTTGTTTTCCACCTAGCCAAATTTAATGATGGAAGCATTAGGATATCAAAGAAGCATTTCACACAACTATTTTTTCCTTGCAAACCATAAATTTATTTATCCTTACGAGTAAATTTGGATTGTGAATGACAAGATTGGCACATATTACTTTTGTTTATGGTTCTTGACATATATTGATAATCTATTGACTTTTTATTTATTTCTGCTGTTTTTTTTGTGTGTACAGATATATAAATATTAGTTTTTTTAATTGCCCGCCATGCTTCTGCCATATGCCGTTACGCCATATGTTTATCGCGGAATTTTGGCCCTCCGCCATCAACAGCACTACTACTGCTATATCATATTATGATCGCAACAGGGAAGAGATAATTGAAATTGCGAAGTATTTCAACCTAGTGAAACAAAATGTACCATACCTAAATAACCCTTCGATTTGCAAATCCTTGTATGTACATCATTCCTAATGCTGCACACGTGATAGTATCTGTTTTACTAAACCCACATCATCATTTTCTGTGCAACAGTTTTCTACATAGTACTTGTTTTCATTTGAAGTAGTGTAGTTTATTGTTTCATTCTTGAAATTTATTTAGATATTCTTGTCCATGGTGGAAAAGAAAGACTGAGAAGGAATGTGTGCTAAAATAGAGAACTAGAGGGTTTGGTTCTCCTATCTCAAATGGTTAGTAATTTATTTCTTCTCTTTTCATTTTGCGGTGTTTTGTTTGTCTAAGTGCATTTTTCATTGTTTATAAATGTAGATGAATCAGAGGATTTTGACAATGGTTTCAAGAGAAGCATGCCGCACCTCTACTGGTACTTCTAAGGTACTTTTAACATGTTTAATGTGTTTATATATTAGGTTATCTCCATCGAATTATCTGTTTTAGCACTTGTTAAACCTCTTATAAGGCTTGCACATTTCTTTGATGTTACATTATAATTGTACTAAGTTTTGTAGAGGATACAAGGAGGCTATGATGTGTTTTCAGCTTTTCAATCAGATAACAGGTTGAAGAGACTAAATACTGGCAAGGTGTTAAAATATCTGTTTGAAAATACCATTGCGGTTCATTCTACAGATACTGGTAACGCAGCCATAGTGAGGCTCTTCTCATCTTCCTCTTGTTTGAGAAAAAGGTGAATCTGAGCCTTCATTTGAAACCCTGGAATTAGGGTTTACAATCATTAGTTATTAGTTTAAGTATGAGGCTTCATCCTCAGAGAGATACGGTTGTCTTGAGAGCTGTTGCCCCTCTGAGTTGATGTGCAAGCCGATGATCCTTCTCAGTGAAATTTGCAAACAGCTCTCCATGCATACCCACATACACACGTACTATACCCCATCTTTCTGTTCCATATATGAAATATGAAATATGAATTATGAACTTCTTCTTCTTCTTCTTCCTCTTAGATAACAAGGCAGTGATGATGTTTTCAGCAATTGAATAAGACATTGGATGAAGGGTTGTTTCCTGGCGAGGTGACTCTGGATCTGTGTGAAATTACCCTTGTGGTCCTTTGCACAGATAATGTTGATGCAGCCTTTGCAACCCTCTTCTCTTGTGTCTGAGAAAAGGCAAATCTGAGCCTCCTGTTTTGTTGAAGTTTTGTTTGTTTCCCACAGATTCAAATCAAATTAAATCTGAGCCTCCTGTTTTGTCCAAAAACAATTCAGTGAATATAGTTTATTGTACTCTGCTATTTTTTCATTCTTGAAATTTATTTAGATATCCTTGTCCATGGTGGAAAGAGAAAGACTTTGAAAAGAATCAGTCGCTTAATTCTGAGGAATTTTGTGAGCTTTGGGCATCAATCTGTTTTATTATTATCTTTAAATAGAGAACTAGAGGGTTTGATACTCTCCTATCTCAAACGGTTAGTATTTATACCTTCCATTTCTTTTCATTTTGTGTTGTTTTGTTTGTCTAAGTGCATTTTTTCTTTTTTGTTAAATGCAGATGAGTAGGAAAGTTTTCGATGTTAAAATGGTTTCACGAGAAGCATGCTACTCCTGTTCTAATATCTTCTAAGGTACTTTAACATACATCATGTGTTTTATATATTAGGTTATCTATATCAAATTCTCTCTTTTTGCACTTGTTAAGCCTCTCTGTGACACATTTCTTCTGAGAGACGATTGGTTTTGAACTGCGCTTCTTGATAGAGGACACGAGGAGGCAGTGATGTTGTTTTCAACTTTTAAATCAGACAACAGGTTGAAGAGTCTTATCACTGGCAAGGTGTTTCAGTATCTGTTTGAAATACCATTGCGGTCTATTTTACAGATACTGGTTACGCAGCCATGGTGAGGCTCTTCTCTTCTGCTTCTTGTTTGAGAATAGGTGAATCTGAGCCTTCCTCTGAAACCCTGCCACCGGGGTTTATACACTCATTGGTCGTTAGTTTAAGTATGAGGCTCCACACTCAGAGATATAAGGTTGTCTTGAGAACTGTTGCCACTCTGAGCTTCTGTGTAAGCCGATGATCCTTCTTAGTGAAATTTGCAAACAGCTCTTCTTACATACATATATATATATATACATACTCCCTTCTTCTCAACTATGAGTTTCTTCTTCTTCCTCTCCTCTTAAATAACAAGGCCGTGATGATGTTTTCAGCAATTGAATCAGACGTCGGGTGAGAAGCTGTTTCTAGGCATGGTGACTCTGTATCTGTGTGAAATTATCCATTTGGTTCTTTGTACAGATGCTGTTTACGCAGCCTTTGCAAATTGCCTCTCACTTTTGTCTGAGAAAAGGCGAATCTGAGCCTCGTTTTGTTCAACCCCAACATATATTGTGTTTGGCTCCCTTCTTTTTTTGATTTAGTTGAACTTTTGTTTTTTCCCCAACAAGTCAAATTTAATAATGGAAGCATAACAAGAAGAATTTCTCACAAAAATCATTTTATGATGCAATTTTGATAAAATATTTTTTGTTGACTGCTTTCAAATTGTAACTGACTAGAAAAATTGGCACATATCACTCGTTCATTCATTCAACAATAACGCCTATGCTTTCTGCTATGCATATATTTTATTGACAGTGATATATGATTGCACATATAGTAGTGTTTTTCTTCAGTTCCCTTGCTTGTTTATTTTTTTGTGTTTTGCACAATATGCAAATTTGGATTGAAATGCTAAGATGTTACTTAACATGAGACTTCATTTGTTTTTCCATGTGTCCCGATCATTGAAGACTGTCCCTTGAGAATTAAGACCTTCACAATTTTTCCTTACCATAATTTTAAGTGCTAAGAACACACACTCCTTCCTATCGGTTACAATTTATATGGAACCCACTAAATTATGTGGGGCCCACATAAATTTGGTGGGTCCCATTTAAATTTCAACCAATAAGGAGTGAATTGAAAAGTGTTAGCAAGTGTGTTGATAGCATTTTTCTTTTAAGAAAGAATCCAAAAATTAGTATATTACTCTTGGATTATGCTACCTAGCTATTTGGTTTTGTAGCAGAAGAGAAATTGGCTCATTGAAGATTCTGTACATTTCATGGAAGCCAATTTAATGATATACTTGAGTGGATTGTTTCATTATATCTTTAAGAAATGTTCACATATTGGGGGAACTGCCTCCCATATAAAGCTGAAGGTTGGACTATATCCTTCTAATCAATGCCACCTATGAGTTGGTCTAATATGCAATATTTCTGTTAAGTGTCAGGCAACCCAACTGATATGTGGCATTGAATAAAAGGTTCTAGTTCCACTTTTAGCTTCAAATGGGAGGCAGTTTCTCCAATATTTGAACCATATTTAACACGGTATTAATGTGCATGGCTCATCAATAGAAAAACACATGAATTAGTACTCTTCATAAAGCCAAAGCAAGGTTAGCACACAATAGGATTCATGATAAAGTTCAGTAACTTAAGTGCTGGGTGAACTACAAACTCAATTATTTATTTGCTCTCTCGGTTGAGAAATTTGACAAGAAATTTGTTAGGGTTCCGAAAGCAATAGAATGTTGCTGAACACTTCATCTTATATATGAATGGGCATACTTTTCTCAGGTTGCTATAAAGGTTGCAACAGGGAAGAAATCATCGAAATATAAAAAATAACGTCTGCAGCTTTGTCCAACTTGGTAAAACAAATTGAACTATACTAAAATTACGAAACCCTTCTAACTGCAAAGCTCTGTATGCACACCATTCCTACTGCTTGCGCACATGATTGTATCTGAGATGCACTAGGGTCTAGACCCAAATTATCTTTTTCTATGTGACAGATTTCCGCACACTACTTGGTTTCATATGATATTGTTTTGTTCTTGATATTTATTTAGTTATGCAGATATGCTTGTCCACGGCACTAAACACCTGACAAAAAGGCACTTAACTCCTGATGAAACTTCAACACTGCTAGCTAGTCTTGGGCATTAATTTGGTGTTTGGGATTTATACCAAGCAGAGAAAAGAATGGACGCCTGCCTCAGGAAGCCTTCCCAAATGTAGTTTGTGAACAACTTTTGCAACTGTTTACCAAAATTAAAACTTGCTTATCTGCATTAAATCAATTAGTTTATAAAGGAGCCATTGTCCAATCCACTAGATTCTGATCCTTTGAGTCATTTGTAATTTCGTACCAAGTGGCTGCATGGGCTTAAAATTTTCACTCAGAAGTCATCCAAGCCCTGATACTAAAAAAATCCCAAAATGCTTCATTTCACTCTACATCTAGCAAATGCTACAAATGTATTTCCGCCTAAGCAAGAGGGGAACATTGAAGAGGAAGCAGTGGATGGTTGAACTCGAGCATTACTGTCTCTTTCATAGTGAGACGGTGAGTTTAAGTAAGTGACTCCTGTTCTTAATGCTGCTAAGATATTTTTAACACGCTAAGTGTGTTTTATATATATTAGGTTAATGTCATCAAATTCTGTTTTAGCACTTGTTAAACCTCTCAGTGCCTTGCACATTTCATCTGAGACATGATTTATTCCTTTTAAAAGATGAGATATTTTTATATGATATAGAGGACACAAGGAAGCTGTGATGTTGTTTTCAGCTTTAGATCAGACAAGAGGTTGAAGAGCCTTAGTTCTGGCAAGGTGTTTCAGTATCTCTTTGAAAATACCATTGTTGTGGTTTATTCTACAGATACTGATAATGCAGCCATGGCCAGGCTCTTCTCTTCTGCCTATTGTTTGAGAAAAGGTGAATCTGAGCCTTCCTCTGAAACCCTGCAATTAGGGTTTTCACTCACTGGTCGCTAGTTTAAGTATGAGGCTCCACACTCAGAGAGTTAAGGTTGTCTTAAGAGCTGTTTCCCCTGAGTTTCCATCTAAGCCGATGATTCTTATATTCTTCTAAGTGAAATTTTGCAAACAGCTCTCCACACACACACATACTCTCTTTCTGTCTCAATTATTCATTGATCATGATCTTCTGCTTCTCATTCTGATTCTGTTTGTTCTTCTATTTCTTCTCCTTCTTGGATAACAAGGCAGTGATGATGTTTTTAGCAATTTAATCCGACATTGAGTGAAGAGTTGTTTCCTGGCAAGGTGACTCTGTCTGTGTGAAATTACCCTGTGGTCCTTTGCACAGTTGCTGATGACGCAGCCTTTGCAATCCTCTTCTCTCATCTGTCTGAAAAAAGGCGAATCTGAGCCTACTTTATTCAACCCTAACACAAATTGTTTTTGGGACTTGGTTTCCACTTTCCCTCTTCTATTTTGTTGGACTTTTGTTTGTTAAACACCATGTCAGATTTAATGATGGAAGTATTAGCATAGCAAGAGTGTCTGATAAAAATTATTTTCCAGTGCAAATTCTAACATTATTTTTCAACAATCATATGCCTATGCTCTATGCATATATTTAATTGGCAATGATTGTGAGATTGCATTTATTGGTGCATTGTTTTTTTTTTTAAAAAAAATTTCTTTTGCTCGTTTGTTTTTGTTTTTAATGTGCAAATTTGGAATGAAATGTTGATATTACTTACAGCGAGACTTTATTTTGATTTTCCATTACCCTCTCGTAGTAGAATGTCCCTTTTGAGCATCGAGGCCTTCACATTTTTCATACAAGTATTTTTAAGCAAGGATTAAAAAATGGGTCATGTTACATGCTTCCTAGCTATCTAGTTTTGCAGCGAAAACAAATTTGCTATGAAATTAATGTCCCTGTCATTGCAGGAATTGCCTCCCATATCAAGGTGAAAGTGGAACTAGACTTTTATTCAATGCCACCAAATGTGTTGATCTAATATGAAATATTTCTGTGGTGTTAGGCAATCCCACTTATTAGTGGTATTGAATATAAGGTTCTAGTTTCACCAGCTTCAGCTTCAAATGGGAGGCAGTTTCTACTTGAACCACATCTTACATAAGCAATCAATATGCATGGTTCATCAAATTATATAATAGGCAGAATACAATTGGCGGTCCTAAGTTGTTTAATTGTATCAGATTAGTTTTAGAACCCTAATTTATTTTAATTGAGTTTTATTTTAATAAAAATTATTTTCAATAATTTTTAAATGAAATGCTTATTTGGACGTCTGCGTAAGATAAGTGTAGCAGACATTGTGCATTTTTGTAATTAAATTTAAAAGGGTAAGAATGTATGCAAATTATGACTTAAAAGACATATTTGGGACAAATATAACTTAAATACTAATCTAGTACAATTAAATAACTTAAAGAATTGTATAATGTATTTTGTCTATATAATACTAACTTTTTTCATGGTCAAACATAAATTTTTCCTTGCTTGAATAAGAAATGAATTTTTAGTGCTGCTGGGTGAACTACAAAAATAATTATTTGCTCCCTCGGTTAAGAAATTGGCTGAAGAAAATGTTCGGATTCTCAAGGCAAGATAACTTTGCATGGCACTGTAACTTATAATATGAATGGACATGATAACTTTCTTTGGTTAATATAAAGGTTTTGCAACAGGGAAGAATTGATTGAAATAATAAAAATGATGTAAGTGGCTTTGTCTTTCAAACTAGTAAAACAAATTGTACTAAACTCATAGAACCCTGCTATTTGCAACAGTTTCTACTGCTACACGTGATTGTATATAAAGTTTCACTAGACCCATATTACCATATTACCATTTTCTTTGCGACAGTTTTCTACACTTCTTGTTTCTATACGAAGTGATGTCCAAAAAGAATTTACATGTTCATGGTTTTATTGTACTCACACAGTTATATCATTCTTAATTTTTTTTTAGATATGCTTATCAATCGTGGAAGGAGAGACTGAATGAAAGTGCACTTGATTCCTGAGAAAACTACTACACTGAACTTTGGAAATCAATTTAAATATTCGATTTTTCATTCCTGCTGGGGATTTCATGAGTTACATAAGAATGAAAGTTTCGGGGAAATCCTTCCCAAATCTAGTTTGTGAACAGACCTGGTTAAAACCTCAGTTAACTTTTGCAGTAAATTTATCGAGATTTTGTCATATGCTTCACGATGTGGTTGTAGATGGCTGTCTCATGGTGGGATTGTGCAATATTATCAAAAAGAGTTTTTCTTGTTGATACAATTTATTATAAAATTATATCATTGTTATGAATATTATGTGTTAGTAGATGTCCATTTCTTGGTCTTTCTATATTCTCATAACTCCCATTTTCATAATTCTCATTAGTGAATGAAATAATTGGTAGTCTTTAATGGTGTTTTTTTTACACTTATTTAAGTTTGTCCAATAAAAACGATTTATCTTATTTTGTAAAGATACAATTGAGAAAAAATAACACTAAAACTCCAAATTCCTCTATACTTGCTCTCTTTTATTTTATTTCTAACCCTTTATTAGCAAGAAGTTCCAATAACTTGAGGTAATATTGATTTCTTGCAAGTAAGTTAGTAGTAGACTAGTAATTTCAATTTTTATTACTTTGATGATTTGATAATACAAAGTGATATTTTTATTTTGCTATTGGACATTGTCGTGACATAAAATTTCAAGTCTTTTTCGAATTCAATGGATGCCATCAAAATTTATTTTAAAATAGGAAAAAAATGGTAAACCCTTAAAAAAAATGATATTTGAAATCAAATTTTAGATTTGAGAGTCGATTATGTCTAAAGAAAGTATTAACACCAAACGACATCTGTTAAAATATGGTGTTCTATAATTAATTGTGCAAAATTAATGTTAATTTTATATATATATATATATATATATATATATATATATATATATATATATATATGCAAATATAATATTTTCTTTAATAATCTAGAGATAAGAGTATATTTAAAATATAAAGGAAAAAAATAATTTTTTATTATTATGCTCAACAAGCGTGCAATCTTGCTACTAGTATCTCCCGATGCTATGGAGAAATCAAAGTTACTTTGGTAGAAAATGCGGATGAGTTGATTGTTTTTTAAAGAAAGTTTATTTTGTTGTTAGAAAAAAAGTTTTGACGAAAGAAAATAAATTTGTTTGATTTGAATAATTATTCTAAAATGTGAGTTTTAAGGCTATCAAGTTGTACAACTTATGTCTTAAAAAATTCAAGGATTAAAAAAGATGTCCTATCTAGTTAATCCGTTTAAGAATAATTTTTTTATTTTGGTTATAAAATAAGCTTTAAATCCGTTGCACGTCTTGTGTTATAACCGTCAAAAGATTAGAAAGATATCACATCTAAATAACCACTTTAAAATAATTTTTGTATAATTATTAATTTATTTGTAAAGATGAGTTTTATAACTACTAAACTTTCACAACTTGCGTCCTAACGAATAAAAGTTTAACAAATGTCACATCTAATTAACCCTTCAATATTTGATTATATTTATTTTTTGTTTTCTTTCTAAGAATTAAAATTTGATGCTGAGTATTAAACAGATAGATCGATACTATGAAATAAAAGCAGCACTAAAGCCAAAAACAAAACAGTAATAAAGGAGATATATGAGCTTGTAACTCAATATGTTAAATAAATCAATTAAATAATAAAACCAAAAATACTATATACAAATGGCAGCTTCTTTCAAAACATATTTTAATTAAATAAGTAATAGAGACAAAACTCATTTTAATATTAAGAACACAACTTCACCCATTTTAATTAGATAATAGAAACAAAATTCATTTTAATATAAAATACACAAACCACTAAAAGAAAAAACTTAATGTCAGTTACTAGTTAGACACGTCTATAATTATTTATATTAAATAGAATAAAATATTTATATGATAATGGACAATATTTCTTTCAAATAAAAAAAATCGAATATCAAAAAGAAAAGCGTGAGAAATTACATCCTCTATGAATACGTGGATAGAAAGAAAGATGTGAAGGCAGAGGTCCCATCTTCTAGAAAAATGTGAGAGAAATACATCCTCCAGGAACGAAAGAGAGATGGAGCGCATCTTCCTGCATAACTAGTCTCTTATAGGAAAACATTTTTCAATCTAGAAAACAAATTTTTCATCTTTTAATAAGATAAAGTTAAGCAAAGCAAAAAAAGAAGAGAGGGAGAAGTACATGCCTTTCCCAGTACCAATGAAGGCCACAATGAAGATAGAGGTAGTGGTGCGCGATGGTGTACGGCGGATTGTGGACGCTGAAGATGAAGATTTTAGTCGTGGTTCTCTTCTCCATATATTCATATTTTTTATTTGATTTTTGTTGGTTGTGTTGTTAAAATAGGTTTTATGACTTGATTTAATGAAAGAGAATGGTGGATTTTTGAATCTCTATCTTTTTCTTTTCTATTCTTCTTTCTTAGATTGTTTCTTTTATAAAAAAAAAAAAAAACCTCTATG
>JBBPBP010000004.1:21240812-21260368 GCA_037974735.1 Cicer chorassanicum
CAAAAAAAAAACAATTTACCACTTGAAAAAAATTAAAAATATACAAAACAATATCAATATTTCAGAAAATACATAAATTTTTCTCTAAATCCATGTGAGTAATGGTATAATAAGAAAAAATAGAAAAACAAATTGTTGGCCTAGTTCTATATTATATCTCTCTATTTGATTTCAAATATTAATTTTGGCATAATTCGTAGATATTATAAATTTTATTAACATATTTTTTTTCTTCAGATACTATATAATATTCAATTTGAAGATATTTATAGAGAAATAACCGTTATCAATAATAATAGAGGACCAATAAGTGTCAAATAATTGATATTTATTGTATTGTAATTGGTAACTTATGGTATACGAAAAGTTACACAAAATATGGGGAAAATGTATCAATATTTACTTATTTAATTTGGTTACTTTTTTTACACTTCAAACGTATTATTTTATCAAAATTGTAAGATTTCACGATTTTGTCCTTAGAAAAAATTAGTTGGGTTGTACATAAAAAACAATTTACTACTTGAAAAAAGTTAAAAATATACATAACAATATCAATATTTCAGAAAATAAATAAATTTTTCTCTAAGTCCATATCAGGAATGGTATAATAAGAAAAAATAAAAAATCAAATTGTTTCCTAATTCTAAATTATATCTCTCTATTTGATTTTAAATATTAATTTTGGTCTAATTCGTAGATATTATACGTTTTTGTCCTTAGAAAAAATGTGTTGGGTTGTACAAAAAAAACAATTTACTATTTGAAAAAAGTGAAAAATATACATAACAATATCAATATTTCAGAAAATACATAAATTTTTCTCTAAGTCCATATGAGTAATGGTATAATTAGAAAAAATAGAAAAACAAATTGTTGACCTAATTCTAAATTATTTCTCTCTATTTGAAGGACCAATAAGTGTCAAATAATTGATATTTACTATATTGTAAATGGTAACTTATGGCATGAATGTATTTAGAAAGTGAATAAGAAAACTCTCTGAAGATGTACACGTAAACTTTTTAGCTGAGGTGGCAAATGTTCGCATACATGGAGAAATAGGATGAGGTGGCAGCGGAGTCTATTTTAAATATATATAATAGAATCGGTATAAATCCCGATTACTCTCTCCAAAGAAAGTGGCAACGTCCCTCCGCGGTAACTCTTCGAAATCGTGAAATCTTACCTAGATTATTATCAAATTTAGTACATAAAATAAACCCCCAAACCTATTTTGTTGTCACCTTATTGTGCATTTTTTTTTATAAACTTTTTATAACATTATTATGCATTTATAAGTACTTTCAATTTATGTCAATCAATTATATGAGTAATATTTTACATTATCAATCCTCCTTTCACGTTTATACACAATGATGTCCCTCCGCGGTAACTCTTATGAAATCTTACCTAGATTATTATCAAATTTAGTACATAAAATAAACCCCAAACCTATTTTGTTGTCACCTTATTGTGCATTTTTTTTATAAACTTTTTATAACATTATTATGCATTTATAAGTACTTTCAATTTATGTCAATCAATTATATGAGTAATATTTTACATTATCAATCCTCCTTTCACGTTTATACACAATGATGTTCCTCTGCGGTAACTCTTTGAAATCGTGAAATCTTACCTTGATTATTATCGAATTGTATACATAAAACAAACTCACAATCTATAACATTATTATGCATTTATAATTACTTTCAATTTATGTCAATCAATTATATGAGTAATATTTTACATTATCAATCCTCCTTTCACGTTTATAGACAATGACGTCCCTCTGCGGTCACTCTTCGAAATCGTGAAATCTTACCTATATTATTATCGAATTGTATACATAAAACAAACTCACAATCTGTTTTGTTGTCATCTTATTGTGCATTTTTTTTATAACATTATTATGTTTAACAATTTTTATAAACATTTCGTTATATCTAAATCTGTCACAACTATTATTATATTATACTTATAAAACTTAAATTAATCGAACAATACTGATTGTCAACAATATATATGGTTATCTCACTTATGCCAATTCAATTACATATTCAAGTGTATTACAATTATTTCACTAGAGTGAGCGTTGAAAACTCAATTACTCATTAAATTCAATGGAAAAAACTATCTAATAACTCATAAATATTGTCATAAATGTTCATTATCAAATTCTTTGTATTATCTCATAAATATTGTCATAATAGTTTTTTAAAAAACAAAAAATTTGTATGTAGAAAATCTCCAAATTATTTGTGAAAAAAAAAATACACGAAACCCTATTCATATAAAAATAAGGATTTTAATTTAATTATCAATTTGATCATTGAAAACGAAATCAACTTACACTTACTATTATATTCATTCTTATACGCACACTTCACTACACTACACCAAATAATTTGATGAGTTTCTTTTATCTTCAAACCCTTACATTTCTCTATTGAGCGAGAACATCGATCGTCGTTATGAAGCATTCTTATCAAAATTAGGTTATTAAAAGTACAAATAGATTTCTATAAAAAAATAGTACAAATAGATTTTTATAAAAAATACTACTAAATTAATAATTAATTAGGTTAACTGTCTGAATCTTAAATCTAGATTTCTCTTCTTAAAACGTGTTTGATGTTTTAGTTCACAGATCAAACAAATATTATTTATAATAAAAAAAATTATTTACAATAGAATAAATAAAAATAAGAAAATTATAAAAACATAAAATTACACAGACAAAAACCTTTGTAGTGTATAAAACAAAAAAACACTATTTTCAGATAAATAAGGAATTTTGGGTTGCTTTCACTCACTCACTCTGTACTTCATTACACACATCAATCAATATTTTTTATCTTGAAAATCTTGTTGCATTTAATTAATTTTTTTTTATAAATATTAAAATATTTATTTTTCCTTATAATAGTGATGGAAGATAGTATATTTGAAATAATCTAAATAAAGTAATTAAGAAGACGTCAAATGTCATAATATGATATGGTTTTAACTTATTGTTGATATAATACTTTTGAAACAAGACAAAAATTAATGGTTATATGGAGACATTTTTCTGTTTGTTGACCAGTGTAAAATACGAATTTAATAAACGTTACATTCCCATTTTTTAGACTAAAATACGGAGTGGGAGAGGCCAATTCGATGATTAGATGGGTCTAAATAAGTATATTTTGGTAGTTTTCAATTTGACCGTTCATTCACACTATTAATATACTCTTATTATACTTACACTTCACTTCACTGCACTTCACTGTCTTTTATCTTTGAAACCCTTTTTGCATTTTTCTGGTGAGCAGAGAGAGAAGATCGATCATCATCATGAAGCGTTCTTGTCATTCTTTTGACAAACCAAAGAAGAATGATGATTATGTATGGCCGCTGCTTGCAAGCGAGATGAAAAAGAATGGATCAAGAATCTTCATTTGTGATTTGTGCGACAAATCTTTCAGCTCCGGCAATGCCCTAGGTGGCCACAAAGCATCCCACAACCGCTCCGACCTTCTTCAACCTCCAATCAAGAAACACAAACTCACCATCGATTCTTGCTCTTTATCTTCTCCTCATCATCATCGTGATCATGATCATGATGATTTGAAACAGAAACATGCATGTGTTGTATGTCACAAAGTTTTTCCTTCAAACAAAGCTTTGTATGGGCACATGCGATCGCACTCTCAAAAAGATTCAAAGGCTATTCAACCGCTAGCAATAACAACAACATCCCCTGATTCCAAGAAACAGAGTAATAATAGTGATGATCAACAAATACTACCAACTATTGATCTAGATAAATATTTGCCGCCAAGATCGCATAAAACGAAGAAACGATGCAGTAAAGGTATAATTGATTATGAACTTATTAATGTTGCTCAAATACTCTGCGATATGTCTCGCAGTGACCCTAAAAGGTTGGAATTTACGACCAATATCGATAATCAAAAGAACAAGGAGCATGTGGCAGTAGTGAAAAATAATAACAACCAACAAATGAAGTCATTAGTGGTGAGATTCAAGATTACTAAAGACAAGGAAGAGAAGAACAAGGAAGTTGAAATAGAGAAGGAATCAAGTGATCAATTGAGGTCAAAAGGAGTTCTTAAAGATTTCGATTTGAATAAGATACCAATTGGTGCTGCAGATGAAGAAGCAAACTAGTAAATAAGGGTTTTTTTTATCTTTCTATTTTATCATGTGATTGTATTTGTACACAGAAAAAGATTCATTTTCTCCTCGTTGTGATGTTTTATACTTCCATTTTTAATTAGCTAATCAACAATTATATACAATTGGTTCGGTTGTAAAATTTCTCTCTTATTGTAATTTTCTATCTCTAAAGTATAACACCCTAACATGGAATGTATAAATCAATTACTGAAATTTTACATATGAATGTTTTTTTTATTTTTGGTATTAAAATAATTTTTGTTGAATATTCATTTGTGTCGAATTTATTTTATTTATCAGCAGAACTATTAAATATTGCAAGTTGGACCGTTATTCACCTTCATTTCTATTATATGTTGAATTATTAGAGCTGAGTCTTTGTGTATAACTATGCACTTGATATTTTAATACACACTTTGTTTGTTGGAGTATTTTCTTGTATATATAAT
This sequence comes from Cicer chorassanicum, assembly GCA_037974735.1. Taxonomy (NCBI): domain Eukaryota; kingdom Viridiplantae; phylum Streptophyta; class Magnoliopsida; order Fabales; family Fabaceae; genus Cicer; species Cicer chorassanicum. The sequence continues at coordinate 21,245,450 of JBBPBP010000004.1, forward strand.
ATAAAAGGGTAATGATAATAGAAGGATGAGTAATGAAAGGATCATCGAAGGGTTTTGGCCAAGAATTGCTTTGGTGTAGTATGGTTTGACACATCTAGTGTTAATTCTGGACTTTGTCTGCATGATTATATAAATAACAGCTAACTGACTATATGTCTAGTACTGGTGCCTAGTGTTTGAATAGCATTGGTGGTATTTTTGTAGTTTATTGTTCATCTATAACATTACTGATTTCTGGTTGTTACACAGATAATTTCCTCTAGATCTTGCGTTTCCTTACATTCAACATGTACTTGATTTCTTGAGTACTAGTCTTGTGTTCTTATTGTTTGAGATGACAATTCAATTGTTGATTTCAAATATAAAAAGTTAAAAACAAATAAAAATATGTCTTGCTTCTTCTTGAAGATATATTAATATAGATATTTCTTAATTTTGGTATATAATAAGAAAACCTACATACATAATTCAGCCTCCATTGCATTATTTTGAAGAGCATGATAACCAAACAAATGTTAACTTAAATGTTAGTTTTATTTTTCTAATATTTTACATGTGATAGTTATCACTAAGTGCACATCGTGGTATCTGCACATTAACCAGAAAGTGGTCTATACATTCTAAGTTCCCATTTTCTGTGATGGACAAAATCTATAAAAGGGGTGTAGTGCATATGTAAGTCTCTAATCTCATCCTGTAAAAATTACATTATCAAAGTGAGCTTTTGAAGGTTTAGACGAGCCTCAATATCAAAGTAAGAGAAGTGGCTGAAACAGAGGGCATTGAATTGGTAATTCACTGATTTCATTCTGTCTGATTTAGGTGCATTGCAGTGTAGATAGGGAGGGAGGCATAAGATACTTTGTATTTGGCATTGTTGTTTTTTGGGTAGGAATGAATGAGTGGTGAACATTGCTCTCAAAATATAGCGATCTACTACATTCGGTGAGCTACTTGTCATTGCATTCCATTAGATTAGATGGAGACGGGGCTGGTCACACGGGAGCGGGGAATGGGTTGAATAACTCAAGTGGTTATCCATCCATTGAAAATATGATAGTGGATGAATTGGATTGTTTTAAAGAACTTTTAGTGAATTGTGAATAGATTAATGGGTTGTTTTGATTAATGGTTATCCATCCATTATTATTGTTCAATTTGGTTCATCTTCTCACAAAATCGTAAAAATTACATTTGGAAAGGTATGCATAATTTCATTCTGCATTTAATATAGTATTGATGAAAACATAGTTTTGTAACTAGATTTGCTTCACAACCTTGAGATACGAGGTTAAAATTAATTCATATTCCAAATATGTAGGTTTTCTGCACAAAGGAAAAACCAAATTGCAATGCATGCCCAATGCGAGCAGAGTGCAGACATTTTGCCAGTGCTTTTGCAAGGTTAGCTACTCAGTGTGTCTACTGCATTATATACCACCGTCAACTTAATGCAAAATGCATGTGAAGCTATATATCAAGCCATTCATATTCTTCAAACAAAATAATCAAGTCACAAAAGTCTTTAAAATTACAGCTGAAACTTTAAAGCCATAACTAATTTAATAGAATAAAGTAACCATGTCAGTTAAATGAAGCTAAAGGCTCAGTTATATTCTAGTTTGACTTTGAATAGGATCCAAATATTTAATAAGTTTGCAGGTCCAATGAGAGAGTTTGAAAGAAAGATTAGCTGTCAAATTACATATTGTGTATATTTTCTCGCAGATCAACATCTAAACAGGTTAAACTTGGAACAAATTACCAAGTATGTATGCATGCTACAATTTGCTAAATGTTGATTCCCGTATAAAATTTTGATTTGATCCCAAAAGCTTACATTTGTTTTTGCTTGATTTGTAGGGAAAGGAATTATTATAGCACGTTATAGATGAGTTTGGTGGATACAGAATGCTCAGAGGAAGGTTCAGGTCTTCTTGAGCCTTCTGATCCTGATATTATTGAAACTGATCCTGATACATACCAACTCTTTTATTGCTATGATTTTTCGGTACTGTGTTATGTGTTTGTAACATAGCAATTTGAATTTTTGAAGTGATACAAGTATTCATTAGAAATTGATGGAACCAAAAGATGGAGAAAGGGAAATGTTTACACATTGGAGAAATGGATCATCGCAATGGCATGGTTTAGAGTTAGAGAATATGGAAGAAAATGAGCAATTCAAATTAATGTTATCATTTCCAGAAATACCTGAGCCACCGACACCTCTTGAGCCTATGGAGTTTTTATCTAGATCATGGAGTCTCTCTGCTTCTGAGATTTCAAAGGCATTTTCAGAGAAACAAAAACAAACATTGATTCAAAATAGTTCAGATACATTGTCAGCAGAAGCTATTTATGCACCTCAATTAACTGTAAGCTATATCTTAATCATTCCATTTTGTGTATCAAATCAACCATTCATCCAATCAATTTTTGATTGAAGGTGTGTATGGTGTCTGACAGAAACATGTGGTTACATTCAATTACTTCTATTTTCTTAAATTATTGTTAGTGTTGGTGTGTCAGGGTCAATGTTATGTCTGATGTTTGTATATGTGTCACTGCTTAATTTTGTGTGTTTTTGCAAGCTTCATGTTCTGTTCTACTCTTTTGCAGCCAGGAAAGATCATACCTTCTGCTCATTGTAGAATGGGAACCATTGGAAAATGGTTACATCAAAAGCAACATGGGAATGCAAACGTGAATGTTAAGAAGAAAGATCGGGCGCGTGTCGAAAATGCACGCGTGCATTCAACTGTTTCGATTGCTGGACTTGCCTCTGCGTTGGCTTCTGTGTCTGCTAGTGGTGGAAATCACTCCAAATTGGACGTTGCTGTGGCTTCAGCAACACAACTATTAGCATCTTACTGTGTTGAAATGGCAGAGTTAGCAGGTGCTGATTATAACCGTGTTGCTTCTACTGTTAAATCTGCAGTCGATATTCAAACACCGGGTGATCTAATGACTCTTACTGCTGCTGCTGCAACACATACTTGCTTTATCTTTCTATGCTTGTAAGTTATAAGATTAGTAATCGAATAGTATTAAACTGTATACCACCGACACTTTAGATTGAAGGCGTATTCGATGTTTGACATGTTTTAGTGTCCAACACAACACCAACACATATTGTTAACATTTCTGTTTCAGTGTCGTGCCAGAGTCCGTATTTGTGTCAGTGCTTCACAGGTATTGAATGATGGTTTAATCTGATGAATCGTGTTTTACTTGCATTGTAAGCTTTGAGAGGAGAAGCAACTTTGAGAGCAAGAAGAATGCATCAATAAGTCCCTATGATAGAGGAATAGCAGAAACACATTGGCCTCCGGCTTCTGAGGGTCAGATTTGGGAAAACCATTCTCCATGTGTGGGAGATTTATTGCAGCTTACAGAAAAAGGTAATAAGGAAATCACAACATTGTATTTGATTTGATTTGGTTATATCATTACTTTTAGTCTTTAAATGGTTGATGTACTTGATTTCAGGTGCATTGAGATGGAAACATGTGTCCGTTTACATCAACAAGAAACATCGGGTACTCTATAATTCATACCTAAAAATCAAATATTGAAGAGGTGAATTTTGGAGATAAGAAATTGTATTTATCTTAATCTTCAGGTCAAAATTAAGATCAAAAGCAAGCACATTGGAGGAACTTTCTCCAAAAAGAATAAATGTAAGCATTTGTATGAAAATTTGCAGATTGAATCTACTCAATAATAAATAGTATTAATTAGATGGTTGAATCAATGTCTATAAATAGTATTAATTTATTCATCTAAACATACTTACACAAAGATATACATGCAGATGCATCTTTGTGTCAAAATCATGAGGTGGAATTTTATAATAACTTGTTAGGAGGTTGTTTGTCGTTCATTAATGTAGAGGAACTTCAGCTTGTCCAGTAGGGAAGTTTTATTGCAGAAACCAAGGAAGCAAGCCACAATTCATAGTTTCTTCCCATGTTAATGATCGTTATTGTGGTAAACATTTTCTCCTTTAACTTTTCGTTGTCGTGTTGGATTTGGATTATAAAAATGACAATGAATGTAATTAATTTTTTTTTTGTTCTAATAGTGTAACCTTTAAGAATTCATGAATGGCCCAAAAGATTGTCCCAAAATTATCACAACTTTTTTACTCTTATGGATACCACACCGGCGGACGTGCTTAACTCAACATATTTAATAGACAACTTAAGATCACATGGAAAGGATTTGAATAATTAATCTAAAGAGTTCCATAATCAATTACTTAATTCATCTAATAAATTATCATTTGTCTTAGCGGATTTAACTAATTATGATTATCTTCTAACCAATTATTGACATTCTAATTGATTAACTATAATCAATTAATTCATTAACTCATCAACCAAAATGATTATAAGCCAACCTAATTAATTACTTACTCTCCTAATCGTTTATCTAATTAATATAATTGTTTAACTCAATTAAAACTAGATTTTAATGACTATACACTGTAAAAAAAATTACACTAACAGCGGACCATACACCGTATATTGAATGGTTATTTATTAAGGATAGTTATATATTTAGTGAGATAATATAATCGAAGGCTCATATTTACTATCAATGTAAAATTTGTTTACACTAACAGTTCGGTCTATTTTTTCTTAAAACTATCATAAATCATCACTTAGACTAATTTTTGAAATTTACTAATCATTTAAGTGATTAATCTAAATGCCTAATCAATTATTCCATCTCACAATTGATTAATCTAAGTTTTTTCAGTTTTAATACTAACCTAATCGATTAGCATATAAACTAACCAATTATCAACATAAAAACAACCACAGCAAAAATTTAGCAGAACCAAATTAAAGTTATGTCAAATCATAAACAATAATATCAACAAAATATTATTAATGCATTTAATCACACAATTAGAATTCATCATAAAAGACAAACATACAAATCATCAATATCTTCAACAATTAAATCATCTGCATCATATCATTTGACATATCATAAGATATGATATTAATTTCACAACTTAGTTCATTGTGGATAGGGGTGGACAACGGGTCGGGTAGGGCGGGTTCGGGCCCAAAAACTCTAACCGACCCAAAACCGCACTTGGACTCTGCATACCAATTTCTGCCCAATAAAGAACTCGGGTTATACGGGTAAATGGTTAACGGGTTAGGCGGGTGGGTTCATGCGGGTTTACCTTTTTTGACATATTTGTTTTTTGACCCAATAAGATATTTTTGGCCAATATATTTTTTTGCCCATTCATTTTCTGGTCATTTTATCCGTTTTATTTTTTTTTTCCAAAATTTCTATTTATTTAACTATTCTAATTTTTTGTATAAAATTGACTAATTTTTTTTCCAATTTTATATGTTCTATTTATTTAACTATTCTAATTTTTTGTGAACGATTGAAGTGGAAGTGAGAGAGACGAGGGATGTGAAAGTGAGGGAAAGTGAAGTGTTGGCTATGGTTTAGAAAAATGACAATGAAATTAGGGTTGGGCTTGAAGTGGTAAGTGACCTAGCCCAATAAATAAAAGATTAATGACTAATATTAATAATAATATATATTTCTATACGGGCGGGTCGGGTATCGACAGTTTGAAATCTTGAACCCGCCCGTGTCAACCCCTCAAACCGTAAAATGTTGCCCGCAAATTCGATTGGGCCGATCCAACCCTCCCATTTCCTTTTCACCCGAAGCGGGTCGAGCGGTAGTAGACGGGGCGCGCACCCTTGTCCAGCCCTAATTGTGGATTTGTAATACATAATAATGATCACGTGGGATCTAAGGATCATAAAACATTCCTATTAAATTTTGCAACTCTATCTACTTATTTTATTAAAGAGTAAAACTCACTTCACAACTTAATTAATGCAAAGACAAATTGAAAGAATTGATCAAAAGACAATTCCATGTTATCTAGACACCTAAAAAATTCAAATAATAACAAAGATTTTAAAAAAGGATTGTAATTTCAAAAATAAAATAGAATATAATAGAATAGCAAATTTACCAAATAGATTTCAAATTTGGCAGGTGATTAACGATCATTGGACGATCCTCCACGTTTCTACAAAAATATATCAACAAATAGAATTGAAAACAATTGAGGATTGAGAATGTTATGAGAGCTTAAGTGTTTAGGATTGATTTCTCAAAGAATGACAACTTCAATGTTACAGTGATTTTCTGATTTACAAAAGGTGTATTTTGTAGGCTACAGTTTGTTATAGGTGATAAGATTAGAGTTTTAAAATCAATTTCGACTCCAAAATAATAGAAAATAGTTATATTTACGATCTAGTTTAAGTAAATTGATTAGATTAATAACTTAATTTATTAACAATAAAACAACACAATAATCGAGTAACTAGACAAGCTAATTGATCAATATAAGGATTACTCTTTCTGGTGACATGCATAAACAAAAGTCAAAATGTATTTGACACAATTTTTAGGTCAAATATATCTTAAATTTTGTTTATATTTGTGGTCAGAAGAAATATTTAATTAACACAACAAATCTAATCAATTAGCTATTCCAAAACAACTATTAAACAATTTCTAACTATACATAGCCTAGAAATAAATATATAAGAAAACTTGTGGTGTTATAAGACTTCCTCAATCTTATCAAAGTCACTCTATCCTTGTTTGTTTTCAATTGAGTATTAACATTGTTTAAACCACCAAAATTGCCATTGCCTTCATGAGAAGCTATCAATTTAGTTCTTGAAAAAATAATTATTCTATATTGGCTATTGATTGTATATAACGTTTCTCATATCCGCGCTCGTGTACGCTCCTGACTAAATATTATGTTACTTGATTATATGTTCGTTAAGAGTACTATTGTAAGTTCTAGTCACACACGATAAAAAAAAATACAAATTATAGTTTTTAATATTTTTAAGATGATCTCAAATCAAATAATTGCAATTACACAGTTTTCAAAAAAACTAAATTTATAAAAATGGTAGTCAAAGTTGATGTTCTTTCTATTTTATTTTATTTATTTATTTTTGTTTATGTTTGAAATTTGAGTAGTATCAAATAAAAAAGATATACTATCTTTGTCTATAATTATAAGTACCCTTTGAAAAAAAGATGTATGTCTAAATATAAGTACAATTTTAAATTACTAGGTGTATTTATTATTTTTTTAAATACATCCTTTACTAAATACTACTGATTTATCTTACTTTAAAAACGATACTACTTCATCTGACCATAAATATTAACGAAAGTTAAAATGTATTTGGCTCAAATACATTTTGAGGTTTTTTTACATCTTGAGCTATATGTTCTCTCTCGCTTCCAAATCTAGTAGGCACGATGTTTACCAACAAAAAATCTTCGTGTTCGCCGTTTATCTCCTCTGCAAAAGAAATCGTAGTCACTGCGATAAAAATTGAGTCAAAGGTTGCCACCTTCGATCAATGATGAGTTCGTGACTGTTGCTTATTAGAGACAACAATGTCGTCGTCGAAGAATTATGAAGAAGACGACTTTGGTCGCAGAAGACGCGTTCGCGATATTAGATTTGTTTTAGGGAAGAGGGAGACTAAAATTTTGGGGTTATTTTTAGGTTAAAAAAATGTTATCTTTTAAATTATTTATTGATAATTGTTTAGTTCATATTCATGTTAAAAAATGTTAATTATTTAATTATATTCAGATTAATAATGTTAATTATTTAATTAATTTTTATGTCACCTAACAGAGTTTGCCATCTGTCAATATTTTTAACAGAAGTTGGATCGATAGATCATTTTAAAATGAATCTGTATTTGTAAGGATATGAACTAAACAAAAAAAATTTACGAAAACTAAAATAAAAAAAAAGATTATAATTGCAACGACCAAAGGCATATTTATAATCTTAAAACCTTTATTTAAAATATTTTAAAGGCATATTTATTTTATAATTTTAAATATGTCCCAAAATTTTTAATAATCTTAAAACCTTTATTTAAAATAAAGGTAACATGAAAATATTTTAAATAAATCTTTTTATTAAATAAACCTTTATTTTTTAATAAAAAGATTTATTTAAAATATTTTCATGTTACCTTAACAGTGTTAGTTTTTTTTAACAGAAGTTAGATAATGACTTTTTTAAAATGAATTTGTATTTGCATGGATATTAACTAAACAAAAAAAAAACTTACGATTAACAAAAATTAAAAAAAAAATATAATTGCAAGGACCAAAAACATATTTAAACCTATAATTCATTAAAATTCATTCATAAAAAACAATAACACAAATTTTACAAATATTACGTAGATTGATTAGAGTTATCAGTAACATTTGGATAATATTTTCGAGTATGACCGGTTAACCGACATAGTCCGCATTTTCTTAGTACTTTTTCTCTAATGTCCATTTTAGTTCTAATATGAGTACTATTTGGACGACCTTTTTTAATTCTCCGCATTTTAGGATTGCGATACACTATTTCACCTTCACATGGGTCCAATATCCTTCATTTGATATAGGTGAAAACTCTTTTTTCTAGATGTTGAATACATTAACCTTGTACACGTCAGGCAGATGGACTAAATAGTTTTGACGAATGTAAGAACATGCAACTATGACATGTGAACAAGACCCATGTATAGCCTAAAATTTTCCACAATCACACCAGTTTCTTTGAAGGTTGACTTCGAAATGACCAATTGGTTGCACCTTTTTTGGGTTTATTGTTTCATGCATCAAGAAAGAATAACAATTTTGGTCAAATCACATGACTTGGTGAATGTTAGACTTACCTGAAGTTGCAATGTCAATCACAAGAATTGAGGTTTGAACTGTGATTCCCTTTTTAAAATTTAATTTCGGTTTTTAAATTTAAACTAACTCAAGATTAATCTTGGTTACAAAACAAAAATGTAGAATGCTCTTGGTGAGTGAAAATAAATGAAAAGAATTATTTCTACGTGATCAATGACTATGAGTGAGAAATAATTAAGGATAAGGATAAGAGAATCACACAATGATGTATCCTAGTTCACTCAAGGTGGGCTACGTCAAATTCTCACAATTTGTGGGCTTTTCCACTAACGTGTTTTACACAAGAATGGTCTTGCTTTCACACAGACTTTCTTGATCACTCTTGATCAGTTACAATTTTCACCTTTCAACCTTGAAAGAATTTCTTACAATTACCTTTCAGTCCATAAAAGATTTTTACACGTTACCTTTTAATCACAAAAAATATTTTTACAAAACATAGTTTTACAAAACACTTAAACTATCTTTAAGAATACAATCTTAAGTTTCAAATGAAATTATGAAAGAAAGTTGATGGATCAGAATCTACTCAACACTTGTTTGAGATTGATTTTCAGTAGAAAACTCAGTAAAAAGGTCATTGAATCTAGTGAAAGAGAACTGGAGCTTTTGCTTAATTAAAAAGCTTTGATTTTTCAAGTATGATTGTTTAAGTGATTCATTGATTTCACTCAAAACTCTTGTTTGAGGTTCTTCTTATATGCGTGATGAAGTTGATGGCAGCTCATATAGTCGTTGCTAATCCAGCTGTTCAGAGTGATGTTTTAATAGACATATGCTCTATTTTATCTAGAATGTTTCTACTTTGTAACTAGAACGTTCTTCATTTGTGCTTTAGTGAATACTATGATTGAGATCATTTAACAGTTGTTTGGTGTACGTATTTCTGTTTTGTATGCAACATGAACTTTCTGCAAAGGTGCAACACCAATGTCCTTATTATCCTTGTTGTCCTAATTGTACTTGCTCATAGGCCATCAATCTAGAGATTGATCTTGTTATTGTTCTTGATGTTGTTTTTTCTTCTTTTAACCTTTTGGGCTTGATCATGATTCTGAGTTGTCTTTGATATTTGTTTCACTTAAGATCTGTATTTTGGGAAATTATTCATTTCATTTTTATCTTTAAAACGAATTGTACAGAAAGATCTTGTTTGATAAGGTTGATATTGTCAAAAACCAAAATGAATTTGTATACACCAGAATGATCTTGTGTTGTTGTATAGTTGTATATGATTACCTATCTTCAAATAATACACTCAAAATCACAAGTTAAAAAGCAACACAATTAAAATCATAATTAGAAATTAATTAACTTGTTTTATTATCTTCAAAATATTAATTTGTGATTTTGCCTCAACATTACCTACTTCACATTTAATCTTGTCCATGCAATCTTCTATGTATACTTGATCATAAGCTAATGATGTTTGATGTTGTTTTCCTCTTTTTGCATATAAAACTCCTAATCTATAGTAAATTGATTGGACAAAAAGTAGTGATTGAGAGATTGTGTGTACCCCTAAGCACTGCGTTTATTGAATCGACAATGTTTATTGTTATGTGTTCCCATCGTCAACCTTGAGAATACGTCATAGTCCATTGTTCTAGGGATATTATCAACCCATCTTAAAATGTCTGGATTTGTCATTCTGATGTCATTGCAGTAATACTGAATGATGGCTCACTTAATGTATATCCTGTTATAAATGAGGTAAAAATTGTCAAATATTATAAAGTGATAAGTGGAAAATATACAAAGAAGAACGAGATCATTACTCATACAAAAAAAAAAACTTTTTTTTGGAAGTTCCTTGTCCTTGAACTCTTTCATGAAATTTTGTGCAATGTGTCAGATGCGATACACTTATGTTGTTGGAGGATTATGTCAACCATTGTTTGGCTTATTATAAGCATTTTTAATGAATTCGTGTCTATCTAAAATCAAACAAATGTTGACTTGAGGTGTGACGTACCTTCTTAGATTTTTTTATAAAAAAAGCTTCAAGCACCCCTGTTTCACCTTCTAAAGTGCATAAGCAATAAAACTTGTATTTTTGTTTCCATCATGTGCAATGGCTAGCAACAGAGCTCATTTGTACTTGTCGTACTACCAAATTCCATCAATTGACACAAATGGTTTACAAAATTTGAACCTAGAGATGCATGAAGGGAAAACTCATAATAGTCGTTTGAAAACTTTTGAACCCCATAACAGAGTATTATCAGAATATGCAGGTGATACTTCCATTTCCACAATAGTTCATGGAAGAAATTTTTGTATGATCAACAACCACCTTGGAAGGTCATTGTAAGAATTCTCCTAATTTCCATAAATCGTTTCGATAGCTTTGTTTTTTGCCATCTATGCATTTCTATAGGTGATTGTGTAGTTGTACCATTCTCACGTGTTTCATCTTCCAACGGATGAATGTACCATAACATTGGCTTATATTGGGGATAAAGCAGTTACTAGATCAACTTTGGTATCATGGGCAAATGATTTTTTTTAGATTTGTTAGGAGTTATGCCACTTGAATCTCAAAGAAATAGGAATTTTATAAAATTAAAATGGTTGAGAAAAACATTTTCAACCTTGACTCCAGAATCGTCAGACGAATAAATAATTATATATTGTAGAGCGTACATTTTATAATTGATTGACAACATATTAATGTCTGACAAATCCTAAAACAGAGTACACATTATGTGGTTGTACTTGTTGAGAGATTTGCGAGAGACAGGATAATACAATTAGGGTTCAGCATGCTTGACAACAATTTATTGAGAATTGTGTCATGCATCTGAACCTAGTGTTATGTCGATCAATGGATGTAAACATTTACTTCAAACTTGAGCATAATACTTTATGCCATTTATTGCACGAATAAGTAATCTTGGGTCTCATTTTTCGTTTGCAAAAAGGTAAATATAAAAACAAGGTAAATATTGAATTTATAAAACTATTAATTAATTGACTAACCTTCAAATTTATTTTCGTAGCTATAGTGGAAAGGGTATGAAATTTGACGATGCACCTCATTATCATACTGGTAGATATCAATCAAAAATTGATCGCATGACCCTTAACGATATAATATATTAAAACATTAATTTATTTATATTATTTTGTTTCTTCTTATACATACATTACTAACAAAACTTTTATATATCAATTTCTCTGGAGGCCCTACCTATGTCTAACATACGATAATCTAGAAGAATTGGCTATGAAATGCATCTATGTGTTTGATTTATTTCTACATAATAGAAATGCATCAAACATATATAGTGAAATTATAATTTGGACTACCACAAGAAATACCACATCCACCAAAGAAAAGAAAAAAATATCATAAGGTAGATTTGCATAAACAAGTTGACTATAACTGGACATTATTCTACGAAATTTAGAACAAATAGTGAAATGAACGAAAGAATCATATTCTTCATGGCCAGTCTCTAAATGTTAAATTTAAACAAAGTTATGAATACATGGTTTGGTTATGCAAAAATTTCAAACGCTTTGTTTTTGTAGAAAACCAATTGATTGATCCTTGTGTCATTCCATCCCAATCTCCACCACAATCTACCCAACATTTTTCCAGGAACCAACGTCTAACACAACACAACAAAATCAATATTATATATCAACACCGTCTAACCCTCAACCGCATCCTCATACTTATTCTCATACATCACATCAATCACACATGTTCACGTCGAAGAACAATTTAATTTTGACAATCAACAAACAACAACATGAAGACAACTGTTGACTATCCTTTGCATCAAGCGAAAAATGAATTATTGTATAACACGTTAAATACTCGTTATAATACATCTGAGTCAACTACCCAGTTACTTAATAATGTGTATTAACAAAGCTTCCAGATTCCAAACTTTAGGAATGCATATACTCTGTTATATCAAATATCCAATTGGACTCAAGGTGGAAATAGTTTTTCTGCAACACTTTCTCCTCGACATCCTCAAGAATAAGAAGACGAAAATGATGAAGAAGAAGAACAAACTCTTGATGTACCAAGACGTCGTCAAAATCCCGTACGTGTGCGAAAACATCTACAACGTGGTACTTGAAACCACATGCGATACTAATTTTCATAATTTTTATAAAATTTGTGTTTTTTTATGAATGAATTTTAATGAATTATATAACTATTTTTTCGTTAATTTTGTTTTTTTATAAAAAAGTTGGATTTCCTACAATGGCAAAATCTACCCAACACCAAATCGCCATTGCAAACTTGAGTTTCTTTATAAAGCTGCTTTTGCAAATGACGACGTCTTACTCGTTATAATACATCTAAGTCAACTACCCAGTTACTTAATAATGTGTATTAACAAAGTTTTCAGATTCTAAACTTTAGGAATGTATATACTCCGTTATATCAAATATCCAATTGGACTCAAGGGGGAAATAGTTTTTCTGCAACACTTCCTCCTCGACATCCTCAAGAATAAGAAGACGAAATTGATGAAGAAGAAGAAGAACAAACTCGTGATGTACCAAGACGTCGTCAAAATCCCGTACGTGTGCGATAACATCTACTATGTGGTATCGAAACCACATTCGATATTAATTTACATAATTTTTGTAAAATTTCTGTTTTTTTATGAATGAATTATATAATTATTTTCTTTTTTTTCATTAATTTTGTTTTTTTATAAAAAAAGTTGGATTTCCTACCATGGCAAAATCTGCCCAACACCAAATCGCCATTGCAAACTTGAGTTTTTTTATAAAGCCACTTTTGCAAATGACAACGTCCTACTATGACAAAAAAAATGGTAAAATATAATTTTGAAAAAGGAGTATATTGATAAATCTTTTTTAAAAATTGGTTATTAAAAAAAAAAACTCATAGATTCACTTTTAGTTATATTTGTGACTTAACAAAATACTTATTTATTTTGGAAAGTTAAAAGTTAAATTGATAACACAATTGAAGTATGAAGAATATAAAATTGGTACACTAAATTCATTAAGACGTAAATAATACTACTTTGGAAATGAAATATCCCATTTAATTTCAAATGTAAGCAACAGTTAATAAAAAAATTGATATATTTGATCAAAATTTAAATTAAATACATTAATTTTTTTTATTAACTTTAACTTATTTTATTAAAATAATAACTAAAAAAATAATATATTTAATCATATAAAAATTAATGTCCTTGATATTAATTTAAGTTCAAATACATAACTTTTTAATTTCAAATTTTAGTCTATTAGTATTCCTTATCTAGGCAGCAGAAAACGACAAAGTGGTCACGAGGGCCATTTGGGTATTTCCAAGAGGACAAGTTTTGTGCTGCTCACTCGTAGAGAGTGTAGATCTACGGTTAGATTGGTCCAGAAAATCGTGACAAAAGTGTCCCCATTCATTCGGCGACACTTCCCTTTGACGGTCACCTCACCTTGTCACGTGACCTTCCAATCCCTCATCTCCACGTGGCACTAATTCAACGGCTAATATCTCCTCTTTCCTCCTACATCCCACGGTCCCAATTCCATATTCTAGACCCTTCCAAAACTCATTCAAGAATAGACAGATAGCGAGAGACCGAGAGCGGTCAAGTTTTTAACCGTGGTTAAAATGCTAACCACGCTTAACTCGTTTGGTTGAGTTAAACTACGTTCTGATATTCTGATATCTGAGGAAAGAAAACGGAGAAGAACACACAAGAGAGAGAAAGAAAGAGAAAAAGTTAGAGAGAGAGAGGGTTTCGTTACCGTTGTTAAGATAAGATATTCTGAGTCAACTCGGACGAGTCTCTCATCCGGTTTTCTTCTATTCTTCCTCGTTTTATCCGAACAATTCGACGGTTATTCTTCGATTGTTCGGATCTCGCATTGTGGTGATTTCGCAGCTTAAGCTCAATGGCATAGTGGAAACATTTATCTGAATCTCTGAATTTCTTGGAGAAATCACGTGGTATTGCGATGATTCTTTCTTCTTTGATTTTTTTTTCTTGTTATTTTTTTTTTTTGATTTTCTTTGTTGGTACTGAGTTGAAGCTTACATTTCAAGAGTTATTAGATACTTTGATGTTTGCTCAGTTTGTTGTTTCGCGGTTTTGT
>JBBPBP010000004.1:21260456-21272582 GCA_037974735.1 Cicer chorassanicum
TTTTTTTTTACGTGTGAAATGCTTAGTAGTTACAAATGATTACTAGATGTTAAAGCTTACCTCTGTTAATAAAGAAATTGAAAGCTTCCACACAAAAAATGAATTTTTTTTATTAGATTGAACCTGTTTTTGAATCCAGTTTTTAATAATTTATTAGGTAGTATTTTTAAGTTTATTTGTTCCGGATAAATTTGTAATTTGTTTTTTTATGGAATTTGTTTTTATTCTTTGTTTTAAGATATTCTCCATCCGCAATGAAAGAATAAGTTAACCTGTTACAGAACTAATCACAATAGAAAGGAACAGGTTAACTTATATAGTTCGTAACAATCAACTTATGAAATGCAATATTTAATATTTTGAATTAGTAGTTATTATATTTAGTTTGCTTTTTCGGGTTTTTTACTTTGTTTTCAATTGTTGATCAACAAAGATTTGGTAAGCATGTTGTCCCAGGTTTGATCTGTGTCTTGTATATGGCAAAGATCTTGTTGGGGGAGGCAAAGTTCAATTTGGTGATCTCTATGCCTTGGAGAGGATTAATCCATGGCAAGAGGATTAAACTCTGGCAATTGAGGGGAATATGTAGCGGGTGATTTAGATAGATTTGATTATAAATTATAATCACAACCATTTTAGATAGATTTGATTTGAATTTAAAGTATAATTAATTAGGTGATGAAATAATAAAATTAATGGATTTGAATAGTCAGATACCCTTTTATTAAAACTGAAGAATGTGTTAATCCTATGAGCTTTCTAGAATGATGTCTTTTTCATGTGGAAGCATGATCATGTTGTTTGCTGCATTTAGTTGTGAGTACTCTTGAGTTGTAAATTATTTGATCTGTCGCTTGCTGTTGTTTTTTGTCTTCTACTGTAAATTTTTAAACTTAATCAGTTGTATTTTAGGATTTGGTAGGATATTCGTATTGAAGTTTACCTCTGCTTGAGATGTGTGATGTTATGCTCTAAGAACTTTGATGGAATTGTTGTGAATTTGCAGATTTTTGTTCTTGCGTGTGGGCCTCCTGATGGCCTCAATGTAGCTGTCAGTTATACTTCTGTCTTCATTAATGATCGTTGGGGAGCTAGAGATTGGTTTCATACAAGTTCCATTGGCTCTGGAGTTTGGCGACTTCTTGGGAGGGAAGAAGCTTTATTCCGCTGCCATCTCTGTTCATGTCTCGTAAATCAGACAGCCCTGTTCAAACCCAGATGGCTGTGGCTTTATTCAGTAGTCCACTTGGTAGGGAATACTTTGAGCATAAGAGCATGGGAGGAAGACAATCTACTGGAAGAAGAAGGGTTTTTGTGCAAACTGAAACCGGTTGTGTCTTGGGCATGGAGTTGGATCGTAGTGACAACGCACATACTGTGAAGAGGAGGCTGCAGATTGCCCTTAATGTCTCAACTGAAGAGAGCTCGCTAACTTTTGGGGATGTTGTCTTGAAGAATGACCTTAGGGCTGTTCGGAATGATACTGCCCTTCTTCTTACACGTAACCTTATGCACAGAAGTTCATCCACTCCATGCCTGTCACCCACTGGACGGGATATGCAGCAAAAGGACAAGAGTGGTCCTATTGAGATATTAGGGCTATCAAGTAGCTTGGGTATAATGAAACATATGGTCAAGGACATTGAGAAGGCAATGAAGATGGGGGTAGATCCAATTCCAGTTCATGGTGGGCTTGGAGGTGCATATTATTTTCTTAACAGAAGAGGTGAGAGTGTTGCAATTGTGAAACCAACGGATGAGGAGCCTTTTGCCCCAAACAATCCAAAAGGTTTTGTTGGTAAAGCTCTCGGACAACCAGGTTTGAAACGTTCAGTTCGGGTTGGGGAGACAGGCTTCAGGGAAGTTGCAGCTTATCTTCTTGACTATGGCCATTTTGCAAAGGTGCCTCCAACTGCGTTAGTGAAGATTACTCACTCGATATTCAATGTCAATGATGGAGTCAATGTGAAAAACAACCAGAGGAAGAAGCTGGTTAGCAAGATTGCATCACTGCAGCAATTCATACCTCATGATTTTGATGCAAGTGACTATGGGACATCTAGCTTCCCAGTTACTGCTGTGCATCGTATAGGGATATTAGACATTAGGATTCTTAACACAGATAGGCATGCTGGTAATTTGTTAGTTAAAAAAGTTGGGGCTTTTGGTGAGGTGGATTTAATTCCTATTGATCATGGGCTTTGCCTGCCAGAAGCTTTGGAGGACCCATACTTTGAGTGGATTCATTGGGCTCAGGCTTCGATTCCATTTTCCGAGGATGAGCTTTCTTACATTGAAAATCTGGATGCTGCTCGAGATTGTGAGATGTTACAAAAGGAACTACCTATGATTCGGGAGGCTTGTTTGAGAGTCTTAGTACTCTGCACCATTTTCCTCAAGGAGGCCGCTGCTAATGGTCTGTGCCTTGCTGAAATTGGTGAGATGATGACTAGGGAGTTCCGCAGCGGTGAGGAGGAACCCAGTGAACTGGAGGTTGTTTGTTTGGAAGCAAGGAAGATGTTGGCTGAGAGGGAAGAACTATCTCCCAGGACTGACTTGGGAGATGATGAATTCCTCTTTGACATAGACTATGATGTAGCTGGGTCAGATTTTGCTCTGAAGACAACAATGGATGGTTCTCTTGCCAGAGCACCTTTTCAGCCTGGATTTGGAAGCGGGCATGGTCGCAATCCACTTTCCAAATTGGATGAGAGCATTGAGGAAGAGGAAGAAGAAGGTGATGGAGAATATCCTGAGGGTTTCGTCACTTTTCCCCCTCAGGAAAAAGTCCCAATGGTTTCGAAACTTTCTGTATCATTGAAAAACACCATGTTAAGTGAGAAAAGCCAGAAACATCAAAATCATTCTGGAGGAATAGCAGATAATGGCTATTTTGGGAATACATCATCTGGTCATAAGAGTGCCAATGAGCAGCTTCTTGCAAGCACAAGCTTTGTGAAGCTGGCAGATATGTCTGAAGATGAATGGATAACGTTTCTGGAGAAGTTTCAAGAGCTGCTGTACCCAGCATTTGCCAAGAGGAAATTAATAACCTTAGGTCAGAAGCAAAGACTGAGGCTTGGTACCTCGTGCCAGTTTTGAAGTTGAGCAATACTTTGATATGTGATAGAGGACTATAGAACGAAGAATAAGGGTTTTGAGGTTACTGTTAGGATAGTTCTAGTTTATGAGCTTTGGATGGGTGCTTTAGTTGAGAACAAGGATTGGAAGAACTGTTGTAAATATGCTTGTAGGCCAAGTAGAATTGGTTGTAGTTTGATTTTATGATTTCATTTTTCTTTCTGTTGGCCGGCTTGTCTGATAAATAACTTGTAGGATAAAATCGTGGAATGAAACTTATATGTATATAATGAAAGCCTTTGTTTCCTTTTTTGTTTGTTTGTTTTGATTTGATTTGATTACTGCATATACTTTAATATCTGGCTGAAAATAACATTGATGTGTTACTCTATGCACTCTGCAATCTGTATTTGGTCTCTGATAAGCAGGTACCAGAAAGACATAAATCTGGTTGAGATTGAGTTTTATAACGTGGTGGTTGGGGTGTCATGTTCAGTTAACCTTTTTCTAAGAGTAATGTTTCGGTAAAAAAAAGAGTAATGTTAAAATAACTAATTGATTTTGGAATGAATTTTACGTGTGATGTTTTTTCTTATAAACCATAATCCTCCATCATCCTTGTGAACAATATTTTCATCTAAAGAGTGTTTATGCACTTGTAATGCAATTATACTCTTCCAGTAAATGGAGATATCTTTTTCAGGACCAATATCATATATTAGGAAAGTTTATTCTAATGTCCAGATAAACACTACCACTATACATCAAAAAAGTGTTTAGACTTTTAGATCAAGTAATCATGATTTGTAGATAACATTTCATAAAAAATATGAAAAAAAGCACCAGCATGGTGGGGTTGGAGGAATCGACATCCAGCATTCTTTCATAAGTTTGAAGCCCATCATAATCATCAAAATAGGGGCATCTTTTGTTGGCTTCTTGTGTCATGCTGCTTCCATGTTCGGCTAGATAAACCGGCCTTGTATTAGGAATATGTGAGCCACAGACATACATTTGTCACTTCTGTTTTCATAATTGGCTGTCGTCGACATTCTGTATTATTTTTATGCCGTCTCAAAAACTACAAGTTTTTCTCTTTGCGGTGCAATCAAAATAAGAATAAAATTACATTTTCTTTTAGGTATTTTTATGTTATGTGACATTTGTTGCTTCTGTTTATCACTTGTTAATTGGTACTACTTCAGTTTTAAATATAAATAAAAATGAGTAAAATAAAATTTATGTATTTAGTCCAAGTTTTAGACCCAATATAAAAACTTTATTTGACTATACTTTTACTTATACTTAGACCTGACCAAATGAGTATTATGATAGAGAGATGGTAGAAGGAATTTGAATTCCAAGTAATGATATATTATTGATTTTAGCCGTGGATTTTAAATCAATTGTGAGAATTATTTAAAAATATCTTGGTAAAGGAGTAGTATTGTGAGCCGATCAACCTCAAATAAATAGTCGAAATCAATTAGTGTATATAAATGCATATCTTTGAAACACAATAAATCCATATCGGGTTCAAAGACAAAACAAAGAGCTATTTAGCACTGACTTTTGTATTTAAAAATGCTGCTTAAAGCACTAAGGGTGTTATCAAGTCTCAATAATGTTGTTGTATTTAAGTTAGCTATAAAACATGATAGTGAAGTTTGGTAAATGTCTCGGTCATTTGTACTCTAACATATCTTCTTTTGGATCGGATCGAATTTTGTATTGTACTATGATTTTTTTATATTTTCCATTTCATGCAATTCAAGACTATTTTTAGATTTATTCAACAAGTGATAAATCAATACTTTTAACCGTTAGATCTACCCAACAGTTCACTACATATCGTAAGGCGGTGAATGTAAGAAAGGATATACATTGATATAATATTTTAATTTTTAAAAATTGTTTATTAGGTAAAGATCTAATTTATTTTTTTAGCGTCATCATAAAGTCAAGTATATAGACAAATGAGTACATGAAAAAAGTACAAAGTTCATTTTGTATTGTTGTTGGAGATAGGTTTGAGTGAAATTGAAAGTTGACTTTTGATGACATGGAAGCCTAATCCATTGATATGTGTTTTCTGTAATACTATATTACCATTTGTCTTGAAACTGAACATTGAGATAATGAGTGATTTAATGTGAAGATTTTAACGGTTTTTTTTGCAAGATATGATGATTCACCTAAGAGAGGAGGGTGGAAAGGGAATAAAAGACAAAAGAAGAGTGGGAATCAAACTTGTCTTCTTGTCCCCGTAATTAACATGTCAAAGCAAATTAGTTACATAAACGGTTTTGGGGATATTTTGTTATGTTGAACAAACTTATGATAGACCATTTAGAGAATACAAGTCATAGTTCACTAATACCATGAAAGTAACATAGGAAGGCTAGTTAATGTTACAAGTTATTCCTTTCAACCGAAAAAGTTCATTTTTAGTTATTATTTTGTTAGTGAGGTTGTTGAACCTTATGACATACTCCTCACACCAATATCTTTATCTCTCCTCTAAACTATAAACTACCTTATCACTATGTTAATACTTATTAGATATAAATATTAGTTATTAATTAAATTTAAATCTAAAAGTTAGATAGAACGATTTCTAGACAATTAGTTCTATATAAAGAGTATATTACATATTCATTTTGTAATTTTTTGTATTTTTTTCATTCTATCGATATAGAATTTATTTTTATTTTAATATTATCAATCTCTTTTCCATATTTTCTATCAAAATTCTTAATAACGCTACAAATGGTGTTTTTAGTTTCTATTGTACATTATAGTTGGAGGCAAAGGGGTCTCTTTGAAACAATAAGTAACCAAAACAAAGCTAAAGAATGGTAATGAGTAAATTATATAATGGTAGGTCAAAAGCACATTGAGGTCAATAAATAAATAAAATCAATAAATTTTATTACTTTTGATGATCTTTTTTTGTTATCCTAACTATTTATTATCTCATTATTCATTTCTTTTTCTGCAATAAATAATTAAAAATATTATTGATAAAAATTTAATTAAAAAAGTAGTTAATATTGCATTGAATTTTAAAAATTATTAATAAATAAAAATAAAATTCTTCTACAAGATGAAAGGAATTAATGGAGGAAGTATTAGCATATAGCAGCAAATAGGTTTGAACAAAACATCTTTCTCAATATAGTTTGTATTTACATGTCACACTAAACAAGTAGATACAAATAGTCTTGCTTTTCTGAAAATAACTCTAATTCTAACTAACCCAGTTTTTTTTCTTTCTTTCTTTATTGATTGATTGTGGCAAAATAGGGGTTGACAACTATACAAAAAGGGATAGAAATTGGAAATAATAGGGAGAAAAACCCAAACACCCAAATTAGACAAAAGAAACAAAGGAATTATACAAATTACAACATTAATGTCATTTACGTACACGTTTGAAAATTTCAGCAATTACACTTACAAAACCAAACTGAAAATCGTGAATGAAATGTATGTTAGATATGCCTCCAAGGTCTTTCTGCTAGGCTTACACATTCACAATGCCTATAACAATCCACAAGATGATCAATGGTCAATCCAGCAGCTTGCATAAAAGAGTGGACTATCACTGGGCCCACAAACCTAAACCCACGTTTTACCATGTCCTTGCTAAGAGCCTCTGCTTTTGGACTCCTTAATGGGACACTTCTTGGATATTTGTATTTGTTAATTATTGGTTTGTGGTTTACAAAACCCCATATGTAGCTACTAAATGATCCACATTCCCTAACAATCTGTAGATCAAAATTTGGATGTAACTAATCAGCAACCAAAAAATCTACTGTTGTCAAAATAAAAAAAAAATAAAAAAAACTATTAATGCAATTTTTCAAAATTTAGAATATGCAAGTGTAGACTTTTACCATATATCGGATCTGCCCCTAGTTTGAGAAGGGTAGATATATGCAATGTTAATTTTTTTTTTTAATGGTAATCCAAACATAAATATCTAAAACACATTTTAAATAAGATGCTGAATAGTTTCTCTTGAAATAAATCATGTTCAATGTATTTTTTTAAATAGTGATTTTTATTATAGTAAACAAATACAAAATTATTATTTTTTTAAATTTCTAAAAAGAGTCTTTAAATTATTTGATATCAATTTATATTTTATTTTAGAATTTATAACAAAAAGACCATAAATCTGGAGAAATGATTTTTTTGACATTAAAACATTAATGTCGAATATAATGTGTATTTTTAAAATGCGTGTAAGATATAAAAAGTAAAAAGTCAAAAAGATATATGGATAAAAACATATGATGTCACATACAATGTCTGATTTTGATGTTCAAATAATATCATTGTGGCAACAAACTTTGTAATTGCATCAATGCTTACCTTCTTAACTTATAAAAAGAAGAATAACAAAAATTTGAATAGATATGAATTGAATACTTACCTTCATTATGCATTTGGCATTATCCACAATGCACATAACTCTGCTATCAGCTAAAGAAAGTGCTTTGTTTGATGCTATCTCTATGATTTCCTTTTCCTCCATTTTGGCAACAGTGTAAGGATCAAATCCAGCAAAAACTTCTCTGCAAAGAAAATTATACTATATTTGTATTAATTTATAGAAAGAATGTAATAATTAAATATAACTTGTTATACAAAATGTTACCTTAGTGTTTCCTTTCTTTTTATAATTTCTGTCCAATTGTAGTCCATGAGCAATCCAGACATTGCAAGAAGCTCAAACAATTTGCTGTTTCATGATTTAAACCAATTAAGAAGATAGTTGTCATATCAATGCCTATGTATCTAAATAGATGTAAAGACTTTAATTGTTAGTACTTACTTGTCGTCATAAGCTGGAACTCCCCAACATTCATCATGAAATTCTATGTATACCTTATCTGCATTAGGCATCTAGATTAATTAGTGTTATGTTCATTAAAATATTTCCTTTTGTTACTTATGGACCAATGAAGAAATGTTACAGTTGTAAAATAAGTGTGGACAATCTCAACTAATAATTGTTGAAAAATTGGTTAAATTTTTTTGGATTAAGTGAAAAATTGATAAGTTTGTGAAACAAAATTTTCCACCTAAAACAGGGGTAATTGTAGAATATAAAAATTGTATAATTTTCTTTCTATTTATTTTAATTTATTGTATCAAATTGGGCTACTGTAATTTTTCTTGAATCAAGGTGACCATTGATGAATGAGCCAATTATTGTAATTATTAATGATATTGATTAATCAGTAAAAGACTAACCGTTGTTGTTACAGTGAGTCTTTAAAATTTTGGAGGTCTTTACAACTTTTTAGTTTCTTTCTAACTAAAACTTTTTACTTTCAATAAAAAGAGCATTTGTTTGTTGCATTTTTCTTGAAAAACTTTCAATCTATGTTTTTCAGTTAGCCACTTCATTTTCAGTTAATGAACAATGCACAAGACTTGCAATGTATATCTTTATTATTATATTAAAAAGTTGATTAGTATCTGAAGAAAATTTTCCCCACCCAAAACTGGATTAATTTGGAAATTTTAGAGCAATTTTGTGATACTAATTGATTATTAAGTTTTATTTATAATTCATTTATTTTAAATGCAACAATTATTATTTTGTGGTTCAACAAGAAAAATAACAAATTGTGGAATTGAAAATTGTGTGAACATAAATGCATTGTAACATAGAGTTTCAAATGTGACTACTGATATTTCATTTATTATGAATTTCGATATTTGGAAATATGTAAGGATGACTCATACAATAGAATTATTTTTTTGGTTATATTTTTTGTTTTCCATACTAATTTCTAGAAACTTTTGGATATGTATTATTATGTTATCTATTAAATACACAATTTCTCTCTTCTAATGACTGTTAATTCAACTATTTCTCTTTTTTAACTCTAATATATGCACATGAAACTTCTATGACATTGTCTCTGGAGCATATTTGTTAATGGGTGATGATTTATTTGATTATGTTTTACGTTTTTTTTATATGTGCGTTTGTGTTTTTTGTGTGTATTTCATTTACTTCGATCATCTAATTATTTTATATTCTTCTAACAAGTTTGTTTGTTTTTTATTTATTTAATTGTGAAGATATGGAAACCAATTGGATCATCACGGATTGTTTGACTCGGAAAAATACTTTATGAATTCTCCTTTGTTTTTATCGAATATTTTCAATGTATTCGAACAATTGAAATAGGAAATTTGAAATCTGGCCTTCTTCGAGTTTTTTCTTAGACAAAAGATTTCAATCTAGATTTAGTAAGAAACACAAAGGTTCAATGTTGAATTCGTATATGCAATTTACCTATGGAACATTAGAGGCCAAAGATCACCTTAAAAACATTGTTGTTTGGAGCAAGGTAGCAGCTAAAGGTACAAACAAAGAAGTCATATCGTTAGTGCTCATCGTGTTATTAACTCTCATTTTATCGATCACGCCCCATCGTTGAGTTAGGAGGTAACACAATATTATGCAACCATTTTCTCTCTCTGATCAAGAAAGAGTAAAAAAGAATAGGGATGAAACATCTGATTCAAATTTAGTTGAGGAAGTAGCAGTAGATTCATTCTCTACGAAAGACGATATGTCTAGTTACGTCAAGAAAAAAAAAAACGTAATCCGCGAAGTTTTTGGTTCTAGTTCTTTTAATTCAGATAACACAAAATAACAAAGAAAAGATCTTCATAAGTTTTTGGAGTGTTATAGTATTAGAAGAGAACATTGACCAAAATCATTAAATAATAGCATAGAAGTCGGTCTTATAACAAGTTTCTAAGTTGCAGTTTCATCTTGATCATTAATATATTATTGAGAATTGTAATTACATAAAGTTAATCTGATTTCAATTGATGGTATAGCATCGCAGTCATAAAGACATAAAAAATCCTTTTTGAAACAATACTATATTAAAGTCAATTGATAACAACGAATAGTAGGTAATAAGTACCTAAGAAATGTGGAAGAAAAATAATTTAAAAGTGAAGAGTCAAGAGTAGTAGCGTATGACATAATATAAGTTCAGCAACTCAGCTAACTTCAAACCTTATGATGATTTTGTGCATATCACTACTCCTAATAGAAATTAAGTGAAGCAACACTAAAAAACCAATTAATAGACATGATATATACGTTCTAGCTATGTCATATTAATATTCAACTCAAACAAACTTACCGTTCAACTTTTTGAATCTTAATTTAATTACAGAATTATAAGCTTTTTTAGTTGAATGATCTGTTTTCAGGGTAAAACAAAATACTAATCTCAAATTAAAATATCTATACATTTAAGCATATCCGCAATAGATCGATCCCAAAAAACAAGATATTGTTAAATGTCTTCGTATTGTATAATAAAGTTTTAAAATGACCAAAATTACATATTTTTTTTGATAAATTGCTTCAATTTTTTAAATTGTAGTAGACCAACCTAACCCGACTTCATTTTTACCACAAAATAAATAGATGGAGTCGAAAAAACACTTTCATATTTTGACTCTTCGGTCCATTTTTATAATTCTAACATATATAAAAAATTTGACTCCAGCAATTACAATTGTAGTTACTACTAGTTTTATTAAAACCTTAGCATTAGTCAGAATTGTTGAAAATAATATACCTAATTATCTTTAGACAATTTTATTTAAATTTAATTTTATTTAAGATTTAGAATAACGTATGGTTAAGATATATAATTATATATCTATTTATAATATGTTTATAATTTGTTTTTTATTTTAGGGATATATGATATGTTTTTATATTATAATTTAGTTTTATATATAGAGCGATGGATAAAAATTTAGAATAAAAATTTCACATAAAAGAATAGACTTCTCCATTCAAATTATATCACATATAATATCGTTTCCGCAAATACAAAAACACAAAAACCCCATCAAATTCTAATGTAAAAGAAAAAAAAAATCAAAATTTCAACATGGTAAAATAAGGTTAAAATGAAATAGTATTGGGAATGAACTTGATCATACCACTATTTTTTGTGATCCAATTGCATCTTTTGAATTCCCCTGGCTCAGTATTCACTAGTAGACTTGATTGTTGTTGTATAGTTTTATTAGCTACTCCATATTCTCTTCTTTCATTTGGTGAAGCTGAAATCAAACGAAGTGCCAATGAAATATTTTCATCCAATGGAGTCAAAGAATCAGCTTGAGAAGAGTCATTTGAGTTTTGTGACAAAGATAGTGATATTGAAGATAGAGATAAAGATGAAGATGAAGTGCTTTTTTGAAGCCCGATAGGGTACACTTTCTTGAGACTTTTATTTTGGAAAAAACTTTGGTTCAATATTTTTTGTGTATCTTTGAAACTTGTGTTCCTTTCCAAAGCTTGTCTTCTTACATTTGGTTTAGACATGTTGGAGAAACGAGAGGAACAAAAATTGTAGTGTTATAAATGAGATAGAGATTGAATTGGTTGGAATTCATTAAAACTTAGGTGGTTTTAAATTGAGATGGATATAGTAAGTAAGAGCAATGTTTAAGTTGGTTGTTGAAATGTGTGTTTCATGTTCATTAAATATTTTTTGGTTCTTTATTTTCAAGCAAGGTTCTATTATGAGTCCTATAGCACGGGCAATACAATTTGTTGATTCGTGTTCTTTGGCCCCATTGAAACATAGATTAATCAATGTTAAGGTGATAATCTTTTTTAAATGTAAAACAAAACCGACATCAATTTTGAACCATTCTTCTTTTCTATATTTTGATGACAAAATTACATTTCAATTCTTTTTTTCTTATTTAGTTATAATAGATCGGCTATTTTTTTTTACATAGGTTCTTTATTTTTATGAAACTTTACAACTTAAATTTATGCTAGTTTTTTGAGGTTTAAGTTGTAAACGTTCATAAATATAAAAAAATTTAGTGAAAAAAAAATAGATAAAAAGTTTAAGTCGTAAAACATTTGTAAAGATAAAAGATATATTTAAAAAATTAAAGATAAATAGTGGATCTATTAGAACTAGATAAGATAAAAGATTATAGACTTAGTTTTACCTT
>JBBPBP010000004.1:21280275-21294072 GCA_037974735.1 Cicer chorassanicum
ATTTATTTATTTTTCAAAACTTATTTATTTTGGAAACTTCTACCATGCATGGAAGGAGTCATTTGCATTACACCATATCCAACAAATCACTACAAATATTAATACATTCATAATTTTTTTATTTTTACTTGGTTATTTATTTAACACTTTATTCTCATTTTACGAACACATACACTACAAATTACTATAAATATTAATATTATACTCAAATCTATACAAAATACTCCCTCTGTCCCACCATATTTATTGTATTATTTGAAATTTCATAGAGATTAAAAAAAGATGATAAATAAATGAAACAAAATGATGATTTTACTAATTCATCTTTATTATCTATTGGTGTATTCTCATTACAATAAATGTAAAGGGAAAAATATTAACTAGAGAGTAGTGTAAATTACAATAATTAGATGGTACAATTATTAAAAAAAAAGTAATGAAAGTTGTATTGAAAACTAAAAGTGACGATTTTTGCGGCAAATATGGTTTGCAATTGCGATAATTATTTTGGAACAGAAGGAGTATATTGGTTTAAAATTTAGAAAAATTTAACCAAACTTTTTTAATATTGAAATATATTTATTTAAATTTGTAATTTGATTCTATTGATATTTGTACATTTTATTAAAATATTATATAAAATATGAATGTTTTATAAATAAAATGCATGTAACTTGAATGTGTATTTTAATGAAAGGTTATATATTTGATTGTACCATATTAAAAGAAATATATTTTTGGGCATATAATTAATTAATTGTGTTCATACATCCCATGTCAAAATCCAAAAATGGGATAATGATAGTGTAAAAAAAATGACTATTTTGTTATACTTATATCCTTTAGATATTCATTATTTTGTATATTTATATAATAAAATATAGAATTCCACGTGATAACACAAAATGATATTTATTTTTATGAGTAAACACTAACTCATGCTTTGCACGTGTCAATTACCAATTATTATATTTATTTTAATTATAAAATTAATCTAAAATATTTCACAAATTTGGTGTAAATTTATTATCTTTAGTGTTTAAAAGTTTAATTTTATTAAAAAATATTTTTGACATTACAATATAAATCACAAATATAGATAATATATTTTTGGCTAAATACTACACGTGGTCCCTAATTTCAATTAATTTTTTAGTTCTTTATCTTTTTTTTCCTTTCCTATTTAGTCCTTTATTTTAATTTTAAGTGACAATTTGATCTTTTATGTTTTAAAATGTCAACAATGTTTTGATCTTTTATGTTTTAAAATGTCAACAATGTTACCCTTTGTTTTTACAAAAATTCAAAAAATTCATCAAAATTTTCAAACAAAACCCGTAAAATTAATTATCATCTTCAATATAATGCGAATTTCAACCACGGTGGTATTTAACCTATATTTTTTCAATCATTAATAGTGATGTATAATAATTTAACCTTTAATGTTACTTGTATTGTATATTTTTATTCACTAAATAATTTTATTTTAGTATATATATATATATATAATTTATAAAAATTAAATGAAATTTATATTATATTGTTTATTTATAGTTATAATAATATTTAAACTTTATAATTTATATATAAATAATTATTTGTCTACCACTTACAGCGCATGAGTTCATCCAGGCTAATAAATGTTAAAGCTTAATTAAATGGTAAAGGTAGTGGCGGTAAAGCTTTGTTACACTAATGATGATTCTTTTAGTTGCAGTGTTTGTCTCAATGCAAGGTGAAATGGGTCCGTAACAACCTTGACTCCTACTCTATTGCCTTTAATTCTGAGATATACCTCTGGCCTGCAAGGACAAAGATATTCCATCTTTCTTTCTTCTATAATCGTTTCGTCATTTCCACTTTCAAAATTCTTTCAAGAATCTAGGAAGGCCCGACTCCATCACTAGATTTACCTATTTTAGGTTCCTCGTTGGAGGCTAGTCGAGGTGTCAGTTTTACAGATCTATGATTTATCAGTTCCGGTTCAAATATTGAATGTGTTACAAAAATTTTATAGTTAAATAGACTCTAAAATTATATGCGCTAATTGGATTTATATACTCACTTTTTTAAATAATTCTTTTTGATAAAAAAAATTCAAAAAATTTTGGAGAAAAATAATTTGACTTATTTTTGAGAAAAAATATTTCAAAGAAATAAAAATAAAAAAAAAAATTTCAAGAAAAAAATTTTAGTTTACAAAACAGTGGTCCTACGGACCTTCTCACTTAAGCCTATAAAAGTTAATAAAATAATGGGCTTGGGCTTAGAAAAATTGTTTCAATAGGAGGCCCATAATTAAAGGGCTTAGGATGAGGTTTATTAAGAGAAGTTTAGCCCTTTAAAGCTTAATCCGTTTCGGAAAGAGAAAAAACAATAGGTACGTTTTTTTGAGTTTAAATAAAAATGATTTGTATTTTAAATAATTTAGAGATTAGTTTTAGAGATTTTTTAAAAAATGATTTTTTAACTCCCGTTTGTTTACTATTATAAAAATAATTTTTAATCCGTTTGTATATAATTTTTTTTAGACTACAGTGACCATTTCGTATACACATTTTAAAATTTTATAATTGAGTACTTCTCAAAAACCAATAAATAAACACACACAACCAAAAAACAAGAAAAATCTAAAAAGAAAACAAAATTTATTGGATGAAAACAAGGTGACATGGAAAGAAAAAAAAAAAATAACAACGTCGTGGGAAGAGAAAAAAAATGCCCAACTTATTAAAAATGAACGGAGGGCAATTTGGGATTTTTCAAAATAAGGTAGGGTAATTGCATCGTTTTCTATCGTTAATGAGTTAAGTTCTGTGTTTTTCAGTTGTATTTCATTTTTCTCTCTCATCTATCGCAATAGCAAAATGAGAGAAGCTACTATTTTTAGCTTTTCATTTTTAGCCAAAAAATGATTTTTTTAACAAAATGATTTTTTAAAAATATGAAACAAACACCTTTCAAACCCTACAAAATAACTTTTGGTTTGAAAAAATAGATTTTTTAATGAAAAAATCTAAAACAAACGCACCCAATATATTTAATATTTTAATTATTAAATTATTTCTCTCTCTCTTAGTCTTTGAAATGGAATGTCAAGTACTTGAGGGGATTCAAATTCAATTAAGTTTTCTATTGAGGAAAGTGGTGATAATTAATTGTGCTCCTCCTTAAACAAAAACTTATACGTTATATAAATTTGATTTAGTTACATTTTTGTCCTCTATGTCGTCATTACCACAAAAGTAGTCTCCCATCTTAAAAACAAACAATTTGATATTTCAATTTTCACATTTTTTGCAAATATATTTGCCCTTCCCCTCATTTTTAACCTAGAACTAGTAGTGTGACACTTTTTTTAAATGATGTGCTATCTAAAATGATTATATATGAGACCAAAACTTAATGGACTTATCATTTACATCCCATGAAAACTTTAATGAATTTTTTTTTTTAAATTATAGTAAATAAAACATTTATAATTAAAAAATTGTTAAACCTAAATTACAAATACAGAAAATATGAAAAGGTAAAATTAGAAAGCCTAAAACTATAAAATCCCCCATCGTGAATATTTATCATCATTGTCATTTTCATTATTTTCTGGTCTTGTTTCTTCATTGTTTCATCTTTTTTTATTTCTAATGAAAAACAGAGGCACAAACGGAGGTGTGACAATAACTGATTTGGAGAAGGTGATCCAAAATATTATGTTAGGTATATTATTTGTGGTGATGATTTGTTGACGGTGTTAGTTTTGCGGAAAAAAATGGTCGTAAAATGGAGTTTACAGTTTATTGCTCGCTTGAACACTCATTTTCCTATAACTTTCTCGCTTAAACTCAACTCTAGGATAGGTAACCTCCTAAATCTGGCTCAACGACATGAGGATGTTGGAACTAAGTTGGTTTTCCACTTATAGTTTTGATGTTAACAAAAGTGTTTTACGAGAACAACAAATTTGGATTAGTGGCTTCATTAAGTATGCAAAATTTGGAAGAAGAAAATCAGAGGAAGGTACCAGAGGAAGATAATCAGAGGAAGCGACTATTGGAAAGTCGCTAGAGGAAGTGACCAGAAGATGAGATCAAAGGAACACAAAGTATGCGCGTCTCCCTCTAAAAGTAATGTGCCGATGAATTTTACGAAGATTGCCTCTAATGTCTGGGTCTGATGTTTGGTCTGAAGATTGGGTCTGAAGACTGCCTCTGAAGATTGAATTTGAAGCATGCCTCTAAAGCCCTTGCATGCCTCTGATGTGCATAAACTCAGTATGTCTCTAAAGAGTTTATATCAAAGTATAATTAAATCTGAAGAGATTGTTCAAATCATAAATTTAAAGCTCATGATCCACTGATCAAAATGGTGCAACACACTCCAAATGTTGCCTCTGATATGCAGCCTCTAATGTTGCACTAACTTTGAAGTTTCAACAAGGTGATTTGCTCAATGCAATAATTCTAATCATGTA
The DNA here is from genome assembly GCA_037974735.1 of Cicer chorassanicum. Classification (NCBI taxonomy): domain Eukaryota; kingdom Viridiplantae; phylum Streptophyta; class Magnoliopsida; order Fabales; family Fabaceae; genus Cicer; species Cicer chorassanicum. The sequence goes on from JBBPBP010000004.1 coordinate 21,284,747, forward strand.
ATTCTTCCTCTGACTATCATTATTCAAGAAATACATCGTATCACTCCAACAAGAAAGTCAATGCCTATAATGGAAAATCAACAGCTGAAATTGAAAGAATTAAGTATGAAAAGAAGACTTAGCCGAATCAAAAACTTGTGAAGATCTAAGAACAATCCAAATTCATTACAACTCAAAGCAAGCAAGATTATGAAATAAGATTCGTGTTTTTGAAGACAATCTAAAATAAGATTTGATTTAGATTTAATAATTGAAGAAAATCTTTGACCAAGTTGAAAAGAAGATATGGTCAAGAATTGTTTGGGAGAACATATGATCAAGATCTTATCAATAAGAAGATATGAATTATTTACAAGAAGATTTGATCAAAATTAATCACAAGAAGATATGTATTATTTATAAGAAGATTTGATCAAGATTTATCTACAAGAAGATACGAATTATTTACAAGAAAATTTGATTAAGATTTATCTACAAGAAGATATGATCAATAATTGTTTACAAGAAAAAAAACACTCATAAGAAGATACATTTATTATTTGCAAAGATATGATTTAGATTTTGCAAGGACAAAGGAGAAACCCTAACCTATTCTATAAATAGATATTCAAGACTGAAGAAGATAACAAGAGAACTCACAAGCACAAAATTTCTTAAGTAATTAGTGTTCATAAAGTTAAGGTCTAGAGAAACACTTGCTCAAAAGAAATATTTTCTAAGTGTTTTCTAGTGTGAGAGTCATTGTTACAATCAGCTTGTTAGAAGCAAACCAATTTGTTCCAAACTCTTGTATCTCAGCTCGATAGTGGCTTTCGTGTTTCTCAAGCAATTTGTAGGTTTTTAGGTTGTGAAGACTTGACTTGTAGGGTCAAGGTGTTGTGTGCCTTCAACAATTTGTGGTTTTCAGGTTGCGTGGAGAAGACTTGACTTGTAGAGGCAAGGTGTTTGTGTTCCTCAATAAGTTTGTAGGTGTCATGTTGTTTTGAGAAGACTTTGCTTGTAGGGTTAGATGATGTGTAATTCAAGTTTTGAATTAGTTGATTAAATTCTTCTGAGTGAGGGGACTAGACGTAGATACCAAGTTGGTGGTGAATCAGGGTAAATTCTTGTGTCACTTTAATTCTGCAATTCTTGTTTTACTTTTGCCTCTGATCACTTAACTCGATTGCTACTACTTTTATTCTAAATAAGTCACTAAATTCGAACTAGTATGAAATAAATTAACAAAAAGAATTCAACTTAGTCAAACACAATTCAACCCCCTTATCGTGTTAGCACCTTCAAAGAAAAGGTAGAAAGAGATAACTCTCAAATTTCTCAAAGAAACTTGTTATTGTTTGATTGTCAAACACTTGGTGATGAATCCTATTTTTACTATTCTTGTACGGCTTTACAAGATAAATATTTCTAGAGGCATTTAATTAATGCAAATAATTGATTATAAGAAAAATCTAGAGAATAAGAATACTCTAGTTCATATATCTAGAGTAATATAGAGATATTATTCTTGTTCTAGTTGTTATTCCTTTGTTTAGTAGTGTATCTTGAAAGTTCAATAATATTTTCTATTTCTTGAAAGTTCCGTAATATTCTCTATCCCTTTATCAAAACAGTTTACTCAATTTTAATAATAGAATCTCTAAAAATATATGTATGAGATGTCGTCGTGTCGATAATTATTTATTCTTATCGGATAGGGAAAAAGAAAAATATAAAGAACAAAAAAAAAAAGATTAATCGTAAAACTTACAATTAAGACCACAAATGAATCATGTCGGATTAAGTGGAATTTGTTTCAATTTGACTCATCTTGATAAAATTCATTATACTCAAACTTCGACTCAACTTGTTCCATATGGCTCGTTAACTCAAATTGCACAAATAAAAAAAACAAACTAATTTAGATCCTGAATATTTTATTATTATTAAATCAATTAATGAAATAAACAAGTCGGACTATATATAATTTGAGTTCAACTGATCATATATTTATCAAAAACTACTTGATTTTCAGCTCAAATTCACTTCGTTTGGATCATATATCAAGATCTTACCAAGTTAATTGTTGGAATCGAGTTTTCAAACTTTCTAAAAAAAATTACAATTGAAAAATACCACAATAAACCTTATAATTTAATTATGTCCATGGAACACTTCCTCTAAGTGACTTTCATTTGACATATGTTAATTTTACAGTACACTGACAAAAAAGAATATACTATGACAATTGGAGATACAAGAAACTCTTCAGCTAGAAAAACATAAGGAAAAGGATGAGCAAAATTAGAAAAACACCAAAATATATCTTATATCTTGCATTGATCTAAGTTGGGATTTTAAAAAGTACTCTCATTTGTTGTTCTTAGGTGGATGATGCCTTGGTGAATGATAGTCAGCTGTAAAAGCAACAAAACCAACACCAACCTCATCAGACAAATGGCTTCTCAAACTTTTCTTTCCATGTGCACTGGATCTTGATGAATTCACACTCAATTTCTTTGACTCTATTGCTGCTAGGGTTTTCTCCTTAGTTGCAGTTATAACTTTAGCCTGTTCAAGATATCCCATAAATAACCATTAATATTAATATGTTCCATATGCATGGAAAGCATGCATCGATAATAAAAAAAAACTAGATTATTTGTCTCTTAAATGCAGTTCAAATGGTAAAAGCCTGTAAAAATATTTGATATGTTGAGACGTAGATTAGAATTTGCACTAGTCTCTTTTCCTCATTTAATGTGTAAGATTTTTTCAACTAAACTTGTAAAAAATAAAGAAAGAACTAGATTCCTATTAGTGCTTTCTTATGACATTAAGAATTTCAAAAGTATTCAAATTTTAAAAGTAAATCATTCAATAAGATTTATTATGGGTGTTTTTATTGCATGAATGATATGTGAAAGTGGATTGATTACCATGGTAAAATTCCAAGAAAAAAATTTGAAAGAGACTGTTTGATTGAAATGAATTAAGAAACATCGAAAGAATTTTTACAGTAAAGTTCAATGTTTAAAACTTAAAAATATGGCATAAAATTTAATTTACCAATATTTGTTTCTTAAAAAAAACTAATAAACAGAGAAGATATTAGTAATCAAATTCCTAATAATAAAAAGTTATCTACATATGATATTTTTAAACCTAAAACAACTATGAAAATGTAATATTTTTGACCTAAAACTTCCATAAATAAACTTTTGAGTAAATCAAACATTCCTATATAAAAAGTCTATGTAAAAGTTATGAACACCATTTTAATTTTAATTTGTTTACCCCCTCTTTAAGGGACATACACACACTATATCACACAAAAAGAATACATAAGCTCTTCAAAAAACATGTATACATAATATACCTTTGTGCTCAAAAGTCCATTAACTTCACCACCTGCATGCCATTTACACGTTTTGAGCTAATCATTTGACAATAATATCTTCTTACAAGTACAATAAATTAATTAAAGCATATATATAAATGTAAATATTTACTCTCTTTATAATGAAATATATAAACAAAAAGATATAAAAAAGTTAATATTTTTTTGTCTAAAATTTATTCCACATACATAAATTTTCCACGTACTTTTTATACTTACATTACTTTCCAAAAGGGTATATATATGATAAGGAAATAAGGTTAAAATAAAGCATATACCTGTAGGATGCATCCTAGCAGTGGACAACCAGGCAGCACAAAGGAATACAAGCAAAACACAAAGACTAGTAGTAGTACTCTTTATAGCTACCATGATGATTATGAGTCTAACGTTGTTCCAAATAAAAATTGAGAAATGGAGAAAGGAGAGGAATGCATTCCAAAAGAGATGTTGTTATTTATATATAGCTAATTATTATTAAATAGTGTTAATTAAGGAGAAATTACCAAGGTCAAGTATAGGTATTCACACCCATAAACCTAAGTCAAAGATAGGAGCTATCTTTCCAACATTCGCCTTTTTCAACGTACGCTTCAAAATGTATATAGCTGTTAACTCCCTCCGTCCCACTTTTAAGTTATTTCACATAGATTTTAAAAACTCATAAATAAATTAAAGTAATAATTTTTAATATTATCTTATTTTTAAGGGGAAAAATTATCGTTATAAACCATTGGAGGCTAATCATTGTCATAAATTTAAGGTCTGTTTGGGAGGAGTATTTTGAAGGAGAGTAATTAAAAAAAACTATAAAATATTTTAAAAAATGAAAGAAGTGTAATTGAAATGTTATATGATTATATATCATGCTGTTCTCTTACATTTTTTTAAAATCTCAAATATATATTAAAATATAGATTTAGTCCTCTAAAACTCTTCAAAAAAAATCTCCCAAACAGTATAATAAACTGAAAGTGTTGATGATTTTAATTTAATTTTAAAATATTAAAATATAAAATAACATTTAATTTAAAATATTTTTCTTTTGCTAATGTGCGTGTAACACTAATGAGACGAAGGGAGTATTTTATAGTGCTCTTATTGGTAATTTAAATTGGTTTTCAATCCCCATATGAATTTTTTCTATAAACTAGTATATTAAATAGAAAAATAAGTATTATAAATTCTGTGTGAACCAGAGAATGTATCGAAGAATGCCATGGTGAGAGGGTTCAAAGGCCATTGTGTTTGTGTTCATCAATCGAGGAGAGTGCACCAAAATTAAGTTAACAAAAAGAGAATGGTGTTATTCACAATAACGTAGAAAACAAGTTAGGTGTGTTTGGCGTTTGTCTACCACCGTCTACGTACTCATTTTAGAAAAGAAGTGCTTTAATTTGCCGAGGTAGGTATGGTACATAAAAATAGGTGATTTATGCTTATTAAATTTTTTAGATTACAATTTCCCATATAAGTGAACATGAACATTTAGCAGTTTAAGGCGTTAGCATAGCTACACCCAAGTTATACTAGTATTTTAACAACTACTTTCAGTTTTGATTATACACAACATATTTAACCTCACATTATAGCAACTTAATTTATATACACTCTTACTCTAAAGTTTTTTGAATTGGAAGTAGTTATATATAATCGTACTCTAAAGTTTTTTGAATTGGAAGTAGTTATTGGAAGTAGTTATATATAATCGTATGATTGTTGAACATATTTGACTAAAATTATAAATATTTCTAAAGCCATTATAAGTATTATAAGTGCTGGGACAAATCAAGAAAAATATCAAATGTGGGGCCCGAAAATTCATGATAAATTTCACATAAAATAAAATTACAACAATTATTTTTACAAAAGTAAAAACAAAATAGTTATGTAATATTTAGTTTGCACACCGACAATCGGGTACTAACATGTTCGTTTGTCTGCTTTTCTCGATAAAAATAGTAGAAATTAAAAAAAATGATACTATTATTTAAAATATTTAGTTGTTTAATGATGGATAAAATTTAAAGAATAAAAGGTTACATGTCTGTCTGATTATTTTATATTTAAGTTTAAGTATTTTTATAATTTTAGTTATTTAACTCAATAAAGAAGGATAAAAGTTTGAATAAAATTGGAATAAAAAAGTCGCACCAAAACTTGATATTACATTCATTTTGATATAGATATGATTTTATATAAATAGCCTATATAATAGATTATTATTAAATAATATGTGAGTGTATTGTGTTATGCGAAATTAAAAAATCTATGCATGAAAGAGGAGGGCTCATCCCATGGACGCCTACTCTATATTTATCCCTACTTATGAGTAGTTATGATTTATCAACCATGTAAAACTTTAAAACTATAAAAGAAAAATAATAATATAAATTTTTTTAGACTAACAATGTATTAACATAATCTCTTAAAAAATTAGTAAGCACCATTAATCTTGTTATAAAAATATGTGTATTTTATAAAGTGTACTTGTTTCATGAAATTAAAAAAGTTATTAAAAAAATAAAATTTATATTAATTTAAGGATATTTTAATAATGATATCATTAAATATAAAGTAAAGAAGATATTTTGAGGTGCTTCGTGTGTTTGGAGTTCTATTGTCAAAGCGATGGAAGTTCTTAAATCAGAATTGATAAAGGTCTTGTGTCTTTCTGGTATGATAGCTGTCTACCTGAGGATTATCTCTGTAATATTGTTCCTTATGTTCATATCAGTGAGTCTAATCTCACTTTTGTTGGGTCATTTGGCAGGCTCAAGATGATACGGTGTTCAATGATAGTAAGTGAACTAATTGGCAATGTTTTAGTGAAATACATTCTTATGTATCTATTTTTTGCAAGTTCTCGGTGCTCCTAATACCCATAAACCAATGTGAGAGGTCTCTTGGATTTCTCCCTCTAACGGTGTACTCAAAGTTAACGTCGATGGAAGCTCTCTCAAGTGTTATGCAAAATCTCAAATCAAGTGTTTTGAAGATAAACAAACAGTTAATTAATCATTAATCATTATTCTGATTATGTTGCTATTTAACTTGTGTTTTTGGGTGATTTATTCAAAGATATGTGATCAAATACATTCATACAACAATCAACGATCTAACCATGAAATAAATCAAGAACATCATGTCTTACTTGAATTGGAGATTGATTACAAGAACATTCTAGTTTATAAAAAAATATTCTGGTTTATCATGGAACATTCTGATTTTTATAAAAAAATCATTCTGGTTATCTCTTTTTAGGGACATAATTAAAATAAAATGTTCTCCATAGTTAAAACCTCAAGTTAAAGAATATCAAGAATACTCAAATCACTAATTAAGCTCAGATCTTAAGCTGAAGACCCAAAAAAGAAAAACAGCCTCCATATCGATGACCAGATTGATCTCCGGATTGATGAGTTGTGAGCAAGGACAGTAAGGACAATGGTAAACTGTTGCTGCATTTTTTGCAGAAAAGCTCAGCATATTTCTAAGACAAATGACTGACACTTTACAACCATTCAATCACTTATCCACATTTTCTATACAACACAAAACCAAGAAAGTCTTGGTTTTATAGAAGAACATTTTGGATTGAATAGGACACATACCTATTAAAGTTTAATTTGGACAAACGTTAAACTCAAGTTAAGTAATGACTATATTGAGCATTTCTGACCCTCTCCTCATCTATAAAAGGAACATCAAGGAGAAGACAACATCAATAGTTTTTAAAGCAATCATTCCAATACTTAAACAATCATACTCAAGCAACAAAACTCTTCACTCAAGCAAAACTCCAACATTCTCTTATTATATTCAAGGAACTATTTATTGAGTTATTTTGATGATCAATCTCAAACAAGTGTTGAGTAGATTTTGATCTTATACCCTTTTATCATACACATCATTTGAAACTCAAGTCTATCTCTTAAGATAGTTTGAGTATGTTGTAAAAATCCTTTTAGTTGTTAAAAGGCAACTTGTAAAAATCTTTTATGGACTGAAAGGTAACTGTAAAAATCCTTTCTAGGTTGAAATGTGAATTCTAAAACTAATCAAGAGTGATTAAGAAATATAGTGTGAAAACAAGATCGTTCTTGTACCAATCACATTAGTGGAAAAACTCACAATTTTTTTATGATTGAACGTAGCCCACCTTGGCTGAACTATGATACATCATTATGTGATCTTCGTATCCTTATTCTTATTTATTTCTCACTCACTAATCACATATCACTTAGAAATTATTTGTTTTATTCATTTTTAACTCACCCATAACGTTCTGCATTTTTTGTTTGAAACCAAGATTTTTCTTGAGTTAATTTGAATTAGATTCAGGAATTAAGATTTTAAAAAGGGATCACAATTCAAACCCCCCATTCCTTGTAATTGATATTGCTACTTCAATTGACACTAGAGCTCTGCCGCTAAGGTTAAGCACCTAACAAGTGTTAGAGGAAAATATTCAAAAATCAATGTCAAATGCTAGGTATATTGTTGAAGGAGGATAATCAAATAGACCACCTTAGTTCGATGGTACAACCTACTACTTTTGGAAAGGAAAAATGCAATTATTCTTTAAATCACATGATACGTGAATGTGGCGCATCATAACAGATGGAAACTTCATAAGGGTTGATCAAAGTGATCCAACATCTGCTGAAAAGAAAGAAGCAGGTTGGACAACAGAAGACAAAACTAAGGTACTTCTAAACTATAAAACTCAATTATTTTTGTCTTGTGTCTTGAGCAAGGAGGAAAGTGAAAGAGTTGATGAATGTGATACGGCCTAAAAAGTATGGGATACATTACATACTCATCATGAAGGAACAAACCATGTCAAAGAAACAAGAATTGATGTTGGTGTACTAAAATTTAAACTATTTGAGATTAGTGAAGGAGAAACTATTGATGAAATGTATTCAAGATTCACAACTATAGTAAACGAAATGCGCTCCCTTGGCAAGGCATACTCAGTCCAAGACAAAGTAAGAAAGACTTTGAGATGTCTCCCTATCATATGGAAACCAATGGTCATAACCATAAGTCAAGCCAAAAATATTGACACTTCAATTAGAAGAACTCATTGGAACTTTATGAGCACATGAAGTACTGCTGCAAGAGGATAAACCAATAAAGAAAGGAAAATAATAGTTTTAAAATCTTCACAAAACCTTCAAGAAAGTTCATCCTCGCAACAAGATGAAAAAGAAGATTCAGAGGAAAGAAGTTTTCCAAGCAAAAGTGAAAACTCTAAAATAGAAATAGATATTAAAAAAAAATTAAAAAAAAAAATCACATGTTATGGGCACAGCAAATTATAACGTTATAAAACTGAATATTGTTTGAACAAAAAGGCACCAAGGAGATTTTCATTCAAGAAAAAATCCATAATAGTCACTTTGAATTATTCTGAAGAATCAGACACAAAAGATAATATTTTGATTTAACTTAATGAAGATTTAACATAGTTGTCTTTATCAAATTAGTCATGTTTTGATTGTTGCCATTTTTTGTGTAGCTCGTCCACATGTCAAGCCTTGTTCTTTATTTGTTTTCTGTTTCTTTTCATTTCATTTGCATCATAAATAAATACACAGTAGTTAAATTTTCTTATATTTAAGATCATTGAATAAGATTACTTTTTTTTGTCTTCGAAGTCAAAAAAGTATAAATATGAGTTTGGACAACTAACTAATCCGTGTTTTAAGGAAATATTGAAATATATAATAATGGATAATTGAGGCGATTTCCCTTAAGGAAGCCCGCATTGTAAATGGCGATTTCCCAAAGAGATTTTTTTATAAAAAAAATTCAGTTTTTTTTTTTAATTTTTATTATATATATAATTAATATAATTCATAAAAAAATAACAAAAATATATAGATAAGTAATATAATTCATAACAAAAATATATATATAATTAATATAATTGATAACA
>JBBPBP010000004.1:21294237-21330343 GCA_037974735.1 Cicer chorassanicum
AAAATATAATATATATATATATATATAATTAATTAATATAATTCATAAAAACATAATTTAAATAACAATAATATATATATATATAGTTAATATAATTCATAAAATACATAAATATAAATTTTAAATTACATAAAAATAATTCATAATTAAATATAATACATAAATAATTCATAATTCATTTAGTACCACATAAATAAAAATTTTAAATTATGATTAAATTTTAAATTACATAAATAATTTATTCATAAAAAACCACAAATTTTACAAAAATTACTATAAAATTAATGTTGAAGGTGACCTACAGTACCACATTGTCGATGTTTTCTCACACGTACGAGATTTTGACGACGCCTTGGTACATCACGAGTTTGTTCTTCTTCTTCTTGATCTTCGTCTTCTTGCTGTTGAGGATTTTTAGGAGGAAGTGCTGTAGAAGAACTACTTCCACCTTGAGTCCAGTTGGATATTTGATTCAACGAAGTATATGCATTCTCAAAGCTTGGAATTTGAAAGCTTTGTTGACACATATTATTTAGTAACTGGGTAGCAGACTCAAGTGTATTATAACGAGTGTTGAACGTGTTATACAACAAATTCTCTTCACTTGATGCAAAAGATAGTCGACGAATGTCTTCTTGATATGGTTGTTGGCTGTCAAAATTAAATTGTTCCCCTGGCGTGAACCCGTAAGATTGATATGGTGTGTGGGTAAAAGTATGAGGATGTGGTGTTTGAGTAAAGATTTGAGGAGGCGGTTGAGTCTCAGGAGGTGTTGGTATATAATATTGGTTTTGTTGTGTTGTGTTGGACATTGATTTCTAAAAAAAAGGTTGGCTAGATTGTGGTGGAGGTTGGGGTGGATTGACACGAGGATCAACCAATTGGTTTTCTACATAAATAAATCGTTTAGAATTTTGGCAAAACCAAACCATGTATTCATAACTTGGTTTAAATTCAACATTTAGAGGTTGACCATGAAGAATATGATTCTCTCGTTCATTCCACTCTTTGTTCTCATTTTCGTAGAACATTTAGGTGTTGGTATATAATATTGGTTTTGTTGTGTTGTGTTGGACATTGATTCCTAAAAAAAAGGTTGGCTAGATTGTGGTGGAGGTTGGGGTGGATTGACACGAGGATCAACCAATTGGTTTTCTACAGAAATAAATCGTTTAGAATTTTGGCAAAACCAAATTCATAACTTGGTTTAAATTCAACATTTAGAGGTTGACCATGAAGAATATGATTCTCTCGTTCATTCCACTCTTTGTTCTCATTTTCGTAGAACAATGCCCAACTATAGTCAACTTGTTTATGCAAATCTACCTTATGATACTTTTTCATGTTCCTCGGGGGATGTAGAATTTCTTGAGGTAGTCCAAATTGTAGTTTCACTCTATCGGTTTGATGCATTTCTATTATGTAGAAACAAATCAAATATGTAGATGCATTCCATAGCCAATTGTCTTATGGATTATCGTATGTTAGATGTAGGTAAGGCCTCCAGAAAAACTGATATATAACAAGTTTGTTAGTAATACATGCATAATATGAAATAAAATAATATAAATAAAGTAAGTGCTTATAATAATCCAAATAATGGTTGGCATGATCCTTCGTCAACACATGTGTACTGCATCCGACACATTGCACAAAATTTCATGAGAGAGTTCAAGGTCAAGGAACTTCAAAGAAACTTGTTTGTATGGGTAATGATCTAATTCTTGTTAGTATATTTTCTATTTATCACTTTATCATATTTGATAATTTTTACATCATTTATAACAGGATATGCATTAAATGAACCATCATTCAAATATTACCGCAATGAAATCAGGATGGCAAATCCAGAGGCTTTAAGATGGATCGATAATATCCCCCAGAACAATAGACTATGGCTTATTCTCAAGGTCGACGATGGGGACACATGACAACAAATATTTCAGAATCAATCAACGCAGTGCTCAAGGGTACACGCAATCTCCTAATCACTGCTTTGGTACAATCAACATACTATAGATTGGGAGTTTTATATGCACAAAGGGGACAACAACATCAGACATCATTAGCTTCTTGTCGAGTATACACAGACGATTGCATGGACAAGATTAAATATGAAGTTGGTAAATCCAATATTCACCAAGTCATGCAATTCGACCGAAATCGTTATTCTTTCATGGTGTATGAAATAGTAAACCCAAGAGAGGTGCGACCAATTGGTCATTTTGAAGTCAACCTTCAAAGAAAATGGTGTGATTGTGGAAAATTTCAAGCTATACATATTCCTTGTTCACATGTCATAGCCGCATGTTCTTACGCTCGTCAAAACCAGGGCCGGTCCAACCCATTATGAGGCCTAAAGCGAAATTATCAAACGGGGCCTTTTCAAAGTTAATAAATAAATTATTAATATTTTTATTTAAAATTGATCTTTCGTACTTTTTTTGATGCAAAATCATTTATCAAATTAGTGTAATCCATTTCGTTTAACAATTCTTTTTCAATTGATAATAAAACTAATCCATTTAAAAAATTTCTAGTTTCTGCTCCAGCCAAATATATAGAAAAGGTTGATCTCTACTAGAATTGAAAAAAAGACTAATAATTTAGAATATAAATATTTACTTAATACTTAACAGATTACAGATGAAAAAGAGACGAATAAATTAAAAACACACACCTTAATATATTTTGGTCACTGATAAGAACTACTCACGCAGTGAAAATTCAAAATGAAAAATAAAATCAAAGCAAGGAATAAAGAAGTAGGGTCAAGGGTGAAAAAACTTGTTGTTGTACAGAAAAGGAATGCATTTAATATTAAAAGATTCTCCAACCCTCATCCTCATAAATAGTTGCATCGATTTTAATTGACTAATTAAAAATTTTTGGAGATCTTTTTTGTTTCTATACATGGTTAAAGAGTTTTGATAATATATTATTGTGCCTCTGTACCGTATAAAAATTAAAGTAAAAAAATTATTTTTTGGCGAGGCCTAAAGCAAGGGCTTTAGGCGCCTCCCCCGTGGGCCGGCCCTGGTCAAAACTATTTAGTGATTCTACCTGACGTGTACAAGGTTGTTAATGTATTTAACGTCTACAAAGAAGAGTTTCCACATATACCCAATTGAGGATATTGGCCCACATATGAAGGTGAAACATTGTATCACAATCCTAAAATGCGGAGAATTAAAAAATGTCATCCAAATAGTACCCGTATTAGAACTGAAATGGACGTTAAAGGAAAAAACATATATATATATATATATATATATATATATATATATATTTGTTATTTTTTGTATGAATTATATTAATTATATATATAATACATATTCAAAAAAAACTGAATTTTTTTTTTAAATCTCCTTTGGGAAGTCGCCATTTGCAATGCGGGCTTCCTTAAAGAAATCGCCATTTGCAATGCGGGCTTCCTTAAGGAAATCGCCATTTGCAATGCGGGCTTACTTAAGAAAGTCGTCATTGCAAATAGCATGCCTAGTTGAAAATGGGAGGCATTTTGATAAAAAAGTTTAACGGAGAGTTGTGTATTTTTTTTTTTTAGAATGGGGTTATTGAAAAAAAAAACCCAAAACATTTACAATCAATTTTTAGCTAAAAAAAATTATAATCCATTTTTTTTCTTCTTATTCGTGTCTCTACTGTTACGATTTCTATATCAATTAGTGGTGAAGTGACCGACAAAAATCCATAAGCCAAGTCATCCTTTTTGTCCACCTATGCATGGCACCTCACAAAAAGAATTTTTGGAGGGGCTATTCTACATGTTGCACTTGATAGCATGCTATATATTGGGGTGATTGGTCCTTGTTGGACTAGAGATTGTGTGAGATTGGGAGTGAGAGGGATGCTTTTTGGTGAATGGATGAGTGGAGAAGATTAACACTTTTTGTTATTTTTAGTGGAGATAAAAAATTAAATCCAAATAATAAAATAAAAAATTAAATAAATGATTACACTCAATTAAAATGAAAACCGATTGTCTGTTGCTACAATAAAAAAAAAAAATACGACATGGCTTCACACATGTGGGTGTATTTAAAAGAATGTGTTACATGGTGTAATCCTACATTTCTCTAAAATATTATTCACTTAGCTTATCATAATTATAAAGTTGTTAGGTAATTATTTACCTCATCAAAATTAAAGTGATGAAAAAGTAACAACACATGTCCTTTATATGTAAATATAATTTTGGTCCAGTGTAACTAATAAAAACTAGAATATAAAAAGTTAAGAAAACTAAACTCAAATTAGATTGAATAAAAATATTAATGTAATAATATTCGGAGTTAGAATGAATTTTTTTGAAAGCATGCGAGAAAATCAATGTCATGTGATAATTCTTAAATAATATCTTTAGAATACTTGTCAATAAGACCCTAATTATATTATAAGTATATATATGTTGATGCAGGGTGGGGTAAGTATTATATATGTGGCTATACCCATCAAATGGATATTGAATATCCTACTAATTATGTGTAATGTTTACATATATATACAGTGGATTCAATACTCATTGTCATTCATACATGCAGATCTCTCACAGTGAGATGGAACATGAGATTGGTAATTTAAAAAGACACTCGAACACTCAAGTAAGTGGATATATCAAAGTTACTGAATAATGTATACAATGAAACAATTAGCATGCATTATGAAGAAATGTTATCTACTTAAATACATTAGGAATAGTGGACCATCATTTTTGTGATGAGGAGTGTGGCACTTTAGACCGACCAAGACAAAGATTGATTGTTGGTGCATAAGGTACATACAACAAGCAACTTCTGACATATTTCTAAGCAAAATGACACATGAATAAATTGACACATCAAAATGAGAAAGATATTATGGTTTTGCAGGCATGAGATTGTACAATGTAAAGAATGCTTAAAATGATTTACTAGTATTATTCGTAATAACAAGATCCATTTTTTTTAGTAGCTTGGATTAAAAGAACTCAATAGTTAAATATGTTTGATTTGAAGCACTTGTGGTTTTGGTTATCTTATGGGAAGTTTTAAAAAAAAAACGTGTAAGTGATAACAAAATAGGCGAAAAAGACTTGTATTGGTATATGAAAACCATTAAAAATCTTGAAAGCAATTTGGGACATTATAAATCGTATCAAAGCAAATTTATGTCACTACAATGTGGTTTAGGGATGATCTATAGGTGGAAGACAATGGGTGTATGATACCTCATGATGAGGAGGGTGAGAAGTGATGGTTGGTGTATGAGACATGGAGAAAGAGTAGCTCTTGACAAACTTCTAATTAGCAAAGAGGCACGTGAATGTAATTACACATTCAAATGAGACAAAGCCTAAGGTTGTCTAGGGTTAAGATTACACAGTTGAACATAAATTTAAAAGAATTTATTGCAGACTTAATCACTTTATTGTTAAGGGTCCATGACTTTAAAAACTTTATAGATTGAATGATCTTTTAGGATTTTTTTATTTTTATAAAACTTCATGATGGGTACAAGATAAATTGAAAAGGCTCATGTTAAAGTAGATGGGGGCTAATTGGAATGGCCTGAAGATAATAATAAATTGTATGGTTAGAGATGAAAATTTTGAATCTAAACCAAATCATGACTCTTTTAGTCCAAATCAACAACGCTAGTTACAAACTAAACTTTGGATGGAACTAGTATGATTGGGCTCAAACAACGTTTATAACACAACTATATCATTTTCGTATTTCTCCCCTCCCATTTATTATTATTTTTTTTTTCAAATTTGTCTTTCTCTAGATGTACGTTTCTATACTAGATTTGTCCAGATACGCACATCCAAACACATTAGTATCAGAAAAGAAAACATTTCATCCTACTTCATCACTATCACTCTAATATATTCTCGCTCTACTTCCCATTTCACTACATTTCTTACTAAATATCTAACTCACTTACTCCAACACTATTTTGCCACACGTTATCACTAATTATGTAATATGCGCCTTAATCTCTTCCCATTGTTCTATTTCGCATTATTGTTAATTGTTTACTGGTATGATTTTAATGTGCACTTCATAGTGTTATTTATTTTAAAACGTTTTGCACTAGATGTAGGCAATATGAGCCCAATTTTGTGCTTACAAACGATGCACTACCACAACCAACCTCTACTTTCATTTTCAGATATGCATGATCCATCTTCCAATTTAAAGTCAGATATTAATGATACTATTGATGAACATCTTGATCTTGGTCATCAATTCACTACTTATCATATTTGTATAAAATTGTGAGACTATTTCTTGTTTTTATCTTTCAATTTTATGTATTGGATTTTTATTGTCGCTACTCAATTTTGTTTTTACCCCATTTTTATTGTTGAGTCATATGCCTCAGTCATTAACCTATCAACTTCCCTAGTGCTTATGAAGAACTGTGCTTAATACACACACAACCACCTTCACCAACATTGTCTTTACTCAATTTGTATATACTCAACAAAATGTTTTTTTTTTCACATGATTTTATATATCATGGTTACACATTTGCATGGCCAGCCCAAGGGGAGGCGCCTAAAGCCCTTACTTTAGGCCTCGCCAAAAAATAATTTTTTTACTTTAATTTTTATACGGTATTGAGGCTCAATAATATATTATTAAAACTCTTTAACCATATATAGAAACAAAAAAGGCCTCTAAAAATTTTTTAATTAGCAAATTAAAATCGATGCAACTATTTATGAGGATGAGAATATTATACCGTTGGAAGAATCTTTTAATATTAAATGCACTCGTTTTCACTAAAAATCATCTTATATTAAAGACATTCTTTTTTTTTTTACTAAAAATGTTTCTTAGAATCCTTGGAAACTTTTTTGTCAACACGACAAAAAGTTTTTTCACCTTTGACCATACTTCCTTATTCCTTGCTTTGATTTTATTTTTCGTTTTGAATTTTCATTTTGTGAGTAGCTCTTGTCTTTGGCTAAAATATATTAAGGTATATGTTTTTAATTTATTCGTCACTTTTTCATCAGTAATCTGTTAAGTATTAAGTAAATATTTATATTCTAAATTATTAGTCTTTTTTTCAATTGTAGCAGAGATCAACCTTTTCTATATATTTGGCTGGAGCATAAACTAGAAATTTTTTCAAATGGATTAGCTTTATTATCGATTGAAAAAAAATTGTTAAACGAAATCGATTACAATAATTTGATAAATGATTTTGCATCATAAAAAGTACGAAAAATCAATTTTAAATAAAAATATTAACAATTTATTTATTAACTTTGAAAAGGTCCCGTCTGATAATTTCGCTTTAGGCCTTATAATGAATTGGACCGACCCTACACATTTTGGCATAATCATAATATGGTTTGGATGTGCACATCCACTAGATATGTCTAGATGTACACATCCGGACATAATCTGAATGGAAATCACATATTTCAAAAAATCAAAACGCACAAAATAGTTAATATAAAAACGAATAAAACTTCAAATAATTACTTACCTTTTGGTCTTGAGTGAATACTTGAGAAATGGGATGATTTTGGTGTTGAAATAGAGAAAAACAAATATTTGAGAGTTTAGAGGTTTTTAAGAGTAAAAAATTCGGTGTGTGAAAGATGAAGAGGGTGATAGATTATAGGGACAATGGACATGCACATCTAGATAAGAAGGGCAAAATTGAAAAGAAAAAAAATTAAGGAGTTTATAAGAACATGCGTGAGAAATAATTTCCCTATTATTTTTATTTGTATTTTCTCTCAACAATAAAATAAATAAATAATTAAATAAAGTGAAAAGGTCCTAACAAACTCTTGGGCCACATAAGTTAATATTTGGTGTATAAAAAACAGCAAAATATTTATTCAATTATTGGAAGAAAAATATACTAAATATGTGTAAGCCCAAAATCAGTACAAGATCAAACTGTTTTTTACCACCTCTATATGGATTCATGAGTAATTTATGTTTTCGTCTATCTAATATCTAATAAGGTCACTTTTTAGTCTTAGTCTTTTGAAAAAAGTAATTATATTTAGTCCTTTTAATTCAAGATCCCTTGTTTTGGTAAAGATTGTTATTAAATATAATATCTAAGGGATTATTCAAAAAAATTAGTTCAAAAACCCTTCTTATATTCGAAAAATTGTTTTAGTTAGCATTGGCCTCGACGCTATTTTTTTTACATTCAGAAGTTTATTTATGTTTCAAAAATTCTAGAAGTAAGAGATTTTCAAATTTTTGAAAATCCATAAGTAAATTTTTTTAAGGAAATATTAACTTGTGTTTTGGATTTCTCTTAAAAAGAATTATAAATTAAATTGAATTTTTATTAAAATAGTTGAAGGACTTTTTGTAATTTTATTTGGATTGATCGGGTGTGTGGAGAAAAACTCTAGCGTGTCAAGTAAATATTTCAAAAAAAAAAAATTAATATAAAGCTCCTTATATAGTCAAGACAATTGTATCATTTCGAACGAAAACAAAACACAATTGAGTCACAATTCCTTTTCAATTTTGTTTCCCAGTATATGCCCTTCACCTGATGTAATCATATTTGAGACATTGTCAATCATGATGGTGTGGATTGAATTTTTTTGAATTCACTCTATCAGAATTTGGCTTTTCAATTTCAACAATTGAGCTTACTATGAGTTGTATCACCTCCTAATTATCTTTGTTTCTTAAGGTTTTTTAAAGCAAAAAATTAGAGTGTATAAACATCACATGATAACCAAGACATTTAACCTAAGTTGACACTCCAAAGCTATCACATATCATCTGCAGTACCCTAATAGATATGTATTAATAAAAATAAAGTAAAAGTACAAAGCTCGGAGGACTAGGCCAAAACCCAAGGTAAAAATATGATGGGACAAACAACTGTCTCGCTCATTAAAAATCTAACTAGAAAAAGTTAATGGGATAAAATCATGGTGAAAGAAAAAAGAGTGTAATGATAAGTTGAATATGGAAGAAAGACAAAGTTGATTACAAAATATATATTCAGACATGTCTAATCTATTCCTAAAAAAATGTCATAAATATTGAATGAGAATTGATCCCACGTAGATCCAAATAAGCAATATTGTCAACACATTAACTTCCTCCTCGGAATATGTGAGAAATAACAAAATTAATTTGCTTAGTTAATTGAAGATAATTATTCCAACGATTTTTGAAGTTCCAAGGAACAATAATATTAATCTTGTAGGCTTGAATTGTTAGTTGAGAACCAAATTCCATCCACAAATTATTCCATCCTCTCTTGAAAGCTTACTCAATTGTATTCATAATCCCAATCAACTTAACTTGTAATGAGGTGGTAATTCTCAAATGGACAGCAAAACAACCCAAAGCATTAATTAGACCTATATCTCTAACGGTTCACCCAAATGCATCCCAATGATATAGAGGAGTTTGCCAAAGAACCTGTTTGATTTGAGAAACATTTGGACAATAATTGTTAACCACAAAGCTTTTAAGAATTTGAAAATCTTGCATGAATGAGGAAGTTGTGGCTTTGGTGTGATTTCCTATTATTGAAATGATAGCAATTATTTTGTTGATGGCACAATTGACTGATACCTTTTAATCCTTGAAACAAATGTTATTCTTACAAAACCAAATAGTATCAATTATATTAACAATAACTGCAGTAATCACATTTTGCTTTGAGCCAACCATGCCCTATCACAAATCTTTAAGATATTTTTAATAAAGCTTGTGTCAATAGGAACCTGCAATATACTATTACACTAGTGCTATAAGTCACAAGCAAAACTACAGTCAAAGAAAAGATGTTGACTATATTCTACATTGCAATTGCAAACATAACACCAAGATACGATGTTACAACTCCTTGCATGATTGTTTCTTGTATTAGACAATTCATTTGGAGAGGTAAATTTGGTCACTAGATTAAATGGGACATCATAACTCAACTTTCTTATAGAGGTGTCCTTGGCATCAGAAGCGCCAGACTGTTTAATGTTTCCATGTTGGGTAAACATGTTTATTCACAATCCATATAAGTTATGAATTCATTTATGATCATTTAGATATATTTTTGAATCCCACATCCTTAAGGGAAATAACTATCATAGATCATCATTCACCTGCGTTCTATTGCTAAAACAATTGAGGCTCTCAATCTGAGTTTTATCACTATAGTGGGGAGATGGGACATTTACATTTGGTATGATAAATGGCTCTCTATTGGTAGAATTTGTGACATAAATTTTTCAATGGATGAACATAATATCCACCTACTTATCATGGATGTCTGCAGTTATGGAATATGAAATTTGTACATAATTTCTATTCACACCCCTCAATAGATCAAGCTAGATATGATAAATGTCTTTACTAATAATGAATTAGATGATAATCTTATTTGGAAGCATTCTATATTAGGTACTTACACCACAAAATTCATCTTATTTTTGCTTAACTTTCATGTCTAATCCTTCCCAGGTTCATACTATGCCTTGGTCTTGGATTTGGAGCTTTAAGTTACCTATAGATATTCGTTCTTGTGTTTGTGTCTTAATGTTGATAAAAAAATATTACAAAAACCTCATTTTATAATGCATAACATTAGTTGCATGATAGGAACTTGTTAGAACATCATTTAGATAAAAAAAAATCTTTTATAAGTGATTTTTAACTTTGAAAATCGATTCATATAATTGTAAATCAATTTACAAAGGTCCTAAAACAATTACAGGATGTTTGTGACTGGTGAATCGACTCATACAACTTCCAAGAGGTTTTAAGAATACCCTCACACACATGTGAATCAATTCACATTACTTCAAGATGAAATTTTGGGTTTTCGGGAAACTAATGAGTCAATTCAAAATCCTGTAAGTTGATTCTCATGACATGCAAAATAAGTTTTTGACGGTTACAAATCATTTATTTCAGTTAAGATGCATTGTTTTTTCACCTACCAACTTGTGCTCTTTAGCTGTTCCATCATTTAAAAAATGACAGTTTCATCTTTTCATCATCAATCATAAATGCAAAATCATAATTTTTTCTAGTTCAAGTCTTTTGTTTTTGAGTATTTGATTGAGAAACAACGAGGGTTCAATATCTCTTGTTGGGGTGATTATTCTTGACGCAAGCGATTGAGGGGATGTCAATCAGTTGCACGTTGACGGTCAGAAAGAGGTGTACTTTTTGGTTCAAAGGTAGTGACTACTCTAGAGGGGATTATCTTGAAAGATTGGAAAGTGTTTTCATTCTTGAAGATAGGGGTGCATATGTATTCTTGAAAGGGTTTCCGGAAGTCTAGTTTTTTGAGTGTTTAGGAAGGAGAGGTTGATGTACAAGCTTTGTAACAATCTCCAAAAGATCTTTAAAAGTGTGATTTTCAATTCATTATTTTGTATCTTAGTGATTGGAGGCAAGATTCTATTTTTTCTATTTTTGAATGATATAAAAACTTGTGATATTGAAAATTCAATTTAAGAGTTTTTCAAGGTTTGAATTGTTGATTGATAAAACTATTTTCGGAAAGACATCAACCGTTGTTAATTGTGTTTAAAAAGTGAATTTTCCGTTTACATAGTTTTTCCATCATATGTGTATTCCGTTAAGCATTATTCTAGTTTACTTATGTTGATTGAATCATTACAACTTGTTTGATTCAATCAAATTATCTGCTTGTGTTCAAATTGTCTTTTTCGATTTGTATGATTAATTCAAATGTCTAAGTGAACTCTCAAATAAGAGTAAACCTTTACCATCACGTTTTTAATAAATTCCAATTGCATATTAAAAAGTCGTTGAAAAGTATGGCCTTTATGCAACCCCCTTCTAGAGTTATTGGGCTATCTTTACTAATAAGTGACGTGAAGATCTCAATCTCTTAATGTTACGAGTTTAACGACTGTAAGAGTTATTGAAATGGCTACTAATGTGATTCCAAAACCTAAAGGAGCGTATAATAGAGCCCCGATTTTCAAAATTGGTGGTAAAGACTAAACACAATTGGAAAGCTAAGAATATTCTTGTGTCCGCTTTAGGACAACATGAATTTCAAAGGGTTTTCCATTGTAAAGCAACCCAATAAATATGGAACATTTTAAAAATTTCACATGAGAGAAAAAATGAAGTAAATTGTTCGAGAATCAATATGATGATAAACAAGTATGAATTATTTTGCCAGAAGAATGAAACATTTTAAAAATTACACATGAGGGCAAAAATGAAGTAAATTGTTCTAGAATAAATATGTTGACAAATAAGTATGAATTGTTTTGCATGAAGAAAGGTGAAACCATTGATAAATTGCAAACATGATTTACACAAATTGTCTACAAGCTTAATGCATTGGAAAAAAAAAACTTTTTCTAATGAAGATCTAATCAACAAATTACATAGTTGTGTACCAAAGGAATGGAAACTTAATGTGACAACTATTGCTAAGTCAAAGGACATGGTAACTATTACCTTAGGTACCTTGTTTGAAAATTTATAGGAACATGAATAAGAGCTCAAAAGTCCAAGTGCACCTGATAAAAGAGAAAAATAGGAAAATGAGAAACAAATCTATGGTTGGCTTATCATAAGAAACAAGGAAGAATGAATGATTTGAAAATAGTAAATTGGACCAAGGTTATTCAAGTGATAAAATTCCAAGTAAAATATTTGACGACAACAATTTCACAAATGTCTCATGAAAACTAGAGAGAAGAGGTTAGTGATGATGAATATTATTTTTTACCTACTTATGAATAATTGCAAGATACATTTGATGTACTTCATGAGGAAGCTAAATATATATATATATATATATATATATATATATATATATATATAAATAAAAAAAAATTGGGTTACAATTGAATAACTCTTTTAAACTTAGAAAGTCAAGTTACAAGGCTTGAAATCGATTTATCTAAAGCCTTGAAGCAATCTCATGAAATTACTCAAGTAGTGCAGTATTCTCATAATTCATCTGATTGTGAAAAATGTGTTTCTATCGATTTGAAAAAACAAGTTTCAAAATTTGAAGTTGAAGTGAAACTTTGAAAACTTCAAATCATAAAAAATATTTTTCTAATAACAAACCGTCTTTCAAAAGATATTAACATAAATTTAAGATTTTTTTGTGACATATTACTTATTTCTATTGTGCCAAAAACAGACACACATCTTCTAAATGATTTATAAGAGAAGTGATTGCACCAAATAGTAGGATGGTGTAGATGCCCAAGGACAAGTTTCCAATACTAACCTGTAAGGATTCAACAAAAATGTGGTTCCTATAATCCTACATGATAGAATTGTAGATATGTTCGAGAACATCAAGTAATAATTGAAAAAGAACACTCCAAACATTTGAAGGGTGTCTTATCAAATATGAAGGGTGTTTTAAAGGTTCGGTCGCCTATGTAAAATAAAACAACTAAAATTTCAAGCAAAAATTTTCTCGTCATTAGTTCAAAATTTTTACACAAATGTGTGTCTCTTAACTTTTTTGTTGTTAAGATGGTTCAAGTATGCATACTTAATTTGTGTTTTAGTTGTTTTTAGCATGAATCAAAATGTTTCACGTGTGAAATGAGTGTACTATATATTTTAAGTCTTGAGTTGAATACATTCATTCTAAGTGTTTTGATGTATTTGCTTTAACTAGTTTGTTAAGTTGTTGAGATATTTTTTTAGGCATTATACTATGCGTTTGTTGTATTTATGATTCCTTTTTTTTTTTTTTAAAATTTTGGCTAGTTTGCTTATTGTATAGTGTGTTTGTTTTGTGTTCTAAAATATCATGTGTTGTAGGGGTGGACACAAACCTACAGTCCGACAGAAAACGCCAAATCCGAGAACCAAAAGCATGCATACAGACGAGTGAGTTTGGCTCACTCGGTTTCTTTTTTCAGTTAAGCATGGGTGGAGACGGTTGGTTTCTGACTTTGAAGACGTATTTGTCGGTGTCCTAAACCAATCGAGTAAATAACTACGCAACTAGTGTATAAGTTAGGGTTGGACAAGAAGGAATGGTCTGACCGAAACCGACCGGTTTGAAGCCCAAAAAACGCATGTTAGCGGGTGAAGTCGGGTAAAACGGGTAAGCAGGTGTGGAAAGGCGGATTAGGCTGGTTACATGCGGGGGGTTTGAGTTTTGAAAACTAGATCGTTAATAATGGAACTCGATCGTGTATATGTGATGAGAGTGTGGGCCACTAGGAAGTAGAAACCAAGAATCCCAGTCTGACAGTCCCACATCTAGAATGACCTAGATTATAAAAACATATACTAACAAGTATCAAAACCCTAGCTCCCTTATTTTGCCTCCACACACAACACAATTCACACATTTTCTCTCTCTTAGCTACCGTTTTCACTTTCAAAAAGAATGAACTACAAACCCTATCTCTCTCGTCCCCCATTCTCTCGTTCCGTCCAGATCCATGTCTCTCGTTCGCATCTATGTTTGTCTTGGTTTCATGGTAAGGTAACTCATCCCACGTTCTATTAGTGATTTTCATAATTGTTTTTTTCAACCTTATGATTTTTGTTTTCAAGCAGCATATTCATAACATGTATTTTTGCAAAGTAATGCAAAGGAAAATCTTCATGAAAAAAATAGGACAAATATATCAAAACTTTGATGGAAAAATAACATATTTAATAGTGAGACAAAATTAGACTAATATTTTAATAAGTTCAAGTATATTATTTTGATTACTTGTGCATTGTAACAAAATTAGTCTTCAATGGAAAAAATGAGACAAAAGTAACATTTGAATCAACAAATTAACAAATTTTTAACTCAAGCTAACCACATAAATAATCATAAAAATTGCTATTAAAATTTATTGAGTCATATGTGTCTGAATGACCCATAAAATATGTATTTAAAATATTTTGACACGATTTAAAAAAAAAAACTTATGTATTCAACAAATTTGATTTGACCTAAAGCATGATTAAATCCGATTCAACCGACTCACATCACAAGCGATACCCGTAACCCGTGATCTGCCCAAACAAAAAATATAAATGGTCAAAATAAGTCTTTTAACACCACCCACTATTTGAGCCGGTTTTAGATTTTTGGACCTGAACCCGTCCGAACCCACCCACTTGTTCAACAACAACAACAACAACAACAATTGGAGAGAAAATTGTTTTGTAGTAGTTCCGATCGCCAACCAATTATTGAAGTACCCGGAACTCAATCTCTCTTTTCTCTCATGTGAATGAACCCACACAATTTCCAAGAGATTTTGTGAATCGTAACACACACCAATGAATCAATTCACACAACTTTCAGGAGATTTGTAAGTCGATTTACACAACCTTCAAAATTAGTTTTTGATAATTACAGATTAGTAATTGCACTTAAGATGTATTGTACTTTCACTTATCAACTAATGTTCTTTAAATACTAAGATGAGCCATTATTTTAAAATAAGAACACTTTCATTTATTTGTCATCATTCATACATGCAAGATCATAATCAAAATAAAACATTTTTTCTGGTTCAAGTCTTTTGTTTTTTGATTGAAAAACATAGGTGAGGCATATCTTGTTGGTGTGATTGTTCTAGATCCGAGTGATTGATGGGATATCGTCCGACTGTACCTTAAAGGTAATAAAAGGGTGTTTGTTCTAGTTCTAGGGTTTTGACTACTCTAGAGATGACTATCTTGAAATATTAGAAGGGTGTTTTAATTCTTGAAGATATATGGTTCAGACGTATTCTTGATGGGTTTTTAAGAAGTCTAACTTTGGAGTGTTTAAAAAGAAAGGGTTATTGTACAAGCTTTACAATAATTGCCTATAGGTCTTATAAACATTTGATGTATAATAAAGAAATAAACTCTCATTCATTTGAATGGGACTAGACGAGGTAGAGAGACCATTATAAAAATCTCGTGTGATTTTTTCTCTCTCTAATCTCTTTACAATTTTGATTTTACATTCATTATTCTGTATATTGGTGATTTGAGGTAAATTTTTATTTTTCTGTTTTTGAATAATATAAAAACGTATGATATTGAAAATTTTGTTTTAGACTTTTTCATGGTTTAAATTTTTTATAGATAAAACTATTTTTTGTAAAGACATCAACAATTGTGAATTGTGTTTAAAA
The DNA here is from genome assembly GCA_037974735.1 of Cicer chorassanicum. Taxonomy (NCBI): domain Eukaryota; kingdom Viridiplantae; phylum Streptophyta; class Magnoliopsida; order Fabales; family Fabaceae; genus Cicer; species Cicer chorassanicum. Next base: position 21,310,358 of record JBBPBP010000004.1, read on the forward strand.
GTGAATTTTATGTTTTCTTAGTTTTCTATCAATTGTGTATTCCATTAAGAGCTATTCTAGGTTACTTTGGCTGATTAAATCATTGCAACTTTGCTTGATTCAATCAAATTAACTTCTTGTGTTCAATTTTCTTTTCAATCGATGTGATTAATGGCAATATCATTCTATATTCTAAGCAAATTGTACGACAAGAATAAGCCTTTACCATGACTTTTTTAACAAATTTTTGTTGCATGTTAAAATGTCGCTAAAATATTAGGAATCTATTCCGCTCATTTTAGAGTCCTAGAGCCGTCTCGACTAACAAAGGAGAAGGGGGAGCAGAAGATGATGATCAATATATATACAAAAATTGGAAATAAGCTCTTACATATTACAATTCTACATCAATATCCAAACATTGTACATTTTTTTACTTAAACAACCGTTAGTCGGTTAGGTGAGATATCGTTGGGCCTATGATCCCATAGATACTACAACCATTAGCCAAGTCTTAGGATCTATTCGGAGTGGTTGTGAGTTTTTAATTTTGAAAATCAATTTAAAAAATAAAACATGTTCAGATAAAATGGGACTAAATTATTTTTTACTTAATTTCAATCTCATTCAAACGCTCTTGAGTAATCTACAAATAATTTGAAATAGAAGGAGTAAATTACTCCGTCCAATCTTAATTATAAGAAGAAGAAACAATAATTAAAAAAAAAATTAAAATCAATTAACTTACTAATTTTTCTAACTTTTTGAATATTTGTGAGATATTGATTATTCACTAATATTAAAAAGACAAACACTTTTAAATGAGAATAAAAATATTATTTAGACAATAATTAAATTTATTTCAAAATTTGAAACTCGTTCTTAAAAAAATACATAAATTCTCTCATAGTAGTAATAATTAGGGTTGTTCATTATTCATTTTGAATCAATTTTGAGGTCAAAAACATCCGATCTAAATATTAAATCACATGTGGTTCGATTCAATTTGATGATTTACTTAGAAAAAATTCGATTCAATTACAAACAGTTTAATTTGAATCGATTTCATATATCCAAATTGCAATTGTAAAAAATAAATTAATAATAATTATAAAAACTTATAAAATAATAGATTTGATGTAAAATAGAACATGTAATATATTAAAATTTAAATTACCAAATAACAATAATCAATTTTATTTGAAATATATGAAACAACCAAAAATTTGACTAAATTAAAGTAATAAGTATTATTAGAAAAAAAATTAAAAACAATAATATTTAAATACAATATATCATACTAATATAATATGAAATAAGTATTAAAATTTATGCACGGTTGTTTGGTTTAGTTTAATTTTAAAAAAAGAATTCAAAATTTGATCCAATACATTAAATATTCCCAAAATAACATTAAAAAATATTAAATATTATTCAATACATTCAATATTCCCAAAATAACATTAAAAAATATTAAATATTATTCAACTTTGTTGGATTCAATGCAGTTTTAACAAAGCACTTTCCTTCTTTTCTTGAATGTCTTTGCATTTCTTACATGCATATGTCATTTATGCTTCTACTTCTTATGTTGAAACTTGGAAGCGACACATGCAGTAGAATAAGAAGGAATATATGACAGGTATCATGACGTGAAGAATTTTGAATTCATCCCCCTGTTCATCATCAAATATCACAAATTTGAGCCCCATATTCCATATATTTCTGTTGTGAAAATAATTTTTTATGTTTCTGTTGTTCTCAGATGACAACTCAGATGTTACAATTGTGGTTTAGATTTTTGTGTTCCTTTTTATGATTGGCTTGTTACAAATAGAATACAGGTAAGAAATTTACTGAGGAAAAGGTAAACTCAAGTAGATAGGCTCTTCTAAGGTAAACTAATGTTGGAATTGAAAAACAAGTATGAATACATATTAAGGAACAGTTGATGGCCTTAAATCATCATTCTCTCCGAACAATCGATCTTCTCTCAAATCTCATCTTCATTGAAACTTTCAGTCATCACTCTCTTCTACTCCTTTTCTCTAAAATTCCATAGTTCCTCATGTAAGAATCACAAACAATGAAACAAACACAAACCTCTCCATCTACACCCACAAACCTTTTATGTCCATTTGCATGTTTTGTTTTTAAAATGGTTATTTCTCAATTTTTAACTTCTTCATACTATTTTATTTTCTCAACTTTTAAAAACCACCTCTTTTTCTTTTTAAAAAAATAATCTACTTATTTCTTTGTAATAAAAACTATTTTATTTAAGGAATAAAATTGTCATTTTTATCTTTCATATTATTGCAATGGTTAAAATTGAGAATGATAATATTGATATTTTGGTAGTATTTTACTTTGTTATATTGATAGTTGAAGTACATAACAATTAAACTTATGCTCTGATTAAAATCTATCAATATAGATCTTAGACATTTTATTTTGAGTTCTTAAATTTTAACTCAATTGAATGTTGAAATTATTAAATTGGACATCATATATCGAATTTGAATGATCTTGTAACTACGTGTGAATTTTTGATGATAATTATATCATCTTATATATAGACAAAACAAAAAGACATTTTATTTTGAGTAGTACTCCCCTTTCATTGTCCAACATTAAATCAACTAGACTTTTAACTTTATTAACAAAAATTCATATTTTAATTAAGCCAGAAATATCACTATAAAATAGCAACATAAGACATAACATTTACCTTTAAATATTACACATGTTCTTTTTGCAATTAATGTTTTAATGGAGCCATCTCCTGTTTTGTGACTACCATACTCTCCATACCACAATTGAAAACTAATTGAACATTTCAAAATCGTAGATTTTTTAATTTGAAATCAATCGTTACACAGCAACATCAACTAAAGTGTAAGTAATCATGTCATCATGGTTATTATTTTTCTAACATTTTCTTTTATTATATCGTGGTTCCGTATGAATTTGCAAATTTTTTTTTACGTAATTTGGAACTTCAAACCTTGGATCTCCGAAGATCAACTCAAGCAATCATAAAAATGTAGATTCTAATTTCATGATTTGTCTTTCACATTAACTAAGATCGTCAGGGGTTGGAAGGACATATATATTGAAAATCATATCCATTTTGGAGATAAATTCGAATTTGTATTCTATGACATTCATGATCTTTGGGTGAGGTTGGGAAGAACGAGGACCGAATGTTTACAAGTTTATTTTGATTGTGTTATTTTTTTCTTTTTTTTGTTATGTCAACCTTTAGTTTCATCTTAATGTTTGTTGTATTCAAGTTTATGAATGTTTGTTTCTTAGTAATTATTAAATATTTTTATTGACTATTATATTTAATTTATTTTTCTTGCAAAACAAACAATCACTCAAACATCAAAAATTAATTTTATTATTACATTAAAACCAATAACCAGTGCACACACACGTGTATCTAACTAGTAGTAAACCTAGTGTTGCACAAAAGTTTTTCTTTAGGTTGTTTTTCTTCTCTCTCTATTAGGGGGTAGTTTAAGGCCATTATTGGCCTGAAATTATCTATTTCACTAGTTTATTATCGGCTTTTATTCAAATAAGTGGTTCTAACATATATTTAATTTTTTTTCTTGTTTTAATTGTGATTTTGTTATTCAAGTTCGACGTTGTTTTGTTTGTCGTCTTAGTGCAACATTTTGATTTTCCACTTTGTTGCGGAGTTCATTTGATTTATATCGACAAATCAACTTCAATCAAGCATACAATCAATAACTTTGACATCATTAATGCTGCAGCTCCGGAGGCATGACTATTTGGACATTTTAATTTTATTATATACTAGATTTTGCCACATTTGTAGGTCGTTAAATGCTATGAACTTGAATGCTATGAGTTTATTTGCAGATTTATCTTTTTTAGTTTTAACGACCTTAAATTATATTATCTTAATTGATATAAATTTTACCAATTCAAATAAAAGAATATAATTTTTAGTAAATAAAAATTAATAATATTCAATTTTATACAATTCTCAATTTTTTAAATCATTTTACTATTTTACTTTATATCCGTTGAAATATAATACCCTAGTAACAAGGAAAGGGTAATTTTACATCTTACATGAGTTAGAATAGATGGTTTAATTTGGAAAATCCGAAAACGAAATATTCGGGTCAGGAGAGAATCGAAAGCAAGACAACAGGCATTAGGGGTGAACATGGGCGCGGGTCGACCCGTCAACCCGATCACCCAACCCAACTCAACTCGATTTTTACCCGTACCCGATCACTTTTGGGTCCGACTCAACCCAACCCGTTGAAACCCGTTTATATTTGGGTCGGGTAATGGGTTTAACAATTTGAATCCGTCGACCCGTTGACCCTACCCGGTAACCAGTTATATTTTTTAAAAAAAAAAATTGTTTGGCTAGTTCAATAGGGTTTCATTACTCTTCTTTTTATTTAGACTTTCAGCTGCCTTCATCAACTTTCTGCCTATACCTTCTTCAAGACTTTTTGAAGTTGCGCCGCTGTCCATCTTCTTCTTTTGTTCTACAAGTGCTCATAACTGATTTTATACGAATTAGTTATAATAAGATATTATTAACTAGTGATTTTTATATGAATATTGATGCAAGGTGTTCATGCCTCTAGGCTAAACACTGAATTCTGTTTAATTTGTTTTGACATTGTAATCTCGTATATGTCTACTCATAAAATTCATATCTAATTTTTGAATTGTCTCTTTCAAATGAGCAATTTAATTTGAGTTAAATACTATTTATTTAAATGTTATATTTTGTTATAGTTTTACGTAATAAATGTATGAACAAAAAGCTTATGCTTATAATGAATTTAATTTAAATTTTTTACATTTGTTAAATACAAATTATTTTAGTTAAATACTATTTATGAGCAAAATTGATGCTTATGCAAAAGTTTACGATGAATTTAGTTTAAATTTTTTATATTTAAATCTATTAAACACTTTTTTTTAGTATTTTATTTGAAAATAGTAACTATAATACTATAATTTGTTAAATAAAAATTAATATAGATTAAATCAGGTTTATCCTTGTCATTAAACCTTGTCATTGTGAAAAAACATTTGATAGGAACACATGTTGTTTTAATGTTGGATTTTATAATTGGTGTATTTTATGAGTTGAATTGCGGTTGTTGAGTTATGTTGTCGAGATGTATGTTTCAGTCTAATATGTGAAGATAACATACTATATGTGCATTTTTTCTTGTTACATGAATTAATCTAACCAAATGACATGAAGATTGATATGTGTAGATCTCATAGGATTGATATGTGTACATGGACTAAAGTTTATTTTATCAATTTTTTAATTATTAAAATTGCACTTTTTTTATTAGACCCAATTTTTATTGATTTACTGTTGTTGAATTTATTTATGTATTTGAAAATTGTTAGATTTATTTTTTTGTGTGAGAGGTTGATGAGTTTTTTTAAAGAATTGCATAATTTGTTTGAAATTTTATAGTTTTGAGACATTCAAGTATTAAATATATTTTCATTCAATATCTTTTCTTGTAAAATAAAAAAAATAGGTTATTATTTATGTATGACCCGCCAACCCAACCCAACTCAACCCGTTCTTGATCGGGTCGGGTTGGTTCGGGTTAAATAAAAAAATTACGGGTTTAAAACTTAACCCAACCCAAAGATAATCGCTCGGGTCGGGTCTTGGGTTTTGTCAAAACCCGCCCAACCCAACCCACGTACACCCCGAACAGGCATAATAGGTTTATGAAGGGTTTTAACATTCAAGGCGGCTGCTACTTCACTTACTACTAACCCTTCTCATCATTCCGATCTTCCATACCCTCTAATTTTCTCGGGAAAATCTCAACATTTTCTCTCATGTCCCAAACACCTTTCACCAACAATTGAAGAATTTTCCATTCCTCGTTTTTATCGCCAAAAAAAAATGTGGACTAACATAGTCAAGCGAGCTTCCTCTAAGAAGTTCAACCTATCCTACTCAATTTCTTCTTCTTCATTGAGATTTTCTCAGCAATCGAATTTTCCCGAGAAAATCTTGCCCCAAACAAGGATAATTAATTCAAGGCACCCATTTGTGGGTTTCAGTCAAGTTAGTATCTTTAGTTCGGAAAACAAACTGGGTCGATCCAATTTTTCGTTTTCTGAAGACCCTTTTACGTTTTCTTCAACTTCAGTGACTCACTTTAGAGGTTACGGTAGTGTTGCTGAAGCTATTGAATCAACCGATACAGAAGATGATTATTCAGGTTGTGAAGAAGTTCAGCAACTGTTAGAAGAAATGGTAAAAGAGGAAAAGAAAAAACCTGAATTAGAGAACCAAAAGAACAATAGTGGAGGAGGCATGGCTAGTTACAAGTATAAAATGCTTAAAAGGAGACAGATAAAGATTGAGACTGAGGCTTGGGAAGATGCAGCAAGAGAGTATCAGGAATTGTTGGAGGATATGCGTGAGCAGAAACTTGCACCTAATTTGCCTTATATGAAATCATTGTTTCTTGGTTGGTTTGAGCCTTTAAAGAATGCAATTGCTGATGATCAAGAGCGTTGTAAAGATTATAGGAATAGGGCGAGTCATTCTCCTTATTTCAATGAGTTGCCGCCTGATATGATGGCTGTTATCACTATGCATAAGTTGATGGGGTTGTTGATGACTAATAGTAATGGTGTTGGTAGTGCTAGAGTTATCCAAGCAGCTTGTCAAATAGGTGAAGCCATTGAACACGAGGTATAGTTTGAGTATTTTTGTATATAAGAATGTGCGACTCTATTTGGGAGAGCTTAAGAAAATTGTTTATGATATTTCCATAGGGTATTTTCAGCTTATGAAAACAGTTTATAACTATAATGAAAATAGTTTGACTTTATTTTATCTTTTGTTATGGAAATAGCTTTATGAGTAAGCATTTATATGATAAGCACTTGTGAAAAGTGAAAACAACACATGCACTTAATTTAAGTGTTTATCCAAACAAGGCCTTTATCTTGTATAGTAACATGCAAATATGAATTGAACAACGAGAAATGAATCAGTTGCCTGAATTCAATTATGCACCCTCTATTCTATGCTTTTGTGTTCAATATAATAGTTTTATTATGCTTTTATATTATATATTTCCTTGGTCATTTGCTTTAGTTTGGTAGTAAAATGGGTATTTACTGCTCACATGATTGGCTGAACTCTGAAGTCGTTTCTTCTGATTGAAACAGATGATATACCATCTAATTAAGCTGACTGTTATGGATTCTAATCTATGTAGCACTGACACTTCGGATTGAAGGTGTATCTGGTGTCAAACATGTGCCGGTGTCCATATGCAACAAATGTTTGTGTCTGTCACCGACACATGTATTTACAGGAAATTACTTCCATTTTTCAAATTATTATCGGTGTCAATGTATCAGTATCGTGTCCAATGATCATGTTAGTGTCAAGATCCTACTAATAATCTTAGCTTGGTCAATCTGATTTATGTTGAGTAAATTATATGGTCAATTCAAGGTTTTTATTGTTCAAATTTGATGCTATTAGCATGAATTCACAATATTCAAGTAATCATTAACTGAAACTCTACCCTTATATGTGGATCAGGCTAAGATCTACCGATTTATGGAGAAGACAAAGGAGAAGAAAACAACCACTGGCAAGTCTGCTGGTGAATCTGTTCTTGCACCTGTAAAAATTGACAAAATGACAGCTGAAGAGAAAGAGAAATTTAAAAAAGAGCAGAAAAGACTTAGGAGAAAAGTTGCTAATTTAATAAAAAAGCAGAAGACGCAACAAGCTATGGGGATAGTTCGGGTAAGGGACGAAGGAAAGCCTTGGGGACAGGAAGCCCAAGTGAAGGTTTGTAATATTTGTATTGTACCGATGAACAAGGAAGTTTTTTTTTTTTTTTTTTGTGTTACAATATAGTTACTGCATATTTTCCAGGTCGGCTCTCGTGTGATACAACTTTTAATAGAAACAGCGTACTTACAACCACCTGCCAATCAATTTGGAGACAGTCCACCAGATATTTACCCTGCATTCAAGCATACCCTCAAAACAGTTTCTGCCGAATCAAGGCGAGATTGATAGTACTCGTTCAGAATCATTATCTGTAAATTTTAACATTTTTTCCTTTACTGAATAATGAATGCTCTTTACTTGATTAGCAATGGAAGTAGAAGATATGGCGTTATTGAATGTGACCCTCTGATACAAAAGGGCCTTGAAAAGACTGTAAGTGACCTACCTACTATTGTCTAAGGATTTTTTGTAGTACTTGAATTCATGATCACATTTCCTTTAGTATGTTATTTGACAAATTTTATGGTTTTATACTTCAAGGCGTGTTGTTATTGTTGTTGTTGATCAATACATTCTAGTAAAACTTTTGCTTTCTTATGCCTGTATTCATGAGATTGACAGTAACATCGAAATGTGTTTACATTAACAGGCCAGGCACATGGTTATCCCCTACATGCCAATGTTGGTTCCACCTACTAACTGGACAGGGTATGACACATGTTATACAGATATTTTCTTTTTTAATTTATGTTAGAACTTTGAATTTTTATATGTTAGCTTAGTTTTATTGGCTTGTCTAATGCCTGAAACTTTGATAACAATGTTTCAATCATAAAAACATGTTCAAGCATCTCCTTACTTTGTTGTTCTTATGTTTACTAAGTTTAATTTTTCATCGGATCATATTGAGATACAAATTCTACATATGAGCTGTGACTAAGTTATGCCGTTTTGTTTATAAATTGTTAATTTTCTCATAAATATTGCAATTTTATGGTAGGTATGACAAAGGAGCGTACTTGTTTTTGCCATCATATGTAATGAGAATACATGGAGCAAAGCAGCAACGTGAAGCTGTAAAAAGGGCTCCCAAGAATCAACTTAACCCAGTATTTGAGGTTGGAATTTTTTTAATGTTTGGACATTTGCATCTGAGTTCATGGTTCCAGATTAATACTTCTTGAAATTAATTCTGGAATTGTTTTAGGCCCTTAATACCCTTGGCGATACAAAATGGAGGGTAAACAAAAGTGTACTTGGCGTGATAGATCAAATATGGGCTAATGGAGGCCGCTTGGCTGACTTGGTGGATCGTGATGATGTGAGTACCAAACAGAACTTGATGCTAAATTATTTACTGAATCTCCACCTTCCCTCAAAACTTAGCCCATTCTACTGAAAGAAATGATCTTCAACTAGAATAGCTTCCTAGTAAAATATAGAAATTCCATCTAGGAAGTGTTGAAGATGAATTTTTTAACCTGAGCACTAGGGTGTTAGATATCTATTCATGAAAATATATATGAATTTTACTAATGTTGTTCCTTTAGTTCGTAATTATTTATTTTGGGTTGGATATTGTTTGGCACACTAATATTACTAAAGTAAAAAACCTTTAGTAACGGTGGGTGCCAAACAATATAAAAGGGCAATAAAAAGATTGGTTTTGGCTAGGTAAAAGAGAACACGGGATAGATGAGGGAATTTGGTTTTAACAACCTTGCTTATATAGCAAGGTATGTGGGAAGGAAGGGGAAATGTGGTGTAGCAAGAATAAAAGGGAGGAAAGGATCCTTATGGAGGTATCCACTATCTTGTGATTGAGTGAGGAAACCTGGACCTTTAGGTGGATGGGTGGAGCAATCTCCCAATGTATTGCAACATCCAAGCATTCTTTTTCTATTTTCTTTTACAATTGTACCAATCTATTCCTGATCATGAGTGATATCACTGTGGATAAAAGAAGACATGAAATTAAGAAGACTAACGATCAAAATCAAATTATCTAATCTATATTTTTTCTTTGCCATAATTTTTGTTTTGATTTTACTTGTTTTTTAGTCTAGCTTGGTAGTTGGATTTGATATTGGTTGTGCTCAAAGGGGGTGTGTCTAGTGAGGCGATAGTCTCCGAACTTAATTTCCCGTCAAAATGCAAAGTACATTTGTATAATTATCTGAATGATTCTTTGTACCATCCACTCATCTACACCATGTCCATGCATTATTTGGTCATCATTTCTTCCATTTCATGGGATACACAAGGTCTATACTCCCGCCGTAACAAATATAAACAAATTTGGCACATCTAATCTAATTGTAATAAAATATAAGCACTCTTTTCAACCTATTTATTGATAGTATATAAAAAATTCTGTTCACTTGATGTTCACTTTTTTATGCAATTAAATGAGATGAAGGATAATTTAGGTAATGAAGTAGAACTTTTAAATGAGATTGACAATAGTAAGTGTGAATAACTAGTTATACTAATAAGTGCATAAGTGATTAATTTTGCTTATATTTTGTTCCGGTGGGAGTACTTAGCTCACTTCCTCATGCTTTATTTCTCAATGTGCACTCAGTTATTATACACATTTCCATGCATTAATTATGACATCTCACATTTTCATGCATTATTTCCCAATTTGCGATCAAAGTTTCCTCTCTTCTCTCGGCATCTAATTATACACAAGCTCTATATTTTGCTCACTTTCTCATGCACTATTTTCCAATATGCACTTAAAATTTCTCTCTTCCCAAGGCAGCTAGTTCTGGCACCATATAGAGCAATCTATTTCAAGGTGCGCCCTGTGCATTGTCCACATTTCCACCCCAAATGGTTGATGTGTTAGAGTATAATTGAGGATCAGAGAAAACAAACTGAATCTGATCTTTAATATATTGGCAGAAAGTGAAAAATGATATCAGAACGAGAGAGAAAAGATAAAATAGAATAAGGAGCATATTGGGTTTAGCGAACCCAAGTATGAATGTTCTAATACAGAGTAGTGTTATCGATTGTAGATGTTGGACCATGGCGGAAAGCAAAAAAACCTCCATTTTAAGCTGCCATATCTGCCATAAAACACAATGGCAACACCATCCTTTACAAATTGGCCATGGAAGTATAAAAATGCCATGACCGATATTTTACAACACTGATATAGAGATACAGTATAAAGAAAAGAAGTGGTATGACCCAAAAGCTAAAGCTTATGGGATAGTTGGTTTATGACACCATATATGTGAACAAATTTTATAGCTTTTATCTTAAAATGCAAAATGGTAAACATTACCCTTAAATCATTTAAATTTTACATCAGTTAGTATTTTTCATCTCATATACTGAACCTTTCTAAAAAAATGGTGCATGCTTTATATCTAAGTCGTGTCCAAAATTAGCTATCTTTTCATTTTGCCCTTTTCCATTTCATTAATGCCTCTTCATTTCCAATTGTGTTTTGATTGACTATCCTTTTTGTCTAAAGACTCCCCTCCCAGAGGAACCAGACACAGAAGACGAAGCAGAAATCCGAAAATGGAAGTGGAAAGTTAAATCCGTCAAAAAGGAAAACAGTGAGAAACATTCACAGCGATGTGACATAGAACTTAAACTGGCAGTAAGAAGTCTTCTAATCATAAATAGACTGTGTTATATCGAATGGTTTCCATAAGAGATTGCATATATTATTTTTGCATTGGCTTTTTGGCTGTAGGTTGCACGAAAGATGAAAGAAGAAGAAGGCTTCTACTATCCTCACAATCTTGATTTCCGAGGGCGTGCGTATCCCATGCACCCATATTTGAACCATCTTGGTTCTGATTTATGTAGAGGCATACTTGAGTTTGCAGAGGGACGTCCTCTGGGGAAGTCAGGCTTGCAATGGTTGAAAATACATCTGGCAAATTTATATGCCGGTGGTGTTGACAAGTTATGTTATGACGGTCGAATAGCATTTACTGAGGACCACCTGGATGATATTTTTGATTCTGCAGACAGACCTCTTGAAGGAAAGCGGTGGTGGTTGCAAGCAGAGGATCCTTTTCAGTGCTTGGCAGCATGTATCAATCTTTCCGAAGCATTGAGAAGCGACACTCCCGAGACTACCCTTTCTCATATGCCTGTACACCAGGTACTTTTTGCAGTAATGTTAAAATATTTATTTGAGAATACACGCACACACGCGTGAGTGCATCCCATTTTTAAGTTAAGACTTGAATTGAAGGCATTGAGCATGACCCATGCTTTAGTATTTCTTTCTCATTTCAATTTGTTCTTTTCCATTACTTGCTAGGACGGTTCATGCAATGGCTTACAACACTATGCAGCACTTGGTAGGGACAAGGTAGTGACTTGTATTCTTATTATCTTCCTCTCTTTCGATACTATGTAATTTATCTCTCTATTCTGTATTATCATCAAATTGCTGCAATTTTCTGTTTGAAGTTGGGAGCTGCTGCAGTCAATCTAGTTGGTGGAGACCAGCCTGCTGATGTTTACTCGGGAATTGCTGCCAGGTAATTATCAGTGCATTTGTGTGCATGAGGGCTTTATACAATACATACATGACTGTGGACAAGTTGACACCTGTTTTAATAAAAAGGGATGCTACTGTTTTGATATTAAATTTGGTATTGTGATGCAGAGTACTTGAAATCATGAAAAGTGATGCATTGAAAGATCCCAAAACTAATCCACATGCGTTGCATGCTAGGCGATTGATCAGCCAGGTTTCTTTTAATTTTCTAGTTTCAAAACATTAATTCATTTATTTAGATGTTTTGTAGTGGAATACTTGAAAATAGAACTAGACGGGCTTTTAGACCTATGATAAATAATCTTGTTCATGTGTTGTATATGAAGTGGCTTTTATTTTTATCCTTTGGGATTGATTATGAAATCTCATTCATGGGTCAACCTCACTCTTATTCTCATATCAACTAAATCATTTATAACTGCTTACATTAGGTGGACCGAAAGTTGGTGAAGCAGACAGTGATGACATCCGTCTATGGAGTGACTTATATTGGGGCCCGGGACCAGATCAAGAGAAGGCTTAAGGAGCGTTGTGCGATTGAGGATGATTCAGAGCTGTTTGCTGCTTCCTGCTATGCTGCAAAAGTAAGAGAAGTTGATATGTCGATTTGAATGTGGACATTTCTAAATATTTTATTATTTCACTTAATATTATTCACCATTTTTAGACCACTCTCACTGCCTTAGAAGAGATGTTTGAAGCTGCAAGAAGTATTATGGGTTGGCTAGGTGATTGTGCAAAGGTATGAAGAATTGTCTTTTAAATAACATTACAAAAAGAATGAGTGAATGAATTAACTGTTTATTTTATAGTTGTAAAATATAGCTACTTCAAAAAAGGGCTAACACATGACTTGTCACATGGAGTAGGTGATCGCTGCCACAAACCAAGCAGTGCAATGGGTCACCCCCCTTGGGCTTCCCGTAGTACAACCTTACAGAGAACTAGGAAGACATCTGGTAATAATTTTCTTAACAGTAGCCTAAATTTTGCCTTTCTTTTTTATTTATTTCTTGAAGCCAAATAATCCAAATCGTGGTTTTAAATTGCGGTCTGCAACCACAATGGCGACCACAATATTGCGGATTTTAAAGTTTCTGCAACGGCATCGCAACTGCAATTTAGGCTGCATTTGCTTGCACTATAAAGGTTTGCAATGTAACTGCAGCCGGAATTTAAAACCATGATCCAGATGTAGTTGACAAAATTTTGTCACTAATATGGCAAGTTGGATTTGATGCAGATCAAGACATCCCTTCAGGTATTGACGTTACAGCGGGAGACTGACAAGGTAAGTATTGATTAATCAAAATTGACCTACAATACAATTAGATTTGTATTTTTGCTTTGAATTTATGTATGGTCCTTTTGATTTTAGATCATTTTTGTAAGATGCAGTGGCTGTTTCTCTTAAAAACTAATCCTTGTTGTCTAAATTTGATAAAAAGCTTTTTGTTTGAACTTTTTAAATTGGATAATCATCGAGAACAATTTTAGTTTAAACTAAAGAGCACATTTCATACTTCTGTTACAGGTCATGGTAAAAAGGCAGAGAACAGCTTTTCCCCCAAACTTTGTTCACTCTCTTGATGGTTCTCACATGATGATGACTGCAGTCGCTTGTAAAAAAGCAGGGATGAGCTTTGCAGGTGCGCACTGATGATTTATATAACACATTTATCATGTATGGTTTTTGTGTTCTTGTTTGTAAATAAATGCTTAATTGCAGGGGTTCATGATTCTTATTGGACACATGCATGTGATGTTGAAGAAATGAACAGGATACTCAGGGAAAAGTTTGTTGAACTCTACGAGGCTCCAATATTGGAAAATGTAAAGTATCTTCATCTAGACAAGCTTTTTATTTATTTAAATAAATGCCACTATAATTTTGGTTTTGGTATAAAATTTTAAATATGCCTTTAAATTGGTGACATGGACAAATCTTAGAACTAGATTGTCATGTATGAAGCACTTTGTTTGAATATCTGTTTTATACACCAACCGCTTTTGATCTAAAGAGATCCTAACCTCAGATTGTATTTATACGAAACTGACAGTTTGGTTATGAAAAGTTTTGTTACCTTTTTTTATTGCATAAGACATCTCTGGTTTATCTTGTATCCTTTGACAGTATCTTTCTACTTGATAAAATCAGTCAACGCACTGGCCTCATAATTTTCTTTGTTTTCTGGATGCATGTTGCTTTGCGATTTACTTGTTTTATTTATGTTTAAATAGGTTTTTGGTCTCTACAAATCTGCCATATTTTTCTTAGTCCCTGTAGATTTTTGTTGTTTTTAGCCTTTGCAAATATACCATTTTTTGTTTTTGGTCCTTGTTTTGGTTTGTTCCCCCATTTTTTTATGTTTGAATGGATCCCAGTATATGTAGAACATTTGATTTTAGTCCCTTTAATATGAGCTATATAAGGACTACAATGAATATTACACACATATTACAGGGACCGATTCTAATATGAACATATTTTACGATGACTAAAACAAAACAAGGACCAAATGTAGAAATTAGTATATTTGCATGGACTAGAAATAATTTTTTTACGGAGAATAAAAACAACAAATGGTATATTTGCGGAAACCAAAAATACATTTACATCTTTTATAATCACTAAACTTGTCATTGGATACTAAATGAGTTGTGTGTTTATGAGAATTCCTTGTTTAATCATGAATGCAGTTATTGGAAAATTTTGAGAAGACTTTTCCCACATTGAAGTTTCCTCCTTTACCAGAACGGGGAGACTTTGATCTTCGACAGGTTTTGGAGTCTCCCTATTTTTTCAACTAGACTGTACAAAATCTCAGGTTGCTTATCTAGTACTGCCTCCTCATGTGGTCCAGTGGAGTTGAGTCCAATGTAATGAAATTTGTAAAGGTATCTACTTGCATGAGATTGCGAAAGCCGCAAGAACAGACAATGCAACCGAAGTGTTTCAAAGCAAGATTTGTGTTGCCAAATTTGTGCCATGCAGGGACTTAGTACTCGGATGGAACCACAATTTTCTTTCAAAGCCACTATAAATGAAAGAGGGCCCCACATATGGTTAATTTGTCATTGAAAAGAAAGAGGGCCTCACATATTGCATTACAAATTGATTTTGAAATTTTGATTGGATCAGTTGCAAAGCAAGAAGGTTCAAGCATATACATCAGCCAATCTGTTTTTGTCTATGATTGGCTCAACACAGACTAATAAAAAGGATTGAAGCTTTGGTAATCTTATAAGGTGATTTTCTCAGATGTGGACACTTTCTATTGCAAATCAGCCAAAGTTGGATTTTGCTTTTTGTATACTTTGTATTTTATTTTATTCTTTTCGGTGGGTGGAGAAGGAAATGGAAGCATATGTAGCATTTTTTTTGTTATGGTTAATGTAATATTTTTTATCACACTTGTTCCATTATTTGAAATAACATATATTTAAAGTAAATAAATAATACCAATAAAAAATGTTATTACCTGAAGTTGTCTAATTGTTTGGTTTCTTTCTTGTTTCTTTATTCCGTATCATTTTACTGGTAAGTTTGTGTTTTTTGCATACCATAGATTAACTTCATATTAAGTTTTATCTCACATTCATGTTTCATTACATGTCATTGTTGTTGCAGCTTCTATAACCAATTTGACCAAATTTTTATATTTACTTATGAGTTTTATTCAAGTAACAGATTCCATTAGGAATCTTTTGATCATTTTGGAGATTATATCAATTACATTAGAAATAAAGATTTGATATTGTTTCCTATAAAACGAAACATAAACAATTGAATGGTAAAATAAGAAAACCAATAAGTCTGAATGACTTATAAAACTGATTTTTCTCACCAAAATGAATCCAATCTCATGCATGAATGAATACTCTTACCACTTGATAAGTGTTTTGACAAAAATAAATATTTCATGTGCAATATAAATGTCTATATATCATATAGTCATTTGGTGAATCATTGGTGTCTTCTGAACAAGGCATCAGAATTACTATATATAGCCACAGCATTTGAGAAAACAGCCAGAATAATCATTACAATGGATAAAACCTTGTCCTTCTTAGTTGCAATACTATGTGGATCCCTGAAACATCATAATCAAAGGTCACCAAGGAAAAAACTCAAGTTTTATTTAGTTACTACACCATAAGAGCAACAAATCTCTCACTTCAGGGACCCAACTGATCACTTTTTATTGGAATCTTCCTTCTTAATCATATTTTTTCCATTTTCAAAATTCGAACTCAAAACCTTAAAGAATAATTTTATCCGGACAACTTAGACAACTTAGAGTTGATAAATGCCTCTAGTTTACATGGCTGTCAAATTTAGACCAATTTAAATATTATTCCCTCCATTTTAAAACTATTGATGTTTACCTTTATTGAACACAAATTATAAAAATACTCCTTGTATCTCCTTATAAGTGTCTAGTTTGAAAAATTTATCTGTCAAATTATTTGTCCAATAATACCTTTATTTATTTCAAAAGTCTATCTAAGTACTCTACTATTATTACTTCAACGACTCAACTTAATGTGTTATTTTATAAGATGAGTAATTAATTGATACACACTTGCATATTTCCATGATTTTTCTTAACTAAAGATATAGTTGAAAAAATAATATTGAAACATAGGGAGATCAATAATAACATTTAGATAAAGTAAGAAAACACAGACCTTAGAGCAATTGCAGCAGGGAAAATAAAACCAAGGCAAACAGTAGCAGTTGCTCCAGTGAATTGAAAAACATCCCAAATGCTTGGCACAAAATTTGCAGCCACATAGAGCAAAAAAATGAGTCCAGTAGTGATCAATGAAAATCTACAGTTATCAAATTCCAATGACCTGGCTGATGGAAACACAAGATCATCCAAATTGAACCGAAGCGAAAAGAAGATAACCGGAAAAACAAGCATGAGATGAAGCGCGTAGCTGATACGAATGATGTCGTTGAGCGAATTGCTGTAAGGTATGCCGAGATCGGTATCAAAGTTGGCTAGTACATCATCAAGAGTTGATTCACCAAATAGGAGGAATCCAAATATAGCTGTAAGGATATATATAGTAGAACATAGAGCCAGGGATGCGCATATAACTGGTTGTATTGGTGAAGAGTCTCCTAGTTCATTGTCTATTGTATGCACTGCAAAGAAAAACAACTTAATTAAGCACCTGTCGCATAAACATTTATCATTTAAATGTCAATGTATAAGTTATTTTTATAACAAAAGAAAAAAATAAAGTTAAATTGTTTTCATATAAGATATAAGTTGTTTTCATATGGTATTCTGGAGATACGAAAAATAAGCTGAAAACAGCTTACAAACATGTTATAAGTTGTTTGCATAAAAACTCTCACAAATAGTCTAATAAGTGTTTATGTCCGTAGATTAACTCAAATAAGTTGATACAAACAGGTTAATAAGCTTTTTGAGAGACTAATCTAATACTCTAACAGCATTTGAAATACTCTAAATATTTGAAGTTTAACAACAAAGGTATTCCCAACAAGAGTAACATCAAATTTTTAAAATTACAGGAACACATTGAAATAGCTTACAATTGTAATGACAAACAAATGCTGTCACAAGAACTGGAACTGCTGTGAAGAGATTCCAAATAGATGTCATATCAGTTATATTAGGAAGCAACCTAGGACTCTCTATACTTCCATTAAACAATTTAACAAATGTGATTCCTGCAGTTATGACAAGAAAAACAATTGCCAGAACCACTGCTAAAGCAGAAGTATATCTTAATGAATCTGCAACCATAAAAAAAAACTAATTGGTTATCCACAACAATGTTCAAATTACTAAATGAGGTAAATTAAGCAACATACTTGAATTCATAGTATTGTAATTTTGTACCTATCCTTTTAAAGAATCCTAATGGAGTAAATACCAGAAGGGTTGCCACAAGAAGAACAAAAGCACGCCCTGTCCACCAGTACTCACCAAACCATCCTTCCAGTACACCAAAATGATGAATTCCAGTTGAAGTTGTTCCAGACAGTACATCACCTACACATATCAAGTACAAATTTTCAAGTCACCGATTATGTTACTGTCTTAGTTGTCAGGATAAGGAGGACAATGAACTTCTACTTTGGGAGATTGACTTCAGTCACCGATGGTGTTTTGGACAATTTTCAAGAATTGATCTACTGTGGAACACTTACCGAATTGGTCCAACCAAGAATTTTCCTCCTACTATTGCTCTTTTGGATTGACTTATTTAAATTTATCTATCGAGATAACCACTTTTAAGACTATTTGGCTGACATTGTAGAAACAACTTATGATACATCCCTAAACTATTTCGGCTTATTTCCGGGATAACTTATGAAAACAACTTATAAATGCATTAATTTTATCTTATGAAAACCGTTTGACTTAATTTTATCTTTTGATATTGAAATAGTTTATACAAATGCACTAATAGTCTTATAAGTTTTTAATTAAACTGTTTATCCAATCAAGATGTACATGTAATAATGTAATAATGAAGTAAAAATTAAATAAACTTCGAACTACATATGCCAAATGGATGGATAAAAGATTATAAATAATAAATGTAGAATTGAGTTACCAATTATTATGATGTAAACAACAAGGATCCCAAAGTTGTTGATAAGAACAGATATCTGAAGAACCAATCTTCCATGAGTTCCAAAAGCATACACCATGACATCTCCATAACTTTGAGCCTTACAAACTCTGCTAAATCTCATGAGAATATCCATAGAAGTATGTGTAAGCAGAGCAAGGAAGATGATTGAAGCAACACCAATGGTTAGTCCCAACACTTTCATGGCTGCAGGTAAGGACATGATTCCAGCACCAATTATTGTTGTTGATAAATTGAAGACTGACCCAGAAAATGATGCTGATGACCCATTATTACAATTGGATCCATCATGATTTTGAAGTTCAACAACAACCTTGTCATCTGTTTTGGTCTGTAGTAATGGACAGTGACAATCTTCTCCAACAATTTCTCTTGTTCCTATGGGATTGTTGTGCTTCCCCCCCATATTGATGCTCCTGCTGCTATCTCAATTCTCAATGATGATGCTTAAATGCTTCTGTCTCTGTCTAACCTCTCTCCCTCTCTCTCTATATATATATAGATGATGGACAAATAGACACTGATTTAAGTTTAAAGTGTAATTCAACTTTGGCTAATGTTTTTAAGTTTATTTTATCTCTATCACTTGAAATTTTACCAAATACCGTAACAATATATATCTCGTATTAATCTTTTAGAAAATATTTATCAAATCTTATAAATGGTTTATATTTTTTGATTTTCTCTATAACAATTTAAACACACTTATAGTCTTAAAAATAAAATAATAAAGATCTATCAACATAATCAATGTTTTTAACCTCTTTAATATGTAAATTAGCTAGGACAATCAATTTCTTGCAATATTTCAATTAGAGTTATAATAATTCGAAAAAAGTTCAAACTTAAAAGACTATACACATAATTTAATATATTTTATTATAGTGGTGCAAACAAATTTAAATTAAATGATCGAATAAAAAATATAACTTAGAGTACTTAAACAAAAATTGAACTAAATTTAAAAATTAAATTTTTATGAACAATGTTGTAGTTTTTTAAAATTTGG
>JBBPBP010000004.1:21340715-21365342 GCA_037974735.1 Cicer chorassanicum
GATTAAATTAGATGCGACATCTTTTTACTCCTTAAACTTTTTGAGATACCATTTATTTTACTTGATTTTTTTTAAAACTTAACATTTAAAATAAAAAATGATAAAAATATTCTTAAAAGGATTAAATTAGATGCGACATCTTTTTACTCCTTAAACTTTTTGAGATACCATTTATTTTACTTGATTTTTTTAAAACTTAACATTTAAAATAAAAAATGATAAAAATATTCTTAAAAGGATTAAATTAGATGCGACATCTTTTTACTCCTTAAACTTTTCGAGATACCATTTATATTACTTGATTTTTTTTTAAAATTTAACATTTAAAATAAAAAATGATAAAAATATTCTTAAAAGGATTAAATTAGATGTGACATCTTTTTATTCCTTAAATTTTTTGAGACACGAGATGTACGACTAATTAGTCTTAAAACTTGCATTTTAAAATATTATTCAAATTAAACCAATTCTTTTTTTTAAACCTTTTTATCAACAACAAAACACAATTTCTTTAAAAACAATCAACACATCCGCATTTTTTACCCAAAGAACTACGTAGCTTTTATTTCTCCACCGCACCGGGAGATATGTAGGAGCAAGATCGCACTCTTGTCAAGCATAATAACAAAACCTTTTTTCTCTCTATATTTTAAATGTATATTTATCATTAGATTATTTTCATAAAAATATTATATTTGCATTTTAAAAAGGAGAAATAAATATATTTAAGTTAATATTAATTTTGCACAATTAATTATAGGTAACCATTTTTTTAACGAATGTCGTAGGGTGCTAATACCTTCCCTACACATAATCGACTCCCGAACTCAAAATTTGGTTTCAAAGACCATTTTTTTTTACTTTATTTTTATTTTTAAGGGTTTTCCAATATTTTCCCTATTTTAAAATAAACTTTGGTGGTGACTCCATTGAATTCGAGAAACACTCGAAATTTTAGGCCGCGACAGCTGGCGACTCCACTAGGGACTGTTAGAGAGTCAAGCCTAACATAATTAACTGTGCAAATTTTTTTTGACTTCTTTTATATTTATTTCTCCTTTCATTTTCTTTACTTTATGCCTTTATTGTGTATTAGTTATTTTCTTGTAGTCATTATATTTATATATTATATATTTATATATGTGTGTTGAGTATTTTACATCGTTTATTGGATTGTGATTCTCTTCGCACACTACACATTCACTTACACACACACTTATGAGTGAGACCCTATACCCGGGTCTGAGTAAAACTTAAGTTTAGTTAGGGGTTTAGTGGTAATCATATTGGATGTACATCCTATTTGGTTATTGCAAAAATCTCATCTAGAGTGTGACTCTATTGAAAATACCTACATTTTGGATGTACTTCCTATTTGTAGTGATGTTTCAATACGAGTACTTGGCTCTAGAGACCAATGAATTTTAGGACTACAGAACCCGCCCAGGAAAGAATTCACGAATTTAGAAGCTTATAGACTTTAAAATTTCTCTAATTTTGGTTAGAATGCATCTAAGTCATATCCTAGCTTTCTTGCTTTTAAATGGTAAATTTTTTATTTTTTTATTTATTCTTTTTATTTTTATTTTTATTATGTTTATTTTCTTTATTATTTTTATTTTTTTTGTTTTTCCCCACCATCCGACGTTAGTATACCTCTCAATTTTATTTTTTTTACATCAATGCAATTAGCTTTCATCGTTAATGTTTAAGTTAAGTTTTTTTAGTACCATGCATTTCTTTCATGCATTAAAAATTATTTTCAACACCATACCATACATTATTCATAATCATTCATTTTTATGTAGGTCCATTAGACAACCATTGAATTCAAAGCTAGGGTGTGGATATCTTTGATTAAAAATGGGATCCAACAATGAAACTGCAACTCCAATGCTAAGGAAAACTATGAATGTGAAAGCCAAAAAGCCTCAGGTTGACAGTTTAAAAGAACTTCGTAGCTTGTTGGAACTTAATCACCGGTCAACATTTACTAAGAAATATGGAAAGATTCTTGATTTATTGGATGTGGATGTACAAATAGGGGCTATTACCGCTTTGTCTCAATTCTACGACTCTCCTTTGAGATGCTTCACTTTTCAAGACTTCCAGCTTGCGCCTACTTTGGAAGAGTTTGGACCAATTTTAGGTTACTCCCTAGAAAAAGGAAAACTTTATCGTTACATGGGGAATTATCCATCCACAACCAAAATAGCTGAGATACTAAGGGTTGAAGAGGAAATATTGATTAGCCAAAAGAAGAAAGGGACTTCTGGTTTCCTAAGAAGTTTTTTTTAGAAAAGAGCACATCATTTAGCTAAAGCCCAAGATTTGAGTGCTTTTATGGAGGTGCTAACTCTCACCATCTATGGAGTTGTCCTATTCCCGAGTGATGAAGAAATTATTGATTTAGCAGCAATCGATGTCTTCCTAGCCTTGAAGAATAAAGGAGAAAATCCTACAACAGCTGTCCTCGCTGACGTGTACTATACACTTAACTACTGTCATGAAAAAAAAGGCAAACGAATTTTGTGTTGTTTATCGGTTTTGTACGTCTGGTTGGTGAATCATATGTTTGATATTGGGTGCCAAAAGCGTTGCCTTATCAATGATTTCAAGAACTGTTGTGTTGACATAAGGGATGATCGAGAATGGGCTCAGAGGTTGGTAGATCTTAATGAAAAAACAGTTCGATGGTATGCGAGATGGCGAGAGGTAAAAGAAGTAATATACCAATGTGGAACATTCCCTAATGTGCCACTTATGGGGACTAGAGGTTGTGTGAATTATAATCCATTATTGGCCTTGAGGCAACTTGGGTATCCTATCATAGGAGAACCAATGCAAAAACTAATAACTCCTTTTATTCTTTATGACATGGGCTTAGAAAACATTGAAGATTTGAGGAGAGTACGTCAATCTTGGAAGACGATAATCAGAAAAGGGAAGGAACTAGGAAGTAGAAGTTGTGGTGCAGATGATTGCTACCGACAATGGGTCAAGAATAGAGTCCAAAAGATTAAGCTGCCTTTTTGCCGTACCTCTGAGGTGGTCGATAAAACACCAATGCAACCCATTATCGTTAGTGAAGAAATTGAGAGGTTGCAAGCATCAATTCTAGAGGCGGAAGAGGAAAAGAAGAATATGCGAGAAGAGTTGATGGCAGTCCGTCGAGCATATGAGTTCGCCCTGTTGGAAAATGAGCAGAAGAAGATTTCTCTTGAAAGATCAAATAAGAGAGCAAAGGTAGAGGAGGATTATAAACTCAAGCTTCAATGCAATTTAAGGGCTTCAAACGAGTCTTTATGTTTGAGAAGACAAGAAAGAGACCAGGCGCGAGAGGAGGTTGAAAAGTTGAGAAAATGGTTGAAAGATTCAGAAAGCAGTGAAAGAAATGCGAGGAGACAATTGGAAGATTTGAAACAACAGTTGGAGAGAGTGGTAGTAGAATATAAGACAAGGATAGAAGAAGAAAAAATTGAGAAACAAGAAGTTGTTGCTATGTACCGAGATGCGTGGTTGAAGGAACAAAAGGAAGCAAATATGTTAAGAAACCAAACGATGGAACAAGTGGAAGCAATAGAGATGCTTGGGCAAGAAGGGGTAATGTGGATGGATCGTTGTGAAAAACTCACTTCCATAGCCAACCAAGCCATCGAAAGGGTTCCCGTACTCTTAAGGAAAGTAGAAGCAAGCATAGTTCCATCTGTCACACCTGCTGAGATTATTACTTTCATTCAACATTGTAATAGTTTGATAGAATCAATGAATAATTTAATTCGCCGAGAGCGATAGAAACAATGTATTTCAGATACAGAGAGAAATGTTGCACTTATACCCTTTTTAATTATCAATGAACGAGCTTGTTTTATGTTTTCTAAAAAGATGTTTGTGCCTAGGTTGCGAAATCAATGGTTCTCTAATACCCACATGCATGCATATAAATCTTCATTTTTTAACTAGCATCATATGATCTTTCAGAAAAAATCAATAAAGCTGTTTCCCCGACACCCTTATCGGACTCGCGCAAACTCCAAGATCATGGACGAACTTGAGCAAAACCAAGAAGTGATGAGAGCGGATGTTAGCCAATTGAAGGACAAGGTTGATCGAATCCTAGAGGCTATACAAGCTTTAACAACGAAGGATAATGCAGATGAGAATCCTCCCACTACAAATGAAGAACATCGAGCTACCCCGTCTCACCCACCAGGCTTTACCCTAACTACCCAACAATTTCGCGCGCCAGCCATGCAATTTCCTATGTATGGTCTCCCACATGGTTATACTCCACCCTTAGTCATCAATCCCATGGACAATAATCCAAACCATTCAAATATCAACTCTCAAAGCCTAAACCAACCGCAAATCCCATCTCCTCAGGGATACGTGCCACCCCAAAACACTATACCTTCAGAAAATATTCCATTTAGTGCACCCGAAGTACCCCATTTTGATGCTAATTGGCAACAACCTCATGTTGGTGATGATACACAGTCGAAAGAAAAATTTCATGTTTTAGAAGAACGAATAAAATCAATTGAAGGAAGTAATGTTTATGGTCTCGAAGCCTTTGATATGTGCTTGGTTCCCGATGTGGTGATCCCTTCAAAATTCAAGACACTTGAGTTTGAAAAATACAGAGGTGTCACATGCCCTAAAAACCATCTGACCATGTATTGTAGAAAAATGGCTTCTCATGCTCATAATGACAAACTTCTCATCCATTTCTTTCAAGACAGTTTAAGTGGGACATCATTAAATTGGTATATGCATCTCGAGCGAAATCGAATCCGTTCATGGAAAGATTTGGTTGATGCCTTCCTGAAACAATATAGGTATAACATTGACATAGCCCCTGACAGGATGCTATTGCATAATTCGTCGAAAAAGGACAATGAAACATTCAAAGAATATGCACAACGGTGGAGAGAATTGGCATCGCAAGTAGATCCTCCTTTATCTGAAAGGGAAATGGTTGGTATGTTTATGGATACTCTTCAGTCTCCCTTTTATGATAAGATGATTGGGAGTATGTCATCAAACTTTTCTGACATGGTCATGATAGGAGAAAGAGTTGAAAGTGGCATGAGAAGTGGTAAGATCGCATGTGCAACGAGTGGTGCGAAGAAACCCCAGATGGGATTCACAAAGAAGAAAGAGGGGGATGCTAACGCTGTAATGGCAAACCCAAGGGTCTCTTATTCTCCAGCCATGAATTCTTATCGACATCCCAATTTTCAGCCTCCGATACCCCGAATTCCCTACATTCCTTATCCATATGTGGCTGCAACCTCACAAACTCCATACCCGCAATATCACCCTTCAAGGCCACCTTATTATCAACCACCTTTGGTCCAACCACCACCTGCTACGTTTTCGCAACAAAACCAATGGAACCCAAATCCAACCCTGAATCACTACAGACCACCAGTTAATCAAGAGAAAAAGATAAATCGTTTCGACCCAATTCCCATCACATATAGCCAATTGTTGCCTCACCTACTCCAAAATTCAATGGTAGTTTTAAGACCAATGAAACCTCTGGAACCACCATTCCCAAAATGGTACAACCCAAATGCCAAATGTGAATACCATGCAAGAGCCGTAGGGCATTCCATCGAAGATTGTCAAGCCCTAAAATCTAAAGTGCAAGAACTGATCAATGCAAAATGGCTTACCTTCAAGGAAGACGGTCCCAACATAGGGAGTAACCCTTTGCCGGGCCATGCGGATACCTCTGTCAACGCCATTGAAGAATGTGCAAAAGATGATCGTGTGTTGACCATAAAGCCGTGCATGGAAAATAGTAAATCTTTCCCAAGACCATTGGAAATCCTCTATAGAAAAGAGAATCTCAAACCAACTCTTCACAAGCCTAATGCAATAATTGTCCAAGCACCAACTCTTTTTCCTTATAAAAATACCAAGGCGGTACCATGGAATTATGAAGCCACGTCCCATTTAGCCGATCATCAATCGAGTGATAGCTGTGAACCTAAAGGTACTGATGTCACAAACATTTCAGGGATTGGCGGGATGACTCAAAGTGGTCGAGTATATGCCCCCGGTCAACCTAAGGAAAAAGAGGGCCATAGAGGAAAAGGCAAAAAAGTGACGAATCATGCTGTAAAAGGGCCAGAGACATGCAAAAGGACGGTGCCCGAAGAAGAAGCTAATGAATTTTTGAAATTCATCAAGCAAAGTGAATATAAAGTGGTGGACCAATTAAATCAAACTCCTTCCAAGATATCTGTTCTCTCTTTGTTATTGAATTCTGAAGCACATAGAAGGGCAGTGATGAAGGTTTTAAATGAGGCCCATGTTACTCATGATATTATTGTCGACCAATTTGATGGGGTTGTCGGTAACATCACCGCTAGTAGTTGTCTGAGTTTTAGCGATGTCGAATTACCAGCTGAAGGGACAGAGCATAATAAAGCACTACACATCTCTGTGAAGTGTCATGATTATATTCTTGCACGAGTGCTTGTTGATAATGGTTCATCGTTGAATGTCATGCCGAAATCAACACTATCAAAACTATTTGTTGATGGAGCTTGTTTGAAGCCGAGTGCTTTGGTGGTGAAAGCGTTTGATGGATCCAAATGACAAATTGTTGGTGAGATTGACCTGCCAATTCAAATCGGACCCCATAACTTTGGAATAACCTTCCAAGTGATAGATATTAAACCAGCGTACAGTTGCCTTTTAGGGAGACCATGGATTCACGCTGCTGGAGTAGTAACATCCACTCTCCATCAAAAGCTAAAGTTTATAGTGAACAATAAGCTGGTGATAATATCTGGGGAAGAAGATATGATAGTTAGTCATCTGTCTTCTACGGGATACATTGAGGACACGGAGGAAGCCATAGAGACTTCCTTTCAAGCATTATAAATTGCCAATGCTGTCTTCATGGGTGAAGGATCTCCTTTAAAAGAACCAAATTTGCCTACCACATCCTTAAAGTCTACCAAATCGATGTTGGAAGGAGGAGTTTTTGCTAAATTGGGAAAATTGTTAGATATATCTGAAAAGAACAATAGGTACGGTTTGGGATATGTACCTACTAAAGCTGACAAAGATAAGGCTATAAAAGAAAAAAGGGAAAGCAGGATGGCTCATTTGGAAAATCGGAAACTGAATTTACAGAAGATTTCTATTTGTGACATTCGCCAAACATTTCAGAGCGCGGGAATAGTATATGCTGACCATGTGGCTGCTGCGGAAGAAGATGACCATGTTGATGATGATACCCTCAAATTGGTGTACCCTTGTCCTCCAAACACCAGTCTCAACAATTGGAAGATCATCGAGTTTCCCGTGTTTGTTAATTCATGTTCAAAGTAATTGTGTACTTTAACTCCTTTTGCTCTGCCCAAGGCTATAAGGATAACTAATTAGGGCGCATGTATTTCAATTCCGTACTTATTATCAATAAATGCATTTTTGAATTCTTCAACTACTTTTGTTTTTCTCTTTTCTTTTTTTGGCAATCTTTATCCATATTTCTTTTTTTCCTTTTTCTTCTGAATTTAAACAATGCATTTTTGAATTCTTCAACTGCTTTTGTTTTTCTCTTTTCTCTTTTTGGCAATCTTTATTCATATTTTCTTTTTTCTTTTTCTTCTTAATTCAAACAATGCAGAGTCGAAAACGAATATGTTGAAAATAACAGCGCTAGAACCCATTCTTGTAATTTTGAACGCCCAATTAATCACACTGATGAGGATTTTGAAGACGATTATGAGCCTCCCCCAGAACTAGAAAGTTTAATTGAACAAGAAGCCAAGATAATCCAATCCCATCAAGAACCTGTTGAAGTGATCAATTTAGGGACTGAGCATGATAAGAAAGAAATTAAAATTGGAATGTCTATGAAAGGAACTGAAAGAGAAAAGTTGGTTAAACTTTTATTTGATTATGTGGATGTCTTTGCATGGTCGTACCAAGATATGCCTGGGCTAGACACTAACATAGTGGAACACAAGCTACCACTCAAGCCCGAATGTGCTCCAATTAAACAAAAATTGAGAAGGATGAGGCCTGATATGTCACTTAAAATTAGAGAAGAGGTCAAGAAGCAATTTGATGCAGGTTTCTTAGCAGTAGCAAAATATCCTCAATGGGTTGCTAATATTGTCCCAGTTCCAAAGAAAGACGGAAAAGTTCGAATGTGCGTTGATTATCGGGATTTAAATAAAGCTAGTCCTAAAGACGATTTTCCTTTGCCTCATATTGATGTCCTAGTGGATAATACTGCCTAATATTCTCTTTTCTCCTTCATGGATGGTTTCTCAGGTTACAATCAAATTAAGATGGCTCCCGAGGATATGGAAAAAACCATGTTCATCACACAATGGGGAACTTTCTGTTATAAAGTGATGCCATTTGGATTAAAGAATGCTGGGGCAACCTATCAAAGAGCAATGGTAACTTTGTTTCATGACATGATGCATAAGGAAATAGAGGTTTACGTGGACGATATGATTGCCAAATCTCGGACCGAAGAAGACCATGTTGTTAACCTTCAAAAGTTATTTATTCGACTAAGGAAGTTCAGACTTCGTTTAAACCCTGCTAAATGCACTTTTGGTGTAAGATCAGACAAATTACTTGGTTTTATCGTTAGTTAAAAAGGGATAGAAGTGGACCCAGATAAAGTAAGAGCAATACAAGAAATGCCTGCTCCACGCACGGAAAAAGAAGTTCGTGGCTTTTTGGGTAGATTGAATTACATTGCCAGGTTCATATCGCATCTCACCGCTACATGCGAGCCAATTTTCAAGTTGTTGCGCAAAGACCAAAAGGTTGAATGGAATGAGAATTGTCAAAAATCTTTTGAAAAGATTAAACAGTACTTGTCAAAACCTCCAATCTTAGTGCCTCCTGTTCCTGGGAAACCACTTATTATATACTTAACTGTACTTGATGAGTCAATGGGTTGTGTATTGGGGCAGCATGACGAATCTGGTAAGAAAGAACATGCTATCTATTATTTGAGCAAAAAGTTCACCAACTGTGAAACAAGGTATTCACTCCTTGAACGAACATGTTGCGCATTAGCATGGGCTGCTCGTCGGTTAAGGCAATACATGTTATGTCATACAACTTGGTTGGTATCCAAAATGGACCCAATTAAGTACATCTTTGAGAAGCCTGCTCTTACTGGAAGGATTGCCCGTTGGCAGATGCTGTTATCAGAATACAATTTGGTATACGTTACACAAAAAGCTATCAAATGAAGCTCCTTGGCAGAGTACTTGGCCCAACAACTTGTAGAAGATTATCAATCAATGCAGTGTGAATTCCCCGATGAAGGCATAATGACTTTATTTGAAGAGACTGAATCATATGATAGAGAAAAATGGACATTGGTGTTTGATGGTGCTTCTAACGCGTTAGGACATGGAATTTGAGCCATTTTGATTTCCCCAGAGAACCAGTTAACTCCGTTCACTGCTAGGTTGTGTTTTGACTGCACAAACAATATTGCAGAATACGAGGCATGTGTAATGGGCATTAAAGCTGCTATTGAATCAAAAGCAAAAATTCTCAAGGTATATGGAGACTCATTGTTAGTCATCCATCAAACGAAAGGAGATTGGGAAACGCGGGATTCCAAATTGATTCCGTATCAAACCCATATCAAAGAATTGACAGAACAATTCGAGAAGATTACTTTTCACCATATCCCTCGAGAAGAAAACCAATTAGCTGACGCCCTGGCCACATTGTCGTCAATGTTCAAAATTAGCACCGGTCAGGACGTGCCAGTCATAAAAATTCAACAAAGGGATAAACCTGCATATTGTCTATCAATAGAAGAAGAGTCCGACGGCAAGCCATGGTTTCATGATATCAAATCATATGTCAAGAATAAGGAATATCCATTGGGTATTTCAGAGAACGACAAAAGGGTTTTAAGGAGGTTGTCAATTAACTTCTTCTTAAATGGTGAGGTGCTTTACAAGAGAAATAATGATATGGTTCTCCTCAGATGCGTGGACCAAGCGGAAGCAGAGAAAATCATTCAGGAGGTTCACGAAGTTTCTTTCGGAACTCATGCAAATGGGCACGCTATGACGAGAAAAATCTTAAGGGCTAGCTACTATTGGTTGACCATGGAGTCCGATTGTTGTCGTTACGTAAAGAAATGTCATAAATGTCAAATCTATGCTGACAAAGTACATGTACCGCCCACCTCTCTGAACGTTTTAACATCACCATGGCCATTTTCAATGTGGGGGATCGATGTTATTGGACTCATCGAGCCTAAAGCTTCAAATGGGCACCGATTTATCCTAGTAGCTATCGATTACTTCACAAAATGGGTTGAAGCCGCTTCTTATGCCAATGTGACGAGAAGTGTGGTTGTCAGATTCATCAAAAGAGAATTGATTTTTCGATATGGCTTGCCAAATAAGATAATCACTGACAATGCGACCAATCTGAATAATAAAATGATGAAGGAGTTGTGTGATAATTTTAAAATTCAGCACCATAATTCTTCTCCATATCGTCCAAAAATGAATGGGGCTGTAGAAGCAGCAAATAAGAATATCAAGAAGATTGTACAAAAGATGGTGGAGACATATAAGGAGTGGCACGAAATGCTTCCCTTTGCATTACATGGCTACAGAACTTCTGTTCGAACCTCAACAGGGGCAACTCCTTTCTCATTGGTGTACGGAATGGAAGCGGTACTTCCCATTGAAGTTGAAATTCCCTCAATCAGAGTCCTGTTGGAAACAAAACTAGAAGAGGCTGAGTGGGTTCAATCACGATATGACCAATTGAATCTCATAGAAGAGAAGAGGATGATAGCTTTGTGTCATGGCCAGCTATATCAAAGAAGACTGAAAAAAGCATATGACAAAAAAGTTCGTCCTCGAGAGTTTCAAGAAGGAGACTTAGTGTTAAAGAAAATATTGCCCATCAAAAGGGATTCTCGTGGAAAATGGACCCCGAACTACGAGGGACCGTATGTTGTGAAAAAAGCTTTCTCTGGGGGAGCTCTAATACTTGCAGAAATGGATGGAGATGAGCTTCCACTTCCAGTAAACTCAGATGCAGTCAAAAAATATTATGCTTGAAAGAAAAAAGGGCTCGCTAGGTTGAAAACCTGAAAAGGCGACCTAGGCAAAAATTAGAGCGTCCCGATGGATTGAAAATTTGAAAGAGCGGTCCATGCAAAAGTTAGGGATAACAAACAGATCAAGTGGTTCAAACTGGGGCATTTTATTATTCTTAGAAGTCCTAAATTACAGGAATGACTAGCGTTGTTATCTCTCCAACTAAAGCTAAACACATTCATCCCTACATTGTAACCTTTAGTTCAATTGTATTATGCTCAAATTAATGAATGTACATTTTTCAATCTTGTCATTCGATGATATACATTATCCTCTTTCTAAGTTGATTCAGCCTTATGTTTTTTAGTTTTAGTATTTTTCAAAAAATTTATTTTATGATAATAAATTTTTGGAATCTGAAATATGTGTAACTATAAAAAAGTAAAAAAACATTTTAATTATTTTGACACTTGAAAAATATATACACGAGAACTCGATAGATTCTCAACATATATGTGGTATATATAAAAAAAAAAGTAATTATTTTAAACAATGCATTCGCCTCAAAAAAGGGGAAGTCATACAAG
This sequence comes from Cicer chorassanicum, assembly GCA_037974735.1. Taxonomy (NCBI): domain Eukaryota; kingdom Viridiplantae; phylum Streptophyta; class Magnoliopsida; order Fabales; family Fabaceae; genus Cicer; species Cicer chorassanicum. Next base: position 21,352,381 of record JBBPBP010000004.1, read on the forward strand.
ATATACTAGAGTCATCACACAAAGAACGATTGTTATCTCAATTGAATCTTGTAAGTGTATAAAGTCGCGTAAGGATCGGGGAACCATAAAAATAAAAATAAAAAGAATTTACTTACATTGCATGCATCTTACATTTTCCATGTAGTCACACATGATCTATGAAATCTTCATATACTCAACAACCTTGTGCAATGCATAATGAATGAGTCATGCATATCTTATATGTATATTTTATTTATACTCAACAACTTTTGTGTCACATTATTCATTATACGTTTGCGTTTATTTATACATAACATATTTCTCTTTAATTTTTTATTTTATTTATTTTTATTTTATTTATTTATATTTATATATATAAAAAAAACAAATTTCTCTCTCTTTGATCATTTTATTTACGTCATCATTTTATTAATGTCGATCTACGCATCGGTAACCAATCCGAAGACGATCAATGTCGATCTACGCATCGCTAACCAATCCAAAATCATTTTATTTACGTCATCATTTTTTTTATTTACGTCATCATTTTATTAATGTCGATCTACGCATCGGTAACCAATCCGAAGACGATCATTTTATTTACATCGGTCATTTTATTTTTATCGATCTACGCATAGGTAACCAATCCGAATACGATCATTGTCATTTTATTCGATCTACGCATCGGTAACCAATCCGAAGACGATCATTTTATTTACATCGGTCATTTTATTTTTATCGATCTACGCATCGGTAACCAACCCGAAGATGATCATTTTAATCATTTTATCTACGCATCGGTAACCAACCTGAAGATGATCATTTTAATCATTTTATGTACGCATCGGTAACCAACCCGAAGACGATATTTTATTTTATCTACGCTTTTTATTTTGTCAATCAATTTTTTTTTAATTTATACAAAATTCAGGTACCTATATTTAATTATCTTTTACTAGTAAAAAATAATTAAACAGGGGCAGCTGTAGTACCTCAATTTTGTCCTATTAACTAAAATAACTCTAAAATATGCATATAATAATATAGGTAATAATTATTTTACAATAATTATCAAAAATCTAAAAATAAATGATCATAAATTTTATTTTAGCTACATTTGGTATGCCAATTTTATTTTATTTTATTAGCCAAATTTTATTTCATTTTTTATTTATGTGGTCTGCCAAATTTCTTTCAAATCCAAATAGCAAAATTTCTTTCAAATCCAACTAATGCCAACTGAGCATAATCTGAGGCATGATGTGAGACTGAGGCACACTCAAAAATGCCAAAAAAAAGTAACCTATTCACGTTTCCTCATTACACTCAACACACAACGCACATCAAGCCAACACACATCAAGCCATTTCCTGTAGAATAATAACACACATCTCAGTATATCAGCAAAATCACAAAATACAACATGCTACAAACTAGTAAAATCTGTGTACTCCTTGAAAAAGTTAAAAATACTTTTTCCTTAATTGTATATTGCTACAAATTTGTTTCAAAAACAATTGAAAATCCAGTTAAAATTTGTAAAACAATGTAAAGTCCAGAACTTAATTTTATCTAATGAACAAAACGATTTACCACTTTAGCCTATAAATTTTGATTTCGAAAATCAGAAAGGAGGAGGATTTTTTTGGGGGAAAGGATTTGTTACAAAAAAAAAAACACTAAAACAGAAATCTATCTTAACAGTAAGTTAGTAACAAACAGAGGAAACAACAACTTAGTAGCAACATACTTTACAATCATTGTCCATACAAACAGAGAAAAAAAATAAGGTATTTTTTTTTTCTCGTTTTGGTTTTAATGTGTAACCATTATTATTATATGAAGTATGTTAGGAATAAAAATAAAATTTTGTTGTTGTTATATGTCTGATACCTTACTGAGTTAGGAATAAAAATGAAATTTTTTGTTGTTGTTACATGTTTGATCCCTGAGGTATATAAAAAGGTTAGAACGGCGTTTAAAAAACTCAAACCTTCAAGTCTCCTGAAAGCCGACCATACCCTTTATCCCAACCGTGCTTGGCCCCTTGATCTTCTTCTCGGTCCTTTTTTTTTCTCTCTTTTTGTTTCTCTGCGTTTCCCTTTTATGCGCTACTTTTTCTTTGAGTTTTCTGGGTTCTAATTTCCTCAAGCCAGCCGCGCGTCACTGGGTTTCGTTTTGCTTCCTAGCCGTGTGCCGCCCCTCTTTGATTCGTTAGGGTTTTGTTCTGTGCCGCCCCCTCTTTGATTCGCTAGGGTTTTGTCTGTGCCGCCCTCTCTTTGATTCGATTTGTTCTATTTTTTCCCTTAAGACATCCTTACTGTTTACCAACTAGGGTTTTGGAAGTAAAAAGATTTGGGCCCTAAGCCCATCAGTTTTTTTCATACAGTCCAATTGTTCATTTTATTTTATTTTATTTTTTTGTTTTGTTTCCTCTTCTCTTATTAGGTCTAACATTTTTTTTTCTCTTAACCCAACCTTTTATTTTAACAAAGCATATATTAATTTCAATCAATTTCTAATAAATACTAATCCTTATGCTTTTCAAAATATATTTTATTTTATTCTTATTAAAGATTAATTGGATATGACATCTTTTAATCTTTGAGTTATTAAGACACAAGTTGTACTACTTGATATTTTTAAAACTTAACATTTAAAATAAAAAATGATAAAAATATTCTTAAAAGGATTAAATTAGATGCGGCATCTTTTTATTCCTTAAACTTTTCGAGATACCATTTATTTTACTTGATTTTCTTTTAAAACTTAACATTTAAAATAAAAAATGTTAAAAATATTCTTAAAATGATTAAATTAGATGCGACATCTTTTTACTCCTTAAACTTTTTGAGATACCATTTATTTTACTTGATTTTTTTTAAAACTTAACATTTAAAATAAAAAATGATAAAAATATTCTTAAAAGGATTAAATTAGATGCGACATCTTTTTACTCCTTAAACTTTTCGAGATACTATTTATATTACTTGATTTTTTTTTAATTTAAGATTTAAAATAAAAAATGATAAAAATATTCTTAAAAGGATTAAATTAGATGTGACATCTTTTTATTCCTTAAATTTTTTGAGACACAAGTTGTACGACTAGTTAGTCTTAAAACTTGCATTTTAAAATATTATTCAAATTAAACCAATTCTTTTTTTTAAACCTTTTTATCAACAACAAAACACAATTTCTTTAAAAATAATCAACACATCCGCATTTTTTACCCAAAGAACTACGTAGCTTTGATTTCTCCACCGCACCGGGAGATACGTAGGAGCAAGATCGCACTCTTGTCAAGCATAATAACAAAACCTTTTTTCTCTCTATATTTTAAATGTATATTTATCATTAGATTATTTTCATAAAAATATTATATTTGAATTTTAAAAAGGAGAAATAAATATATTTAAGTTAATATTAATTTTGCACAATTAATTATAGGTAACCGTTTTTTTTAACGGATGTCGTAGGGTGCTAATACCTTCCCTATACATAATCGACTCCCGAACTCAAAATTTGGTTTCAAAGACCATTTTTTTTACTTTATTTTTATTTTTAAGGGTTTTTCAATATTTTCCCTATTTTAAAATAAATTTTGGTGGCGACTCCATTGAATTCGAGAAACACTCGAAATTTTAGGCCGCGACAAAGAGAAAGATAAAAAGAAAAATGTGGACAATATTTGTCCCTTTTTATGGAACTTTGTTTACACAGTGGTCTACCTAATTGGCTTTAAAAAGAGAGGTGCAAATGTCTTTGGGGTCTTCTCATGCATGTGATCTCTCTATTGAATTCATTCATAATATCACTATTGGTAGCAAGCACTCTATCTATAGAACTACATTTTGCACCAATAGGAAGAATCTCTCGTACTAAAAATTATGTTAACAACCGATATATGTTAAAGTTAGAATATTAAAAATATAAAGACTTAAATATAATTTTTATTTTTTTATTTATTAATTTTCCTCAATTATCTTTTATAAGTTATATATGTTATATGTTAATCTTTGTCACAGTTACATTAATAACTATAATAATATTTGATCATTGAAATCTCTTATAACAATTACTGGTATATATTTACTGTAATATTCTTTCAAAATAATATCTATTTAACTCAATAATATTAGGCTTACATTTAGAAAAATTCTTCTTACATAATTTGAAACATATGCAAATCCTTTGAAATGAAAGACATTTATCAGAGTTATTTGTATTTTCATTTTCTTCTTGTTAAGGTTGCACACTTAACTTTACAACTAATATAAGATTATACACCATAATAGTTCATGATTATAATCATACAGTTATTTGAAAGAGTATGATAAAAATGACTAACATTCATCTTTTATAAAAGATAAATGACGAAAATAGATTAAAAAAATAAAAGATCAAAACAAATATTAATAAAAGACAAAGACTAAAATTATATTTAAGCCAAACATAAAAAATTTACTTAATGGAGAAGAAATCAGAGTTACGGTTGTGTTGGATGCAATGTGTAATTTTTTAATTTTCACTAACCTTATTTGTGATTTACTGTATGGGACGTTACAATTTACTATAGAAAATATGTATCAATTTACAATTTAGTAAGTTAAATAGTTAATTTTGAAAAGTTGATCAAATTATTTAATACGATGATTGGATAAATATAAGTACACTTGGAATACTTTAATTGATCCATATCACAATAACAAGTAATACGCAGCGGATATAAAATTCCCCCAACTCGCAAGAACCCGTGAGGAGCAACAACAAATATATGGCAGCAAATTAATCAAAATAAAAAGAGCGTAAAGAACACTGATATTTTAACGTGGAAAACCCCTCAATGCAAGGGTAAAAACCACGGGTCGTCCAGACCAAAGAAATAGCTCCACTATAATCAAATAAGGGTACAAGAGAGTCTCAAAAAGATGCACCAAGTGTGCCTACAACCAGCCAAAATAACAAAGCACTAAAGCTTACAAATGAAAAGCAAGAAGAAGTAAAACATCTAAAAACCTGCTACTGTGCGAGCCTGATATCTCCCTCTCCAGACGTCGTTTCGCCGATCCAACCGTTGAAAACAAAGCCCTGAATGTTGCGAACCTACTGTCCAAATTTCAGCCCGATCAAACGGTTAACGAATGCAAAATCGGGAATAGGGTTTACTCTTCTCTTTTCTCTTTTGATGGCTACCTTTTCTCTCAAAATAGTCTCTCTCTTCCAACCCTAATTAGACCACTCTCCACTTAAATAAGTGAGACACATGGACTACAATATTTGGGCTTTTCTCCACATAGGAAGGGAGCCCAATACCCAACACATCTCCCCTCACAACTATGTGGAGATAATCGCCAAACCGGCGATATCGCAACAAGTTTCAAACTTCCCTCTTGGTAATGCTTTAGTCATCATATCAGAACCATTATAATCAGTATGAATTTTAGCCAACTCCAACAGCTTAGCTTTCAAAACATCACGTATCCAATGATACCTCACATCAATGTGTTTGGACCTGCTATGAAACATCGAATTCTTACCAAGATGAATAGCACTTTGACTATCGACAAATAATACATATTTATCCTGAATAAACCCAAGCTCCTGCAAGAATTTCTTCAACCAAATCAACTCTTTGCATGCTTCGGTAATGGCAATGAACTCTGCCTCAGTTGTAGACAATGCTACACATTTCTGTAATCTCGACTGCCAAGCCACAGCTCCATCTGCAAATTTAATCATGTAGCCTGAAGTTGACTTTCTTGAGTCAATATCTCCAGCCATATCAGAGTCGGAGTACCCCACCAAAATAGGTTTGTCACCTCCAAAACAAAGCCTCATACATGTAGTACCACGAAGATACCTCAAAATCCATTTTACAGCATTCCAATGTTCTCTACCTGGATTTGACAAAAATCTACTGACTGTACCAACAACATGCGCAATATCTGGTCTTGTACACACCATTGCATACATCAAAGTACCCACAGCAGAAGAATAAGGAACTCGTTCCATGTCTCTTTTCTCATCTTCACTAGAAGGACTTTGTTTAGAACTCAACTTAAAATGAGCAGCAAGAGGAGTACTTACAGCCTTAGAGTTTTTCATTTGAAACCTTTGCAACACTCTCTCAATATAGTGTTCTTGTGACATCCAAAGTTTCTTCTCCTTTCTGTCACGCATGATTCTTATGCCAAGAATCTGTTTAGCTGCTCCCATGTCTTTCATGGCAAATGACTCGCCCAACTGCTTCTTTAACCTGTCAATCTTGGAAATATTTTTCCCAACAATAAGTATGTCATCAACATATAATAACAGGATAATGAAATCATCGTTAGAAAATTTTCTAACAAATACACAATGGTCAGAAGTAGTCTTCATGTATCCTTGGTCACACATAACAGACTCAAACTTTTTGTACCACTGCCTTGGAGCTTGCTTCAAACCGTATAGACTTTTTCTTAGTCTACACACATAGTCTTCCTTGCCTTCAACAAGAAAACCATCAGGTTGCTTCATGTAAATCTCTTCCTCCAAATCACCATGAAGGAAAGCCATTTTTACATCCATTTGCTCTACCTCTAAGTCAAGAGTAGCTGTCAAACTCAACACGGTTCTAATTGATGACATTTTTACCACAGGTGAGAAAATCTCATTAAAATCAACACCCTTTCTTTGACGGAAACCTTTCACCACTAATCTAGCTTTATACCTCGGAGACTTTGAGTTACTTTCAAGTTTCACTCTATAGATCCACCTGTTTTCCAAAGCCCTTTTGCCTTTTGGCAACTTCACCAAATCATAAGTGTGATTATCATGCAAGGATTTCATCTCATCATGCATTGCATCCAACCACTTTTGACTTTCTTCACTCTCCATGGCCTCTCGAAAACACTCAGGTTCCCCTTCATCAGTCAAATTCACATACTCATCAGAAACATACCTTGTAGATGGTTGTTTCTGCCTCTTAGACCTCCTGAGTTGGGTTAGAGATGATTCAGAAGCATCATTAAGATTCTCATCGTGTGACAACTCATGATCTTCACTAGTTGGAATATTTACCTCATCTCTAAATCGATGATCATCAATACAATCACGTGGCTCATCATTCTGATCATTACCATCAGTAGTATCCAAATCAGGAACAGGTGACTGAACTGGGTCACCATCAGATAAGACGTTATCTCTCTCAGGTGTAGTCTTCTCCACCTTATCAATGTCTTCAATAGTTTGGTCTTCCATGAACACTACATCACGACTTCTAATAACCTTTTTGTTTATAGGATCGTATAACTTGTAGCCAAATTCATCCTCACCATAACCAAGGAAGATACATTGCCTTGACTTTGCATCCAACTTGGATCTTTCATCCTTCGGAACATGCACAAAAGCCTTGCAACCAAAGACTCTCAAGTGATCATACTTGACATTCTTCCCAAACCATACCTTGTTTGGTACCTCACTATTCAAAGCGACAGTAGGAGTAAGATTAATAACATGCACCGCCGTGTACAGTGCCTCACCCCAATAATGTTTAGGCAACTTAGCTTCAGAGAGCATACACCTCACTCTCTCAACAAGTGTTCGATTCATCCTCTCTGCTAAACCATTCAGCTGAGGAGTTTTAGGAGGAGTCTTTTCATGTGCTATACCCTGTTGTTTGCAATAGACATCAAAGGGTCCGCAATACTCACCACCGTTGTCAATACGAACACGTTTCAGCTTCTTGCCTGTCTGCCTCTCAACCAAAGCATGAAATTGTTTGAATTTCTCCAACACTTGGTCTTTTGTCTTCAGAACATAAACCCATATTTTCCTGGAACAATCATCAATAAAAGTAACAAAATAAAGTGCACCACTAAAAGATTTTACCTTTAAAGGGCCACAGACGTCAGAATGCACCAACTGAAGCAACTCTGACTTTCTAGAGGGAGGATGCCTTTTGAAGGATACTCTAGTTTGTTTACCAATTATGCAGTGAGAACATTTCTCCAAATCTACATTTTTCAATCCTGGAAGCACATCCTTTCTAGCTAAACAATTTAACCCCTTTTCACTGATATGGCTAAGCCTTCGGTGCCACAAAGATGATTCCATATCCACGGCATTCACACTGTCTTTTGCAACTAAAGCTTTTGTCCAATACTGTTTACTAATTTTCTCCCCTCTAGCCACAACCAAGTTACCTTTACTGAGTTTCCACTTTCCAGAAGCAAAATGATAACCACTTTCATCAAGCATATGCACGGAGATCAAATTGAAGCGAACATCTGGAGCATGTTTGACTCCTTTAAGCAACAATTGCATTCCCATGTTGGTTTGCAAGCATACATCACCAACACCAATTACCTTAGATACACCATCATTACCCATCTTCAAAACTCCAAAATCACCTGAATTATAAGATGTGAAGAACTCTTTCCTCGGTGTAACATGTAGTGTAGCACCACTATCAATTATCCACATGCTCTCATCAGATACAAGATTAATTGACTCATAGTCACGGAGAATAACAAGATCATCACTAGTAGCAGTAGTAACATGGTCATCATCACTATCATCATCACGACCCCTTTGTTTCTGCTTACCTTTCTTGCCTTTGTTCTCCTTTTTCCACAGAAAACAATTCTTCTGTATGTGCCCTGTTTTATGACAAAAATGACACTCCACATTTTTGTATCTAGACTTGGACTTGCTTCTGCTGTTTTCTCTACCACCCTTCGGTTCTTTTTTCTGACTTCTCCCCCTATTTTCAGTGACAAGAACTTCAGATTGAGATGAAGAACCTTGTGCCTTCCTTCTCATCTCCTCATTCAAAACACCACCCTTAGCCGTTTCCAAAGAAACAACACCATTAGGAGCTGAACTCGTTATAGAAACCCGAAATGTCTCCCAAGACTCTGGTAAAGATAACAGTAAAAATAATCCCGATAGCTCATCATCAAACTTGATACTCATTCCAGACATTTGATCAAGGAGCCCCTGAAATTCACTCAAGTGGTCCGAAATAGACGTTCCTTCCTTATACTTCAAACTTATGAAACTATTCAGTAAGAATAATTTATTATTCCCTGATTTAGAGGCGAACAAAGTCTCTATCTTATCCCACATAGTTTTTGCATTTGTCTCATTAGCAATATGATTATAAACATTATCTTCTACATATTGCCTAACAAAACCACATACCTGTTGATGTTCAAATTCCCAGTCTTCCTTAGATTTAGTATCCGACTTTTTAGAACCAAAAATAGGAAGATGCATATTATTAACAAATAACAAATCTTTCATCTTGCCCTTCCACAAATGATAATTAGTACCATTCAAGCGTACCATCTTTATATTCATATTTGCCTCCATCCTTCAAGCAAGTCAAATAACCCTTTAACCAAGAGCTCTGATACCACTCTGATGGGGAATAAACACAGAAACACAATAACAAGTAATACGCAGCGGATATAAAATTCCCCCAACTTGCAAGAACCCGTGAGGAGCAACAACAAATATATGGCAGCAAATTAATCAAAATAAAAAGAGCGTAAAGAACACTGATATTTTAACGTGGAAAACCCCTCAATGCAAGGGTAAAAACCACGGGTCGTCCGGACCAAAGAAATAGCTCCACTATAATCAAATAAGGGTACAAGAGAGTCTCAAAAAGTTGCACCAAGTGTGCCTACAACCAGCCAAAATAACAAAGCACTAAAGCTTACAAATGAAAAGGAAGAAGAAGTAAAACATCTAAAACCCTGCTACTGTGCGAGCCTGATATCTCCCTCTCCAGACGTCGTTTCGCCGATCCAACCGTTGAAAACGAAGCCCTGAATGTTGCGAACCCACTGTCCAAATTTCAGCCCGATCCAACGGTTAACGAATGCGTAATCGATGTTTTTCTGAGACTGATTTAACAAAATTGGGAATAAGGTTTACTCTTCTCTTTTCTCTTTTGGTGGCTGCCTTTTCTCTCAAAATAGTCTCTCTCTTCCAACCCTAATTAGACCACTCTCCACTTAAATAAGTGAGACACATGGACTACAATATTTGGGCTTTTCTCCACATAGGAAGGGAGCCCAATACCCAACACACCTTCCTATTAAATAACACAAACAAACACCTGCTAACAACATATAAAAGCTTAAATATTTTACTATGAAAAACATTTGTTAACACACACATTAGAAATGGTCCATAGAGAGAGCTATAAATTGGTGCGAACTCATTGCTTGCCTATACCATTCTGAAAACCAGTCAAAAATTTTAACCATAAATTCTTTGATGCTCATATATAGTAGTTAAGAATTTGTGTATATAGAAAGGAATAGTTGTATTTCATCCCTCAATTCTCATTATCCTTTGAACCTCACATTTTCATTACTTAGACCACACAATCAAATAAAAAGAATTTTAATTAAAAAATGTAAAAGGTAATCCAAAGATGAAATAAGATGAAAAAGAGCAGGAAAAACCACTAGTTTGAATACAATCGCGATTTCTAACTATTGTTATCTTTAATTAGCACTTCTATCGATGCATTTTTACCATCTAACGTCATAATCACAAAATTATTACCATAATTTCACCAATTACAAGGAACATATTTGGCTATTTCCTTCGTGCACTTTGTTGACAACATTATTCTAAAAATTATTAGCATACATTAACCTCAATCAAGACTCCAAATATTTTTAAGTCGCTATAAAAGATTTGTCCATTTTTAGTCGTAACCATTTTATAAAAATGGAGTGTTTTTAGGGACTAAAACATATATAATCATTAATTCTAAATTCTAAACAATACTCTAAAGATTAAGTTCTACAAGAGTCTATCAAATAGATAAAATATTATAAACACATTTTGACATTTTCGGCAAATTCAAATTTAACTATTCATTGCGACAGATTGCACTACTCATTATGCAAATTCTAGGATAATCATGATTCATCTCAACCCAATCAATACAAAATATAACATCCTCCAATGAAGAGCTAACATCGTCCCCTCATATTAATTACATATATTTGGAAAGCTTAGATTTAACAAATTATCAATGTTTAAAATATTTTCTACCATTATTTCTTATATAAAAATAATTTCTCAGTTATTTTGCTCAAAATAATTAACTTCACAATATATATAATATATCACTTTAAAATATAATTAATTAACAGTTGTGCAAGACACCTATCACAATCTAGTACATTATAGAATAAAAGACCGAAAAAAGTAACGCTATTAATATGCAGGTTTAATTTTAATGAGGATGTAGAGAGTCAATTTTATTCAACAATTAAACCAATAAAAGAGAATAATAAATTTCAGGCTAAACGAGGGAGATTCAATATCGTTTTAAACAATCATGACAATTATATAATTAGATAAATATATTTCATCAAGAAAAAGTCAATAGTTATCCGAACAAGTAAATAACAAATTTCTTCAAAATAAAATAGCTAAATATAACTTTATTTTTCCATCACTAAATAAAACCAAATTTTATGTTTGTTATAACTATACAAAATAAATTAGACACTAATCAAACTATAAATTTGCATGATGTGCGTTTAATTTCCATCATAAACAAGATACATAAATTGTATCGGCTCAAGCAAGAACAAAATATCAATAGAATTTGTTGCTCCAACTAGTCCTATCATGAAGCAATATTTTTTCTTTTGTTTGCTTCTTCTTTGTATGGCTATGTTCAATCAAAACATATTGGTTGATGGAATTAGATATGAAGGTTTGAAACCAGAAAATCTTCCTCAAAATTATGCCAAAAATCAACGAAACAATTACACAAGAGGTTGCTCCTCAATAAAAAGGTGTCGAGGTACACATGATTAAACTTATGGTATCTTTCATTGTATCTGATAAAACTATGTTTCCAAAATTATATCAATACCAATTAATTGAAATATTTATGTATTTCCTTTTATTTACGTTTGTGTAATATTTGGCATAAATCTTCCTTATCTTTGTGTTGATCTCAAAATTTCACCTTTATTTTAATTGGACTTTTGTAATATATATATATAGAGAGAGAAAGAAAAGTACAAATAGACACAATAAGAAACACGGCAATAATTTCAGAAAGGTGAAAATGTTGATTTTGTTTTCTGTAATTCACAATAAGAATTGGTAGATAAATACATATTTATTGTCAATGTTATTAATAGGTTTCGAAATAAAATAGATCAAACGATTATTCCAAAATTAACATAACAGTTATACATGGGATGCTTCTCCCATGTATATTCGTGGCAAATTATGTGTGTTTGAACAGTTATGTGACTCTCAATTTCTTCATATGTTAAATATTTGTTTCGACAATATGGGCATCGAAAAGGTACCGATGGTAGGGTTTGTTACGGTGGTGCCGTATTTTTAAGGGCATTCGTATGACCGGCACTAGTTTGAGAAGATGAGAATATTTCACGACGTTGATCACTTCGTGTTTCTATTTTTTTATGAACTATTGCATGACTACTCAAAGCCCTAGAACTTGAGAAGGACTTGCCACATTCAAAGCAAAAGCATAACTCGTTCATCATTTGAATTCTTAAGCAATAAATACTAAAAAGCAAAAAATAAAAGTTTTGTTGACAAACAATCTATTTATAGAGTAGATTAGACTACAATATAATACAAAAATTTATATAATCCACTTAAAGATATGGTTATAATATTTAAGAGTGTGTTCATATGCACACAACAAAATTTGTTTTAAAATTAACTTAATTTCCTTTTCTAGTTTATCAATCTTTATTATTTTTGTTGTATAAAATTTAATTAAAATGTGAGAAAATAAGAATAAATCTCTCAAAAATCTTTAAGATGATTCACAATCTACATGGTAAACTTTTCTCAAATTTATATATGTGTAAAGATAACAAACATTGTGAGATTGAGGGAATAGTAAAAACTCAAATTGAATTTTAATATAATTATTTACTATGATTAAATATCCTAAAAATATATTGAAA
>JBBPBP010000004.1:21365409-21385819 GCA_037974735.1 Cicer chorassanicum
ATCATTAAATACTACAGTTAGTTTTAATTAAATATTAATCTCTATAAAAAAAATATAGATGCGAATAAATCAATCAAAAACAAAATCAAATCTAAAAGAAAATTATGATACTATTTTAATTGAAAATATATTGAACGATTTTATAAATACAAAAATCTATCAATCGAGCTTAAAAAAAATTGATCAATTGAAAACCCATCACTTCTCATAAAACATCAATATAGTTGCGCACAATAAAATATATATAAATTTTAATAAATATTAAGACAATATAAAATAAGTTAATAGATTAAATGTGTAAATCATGATTTCAAGTTGATTTCAAAAAAGTATTTTAAATTGTGAGTCAGTAGATATATGCATTAGCTTCCGGTGCAAAAAAATATTTTTATCATTCTTCAAACAATTTTTACAAAAAAAATGTTGCAAATCCTCTCATACAATTTTTGCTCGAAAAAAAAAGTAAACACTATAAATCACAGTTTTTGCACTGAAAATTACAACTATATCGAAAACACACAATTATCTCAAAACCAATTCATCTAAAGAACTATAATTGTTATGGTAAAAAAAAAAAACTTTTACTAACTCTATATATTTTTGAATATCTGGTTATTTTTTTTCCTTACCGGTCGAAGTGGGAATATATATAATCAGTAGACAATTTTATAAAATAGAGATTCATTCTTAATTAACTGATTCAAAATAAAGAATGGTAAAAATATGGAATCCATAGATTTCAAATAAAACTTTATTATAAATCATTTATTTAATTTATCTATACATGCACCAATAATAATAATACTATATTGAAACTTAATTGAGAATATATAATTTACAAATTAAATGTTATAAATAACATCAAAAACCTAGAAATAAGATAAAATCCAAAACTATAGCAATAATAATAAAAAAGATAAACGATTATTCCGAAATTAACATAACTTATGCATGTATGGATGCTTCTCCCATGTATCTTCGTGGAAAATTAGGTGTGTTGAACAGTGATGTGACTCTCAATTTCTTCATAGGTTAAATATTTGCTTGAACAATATGGGCATCGAAAAGGTACCGATGGTAGGGTTTGTGACGGTGGTGCCGTATTTTTATGGGCATTCGTATGACCAGCACTAGTTTGAGAAGATGAGAATATTTCACGACGTTGATTACTTCGTGTTTCTATTTTTTTATGAACTGTTGCATGGTTACTCAAAGCCCTAGAACTTGAGAATGACTTGCCACATTCAAAGCAAACGTATAACTCGTTCATCATTTGAATTCTTAAGCAATAAATACTAAAAAGCAAAAAATAAAAGTTTTGTTGACAAACAATCTATTTATAGAGGGGGTTAGACTACAATATAATTCAAAAAATTATATAATCCACTTAAAGATATGGTTATAATATTTAAGAGGGTGTTCATATGCACACAACAAAATTTGTTTTAAAATTATCTCAATTTCCTTTTCTAGTTTATCAATTATTATTATTTTGTTATATAAAATTTAATTAAAATTTGAGAAAATAAGAATAAATCTCTAAAAAAATCTTTAAGATGATTCACAATCTAGAAGGTAAACTTTTCTCAAATTTATATATGTGTAAAAATAACACACATTGTGAGATTGAGGGAATAGTAAATACTCAAATTGAATTTTAATATACTTATTTACTCTGATTAAATATCATAAAGATATATTGAAAAATAAAATTAATTCACATGTGTTGATAAATAAGACATGTAAATATATCATTAAATATTACAGTTGGTTTTAATTAAATATTAATCTCTATAAAAAAAATATAGATGCGAATAAATCAATGAAAATCAAAATCAAATTTAAAAGAGAAAATTATGATACTATTATAATTGAAAATATATTGAACGATTTAAAAAAAATAAAAATCTTTTAAACGAGCTTAAAAAGATTTGATCAATTGACAAACCCATCACTTCTCATATAATATCAATATAGTTGCGCACAATAAAATATAAATTTTAATTTTAGTAAATATTAAGACAATATAAAATAAGTTAATAGATTTAATGTGTAAATCAAGATTCCATGTTGATTTCAAAGAAGTATTTTAAATTGTGAGTTAGTAGATATATTCATTAGCTCCCGGTGCAAAAAAATATTGTTATCATTCCTCAAGCAAGTTTTACAAAGAAAATGTTGCGAATCCTCTCATACAATTTTTGTTCAAAAAAAAAAAGTAAACACTCTAAATCACAGTTTTTACATTGAAAATTACAACTGTATCGAAAACACACAACTATCCATAAACTAATTCATCTAAAGAAATATAATTGTTGTGGTAAAAAAACTTTTACTAACTCTATATATTTTTGAATATTTGGGTACTTTTTTTTTCCACCGGTCGAAGTGGGAATATATATGATCAGTAGAAAATTTTATAAGATAGAGACTCATTCAAAAATATTTGTTAACTTAACACCAAAGACTAAACCTACTTGCATGATAATTTTGTAGTGACTTAAAAAGTTGTATTTTTATCAAGGAATAAACAAAATTTAGAAATTTTATAAAAATTAAATATTTATTTAACCCTTTATAATATAACAAAGTTTGATGAGACAAAACACGCATAACTAAAATTTCAACAAAAATAAAACGCTTTGAGTTAAAATGAAATTGAGACATTAAAAGGGGTCAATTAAAAACTTGCATTCTTAACTGATTAAAAATAAAGAATGGTAAAAATATGGAATCCATGGATTTCAAATAAAACTTTATTGTAAATCATTTATTTAATTTATCCATATATGCACCAATAATAATAATACTAAATTGAAGCTTAATTGAGAATATATAATTTACAAACTAAATGTTATCACTAACATCAAATACCTAGAAATAAGATAAAATCCAAAACTATAGCAATAATAATAAAAAATATGAAACAATTATTCCTAAATTAACTTAACTTATGCATGTATGGATGCTTCTCCCATGTATCTTCGTGGAAAATTAGGTGTGTTGAACAGTTATGTGACTCTCAATTTCTTCATAGGTTAAATATTTGCTTGAACAATATGGGCATCGAAAAGGTATCGGTGGTAAGGTTTGTGACGGTGGTGCCGTATTTTTGTGGGCATTCGTATAACCAGCACTAGTTTGAGAAGATGAGAATATTTCACGACGTTGATCACTTCGTGTTTCTATTTTTTTATGAACTGTTGCATGGCTACTCAAAGCCCTAGAACTTGAGAATGACTTGCCACATTCAAAGCAAAAGTATAACTCAGTTCATCATTTGAATACGTAAGCAAGAAATACTAAAAAGCAAAAAATAAAAGTTTTGTTGACAAACAATTTATTTATAGAGTCGGTTAGACTACAATATAATTCAAAAACTTATATAATCCACTTAAAGATATGGTTATAATATTTAAGAGTGTGTTCATATGCACACAACAAAATTTGTTTTAAAATTATCTTAATTTCCTTTTCTAGTTTATCAATCATTATTATTTTCACTACGCGAAAAAACGCTTTTTACAGCGCTTTTTTTAAGCCATTTACAACGCTTTTTTTAAAAAAGAAAGCGCTGTAGTTACCAGCGTTGTAAAAGGATACAACAACGCTTTTGTTTAAAAAAAAAGCGCTGTAAAAAAGGTGGATATATTGTGCGCTTATTATACGCCTTTTACAACGCTTTCTACAAAAGCGCTGTAAATCCATATAACAATAGATGCAGTATTATGACCCTTTTACAGTGCTTCTTCAAAAAAGCGCTGTAAAAGGTGCACTTATATAGATGCATTGTTATGCACTATTATGCACCTATTACAACGTTTTTTTACAAAAGCGCTGTAAAAGGTGCACTTATATAGATGCATTGTTATGCACCTATTACAGCGTTTTTCCAAGAAGCGCTGTAGTAGGTGCACTCAATAGATGCATTATTATGCACTATTTTGCACCTATTACAGCGCTTCTTCAAAAAAGCGCTGTAGTAGGTGCATTCTAATGCACCTATTACAACGCTTTTTTGAGAAAGCGCTGTAAAAGGTGTTTTTTTAGTTTTATTAAATAATATGATGTAAATTTTAAAAAGCGCTTATTTAGAAATCGCTTTTTTTAAAAGCGTTGTCTTTTAATCCAGAATCAGTTCACAATTTTTATTCCAAAATCATTTTCATCTAGAATCATCTCACAATCAGTCAGTAGTACACAACAACAACAAAACAACACTACGAAACACACAAGAATCAGTACACAACAACAACAGATTCACTATATATTAAAATGCACAAATATGCACAAATATTCACACACAATCAGTTCATAATTACATATTCACAACAACTCAGAACTACATATTCACACAACTACCTATTCATATAACTATCAGATATTATATTCACAAACAGCACACCATATCCCTTGCAGCTTGCCATTTCCCAGCAAATCAAATAATATTCATTTCAAGCACATACTGACACCAGTCTTCCTTTATCTCTGTTAGTTCTTTTTCAGAATACGTTGGACTGGAATTATCAAAGTACTGATATAAATATTGAACATAAATAAGTTAGAATCAAATATAAACATAGTTTATATATGAAAATCAAATAATTAAAATATCGTACCGTTTCTGAGATTATAATTTGATTTTTATCAACAATCTCCTTCATGAATCACAATACATAGTACCCACAGTCGATGTTGTTAGTTTGACGAGAACACTATAAAAAAAACATATAAGTCAATAATTATTTAATTGTGTATTGATTGTAAGTGAAATTTAAAAGCATATATTTCAAACCTTTATTGGAATCCATGTGATATTATTTGACTTTAGCTTCGACACTGTCGCACCTCTTTGAGCTCGAAAAACTTGTAAAGCACTATCGAATAAATAAATGTGATTATTATAGCATTAACAAACACATTATATATATATATATATATATATATATATATATATATATATATATATATATATATATAATAGAATATTACTTACGTGTCGAACAAAGTCTTTATCTCGGGGCGATTGTTGTAATGGTCGTGCAAGGGATCTAGGTAGTATATAACTTCAGAGGTCGCATTGATTGCAATTAGCACCCAATGTGCCCTACAACAACCAAAATTTAGTTTACACAACTAATAAATTAAGATCTCATAAATTAAAAAAGATATAAATATAGAATATATAATTACGTACGCTGAATTATATGGTGCAAGGAATAACTTATCCTTCTCTTTATTTCCTAATAGTATATCTAAAACGTATTTATTTACATTCGCTGGATCGTGTTTAAGCATCGAAATCTTATGCGGAGACAAGAATGAAAATCTATTCGACAATCTCATGTAAATGCTCATAACAGTAGCACTCAGCTCCTTATGGTCGATAATTTCGTATATGTGCATTTTTCAAAAAATTCTTCATACGCGTCTCCGAATAGATCTTTATCCATGCTTATTATTCGTGAATCGTCGCTGCCCATATTTTTTTTTGCCTGTATGTCAAGAGACGACCCATATGGAGCAAGTCGTGGCTTATTTATTTTAGGAGCAGGAGCAGCAACTGATTTTACACGATCCGATTTTTTAGCAGCAACAACTTTGGCCTCTTTATTACCCTCCAGCTTTTGCAGTTTGCCAGTTTTATTACCCTCCAATTTTTGAGGTTTGCCGGCTTTATTTTTGCCACGAACATCCAGTCGTGGTGCGGCAGCTGGCTTGCTGGCTTGTTGTGCAGGTGGTTTATTAGATTGAATCTGAAAAAATGAGGTTAATCATATTGTTAGTTTATTGAATCAAAAAAAATGACAAACCTTACAAAATAAATGTTACAAACCTTTTCGGGCGATGTGACTGTTTCATTTCTAGGAATCTTCTTATCATTCCCTTTATTAGACTTTGTTTGAATCTAAATAAATGTGAAATTAAAGTTAACATTGGAAAAAATTCAGCAATTAAATATAATCAATTAAACATACATTTCAATTAATTAAACATACCTTGTCAAGGGAGACAACATGTTTGGGCCATGCCACATAGCTGCCAATTGCTTCGCCCAAATAATTCAGATCTGCATCGTTGTCCGGTATAGACAACGGTGCATTTGGTTCCAAAGCAATAACTAGCGATACTTTGACATGGACCGCAGGAATTGGTGTGTTGTGCAATACTTCGCCCGGAGCATTGCACAATGTTCCTTTTCCGACCTTCCGATGAGTAGGGGAGGATAAGTATAGAAAGCATGGAGTGACCCCCTAAAATCAATGGTTAATACATAAGTATGCGAAACAATTAACTTTAATGAATTTCTTATTTTATTAAGTAATTAATTACCTCAGGAAGACTGTTGAGACTAACGTTGCAACTTGCATTTTCACTCTCAATGTGAATTTCACGTTGGGGATGATTTGCAAGTTGCTTGTCTTTATTTGTCTTCACCAAGAGGGCCACTTGCTCCGTTAATACTTTAATCTTCTCTAATACTTCCTCGTTAGATGGATTTTGGCGCTTCTCTTGTCAAAAATAACTTCTAGGAGTTACGCCAAATTCTTTCCCCCTCACGCGGCCGGAATATTCAGGAACATTAAACACTTTACCTAATATGTCCCTGCAACTTGCCTTGTTGTCCTCTTGATTTTCCGATTCAAGATTCTCCTAAAATACACATAGGATTAAAAAGATAACTTCAATAACATTTTTAAAATACAATATTAAAAAATATTAAAGCGATAAATATACTTACACAAAGTTCAATATGCATCACATCGAGAAAATGTCTTACCTACAATGACTTCCAATATGGCAATTCAAAGAAAATTGACTTTTTCTTCCACCCAGTTTTGACCAGCTCTCCCGCAAAAGGTTTGCCAAATTTATTGGTCAAACCTTGTACTTTCTCAAGTATTTGATATCCAGTCGATGCTACAGGAGCTCTATCTTCCTCTGATTTTCCACTGAATGCATTTCTCCACCCACGATACTGATGACTATAAGGTAAAAATCTACGATGTCCAAGAAATACATTCTTCTTACAATGTTTCAACCGCATCCAATTTGTACTCTCTTCACATATAGGACATGCACACTGGCCTTTAATGCTATATCCTGATAAATTACCATATGCTCGAAAATCATTAATTGTGCCGAACAACATAGCCCTCAAATTGAAACATTCTTTCTTATACCCGTTATAGACTTCTACATCTGTCTCCCATATAATTTTTAAATATTCAATTAAAGGAGCCAAGTATACGTCAATATCATTCCCCGGTTGTTTGGGTCAAGAAATTAACAGAGAAAATATCATAAACTTACGCTTCATACATAACCATGTAGGTAGATTATAAATCAACAAAATCACAGGCCACGTGCTGTGTGAGATGCTTTGAAGACCATATGGATTCATTCCATCAGTAGAAAGTGCAAGGCGTAGATTTCTCGACTCTATCCTGAATTCAGGATACTCGTGATCAATTTTTTCTCATTACGGAGAATCTACAGGGTTTCGAAACTTTCCATCTCTAATTCTTTCATCTGCATGTCATGTCAAGTGTTTTGAATCTTCTTCACTGCGATACATGTGCCTAAATCTTGGTATTATAGGAAAATACCACACGACTTTTGCTGGAGTAGATTCTTTCTTCTTATATCGAGAGACATTGCATTTCGGACACGCCTTTAGTAATTCATATTCATTTCGAAATAAAATGCAATCATTAGGACACACATGAATCCTTTCATAACTCATACCAATAAAGCACAAAATTCGTTTAGCCTCGTAGGTTATACTGGGAGTTCATTATCATCTGGCAACGTATCTTTTAAGAGTGTTAGTAATTATGTGAAGCTTTTATCAGACCATCCATTATTCGCTTTTAAGTTGTACAACTTTAGTATCGCCGAAAGTCTTGTGAATTTAGTACAACCATTATATAATGGTTTCTCTGCATCACTCAATAAGCTCTCAAACATTTTAGGACAATCACGAAGATCTTCTTCAACTGCTTTTGCAATCTCCTCAACTCGGTTCGGCTCATATGTATCTGTGTCGAAATCAATTGAAACATATGTATCTGTGCGAATGTTTCCATTGATTTTCTCACCATGTCTTATCCAACATGTATAGCTTTGATCAATTCCATATCATACTAAATGTCCTTCCAATTCATTTGCTCTAATGCGTTTTCCAAAACAACATTTTAAACAAGGACAAACGACTCTATTTGGATCTTTTGCATTCATCATTGCAAACTCAATAAACTCATTCACTCCATTTTCATACTCTTTTGTCAATCCATTGGCAGACATCCATTTCCTGTCCATTTATATGACCTATATATATAAATGCAGTTACACAATAAGCATGATTTTAAGTCTGATATATTATGACCTATATATATATTAATAATACACATATCTTATAATATTGGTCCAAGATTAATTGATTTCAAAATAGAACATATATATATATATATATATATATATATATATATATATATATATATCATGAGAACATATCTAATATCATGTAACAATTTATCAGTTTGAATTAGTGACAACAACAAATAAATAAAATAAAGTACCTGAGACAACGTTGATGATCAATTTGTTTTAAAGGAGGAAGAAGTAAATCAATTTGTAGATGGGCGCACACGAGGGTTCGCAGGGGAGGGGAGATGAGAGTTCGTAGGGTTTGGACAACGTATTAAATTTGTTTGAAATTTGTTTTTATTTACTTAAAGTGAATGTTTTTTTATTTAAAATGAATGATTTTACAGCGCTTGTTTAAAAAGCACTATAATAGGTCCTATAAAAATGTGAAAGGGCAAGCCTATTACAGCGCTTGTATCAAAAGCGCTGTAATAGGTCATTTGACTTTGAGAAAGCGCAAGGCTTTTACAGCGCTTACACAAGAAGCGCTTTAAAAGCTATGTAACATAAGGTGGGAGCGCTACATTTTACAGCGCTTGTGTTTAAAGCGCTCACAAAGCGCTGTAAAAGGCTATGTGAAAGCGCTTGCATTTTCAGCGCTTCCTGAAAAAGCGCTGTAAAAGAGTTGTAAACATTATATGCAAGCGTATGTGACCCTATATGATCCTACAACAACACTTTTTTTTACAGCGCTTGTAAAAAAAGCGCTGTTGTAGCCTCCGTTATTTTTAAAAATTTATACAACAGCGCTTGTATTTAATAAGCGCCGTAAAAGACGCGCTATAAAATGTCATTTTTGGCGTAGTGTTTGTTATATAATATATAGTTAAAATGTGAGAAAATAAGAATAAATCTCTCAAAAATCTTTAAGATGATTCACAATCTAGATGGTAAACTTTTCTCAAATTTATATATGTGTAAAAATAACACACATTGTGAAATTGAGGGAATAGTAAAAACTCAAATTGAATTTTAATATACTTATTTACTATGATTAAATATCTTAAAGATATATTGAAAAATAAAATTAATTCACATGTGTTGATAAATAAGACATGTAAATATATCATTAAATATTACAGTTGGTTTTAATTAAATATTAATCTCTATAAAAAAAATATAGATGCGAATAAGTCAATCAAAAACAAAATCAAATCTAAAAGAGAAAATAATGATACTATTTTAATTGAAAAACAAAATCAAATCTAAAAGAGAAAATAATGATACTATTTTAATTGAAAATATATTGAACGATTTGATAAAAATAAAAATCTATAAAACGAGCTTAAAAAGATTTGATCAATTGACAAGCCCATCACTTCTCATATAACGTCAATATAGTTGCGCACAATAAAATATAAATTTTAATTTTAATAAATATTAAGACAATATAAAATAAGTTAATAGATTTAATGTGTAAATCAAGATTTCAAGTTGATTTCAAAAAAGTATTTTAAATTGTGAGTCAGTAGATATATGCATTAGCTCCCGTGCAAAAAAAATATTGTTGTTATCATTCCTCAAGCAATTTTTACAAAGAAAATGTTGCGTATCCTCTCATACAATTTTTGCTCAAAAAAAAAAATAATAAACACTATAAATCACAATTTTTGCACTGAAAATTTCAACTGTATCGAAAACACACCACTATCCCAAAACCATCATTTAAAGAACTATAATTGTTATGGTAAAAAAAATTTTAATAACTATATATTTTTGAATATGTGGTTACTTTTTTTTTCCACCGGTCGAAGTGGGAATATATATGATCAGTAGACAATTTTATAAGACAAAGACTCATTCAAAAATATTTATTAACTTAACACCAAAGACTAAACCTGCTTGCATGATAATTTTATAGAGACTTAAATAGTTGTATTTTTATCAAGGAATAAACAAAATTTAAAAATTTTATAAAAATTAAATATTTATTTAACCCTTTATAATATAACAAAATTGGATCAGACAAAACACGACAAAACACACGTAACTAAAATTTCAACAAAAATAAAACGCTTTGAGTTAATATGAGATTGAGACATTAAAAGTGATCAATTAAAAACTTGCATTCTTAACTGATTAAAAATAAAGAATAGTAAAAATATGGAATCCATGGATTTCAAATAAAACTTTATTATAAATTATTTATTTAATTTTTCCATACATGCACCAATAATAATAATACTATATTGAAACTTAATTGAGAATATATAATTTACAAACTAAATGTGATAAATAACATCAAATACCTAGAAATAAGATAAAATCCAAAACTATAGCAATAATAATAAAAAGATGAAACAATTATTCCTAAATTAACATAACTTATGCATGTACGGATGCTTCTCCCATGTATCTTCTTGAAAAATTAGGTGTGTTGAACAGTTATGTGACTCTCAATTTCTTCATAGGTTAAATATTTATTTGGACAATATGGGCATCGAAAAGGTACCGGTGGTAGGGTTTGTGACGGTGGTGCCGTATTTTTGTGGGCATTTGTATAACCAGCACTAGTTTGAGAAGATGAGAATGTTTCACAACGTTGATCACTTCGTGTTTCTATTTTTTTATGAATTGTTGCATGGCTACTCAAAGCCCTAGAACATGAGAAGGACTTGCCACATTCAAAGCAAAAGTATAGCCCGTTCATCATTTCAATTCTTAAGCAAGAAATACTAAAAAGCAAAAAATAATTTTTTTTGTTGACAAACAATCTATTTATAGTGTGGGTTCTACAATATAATTCAAAAATTTATATAATCCACTTAAAGATATGGTTATAAAATTGAAGAGTCTGTTCATGTGCACACAACAAAATTTGTTTTAAAATTATCTTAATTTCCTTTACTAGTTTATCAATCATTATTATTTAGTTATATAAAATTTAATTAAAGTTTGAGAAAATAAGAATAAATCTCTCAAAAATGTTTAAGATGATTGACAATCTCAAATTTATATATGTGTAAAAATAACACACATTGTGAGATTGAGGGAATAGTAAAAACTCAAATTCAATTTTAATATACTTATTTATTATGATTAAATATCTTAAAGATATATTGAAAAATAAAATTAATTCACATGTGTTGATAAATAAGACTAGTAAATATATCATTAAATATTACAGTTGATTTTAATTAAATATTAATCTCTATAAAAAAATATAGGTGTGAATAAATCAATCAAAAGCAAAATCAAATCTAAAAGAGAAAATGATGATACTATTTTAATTGAAAATATATTGAACGATTTTAAAAATAAAAAATCTATAAAACGAGTTTTAAAAAAAATTGATCAATTGAAAATCCATCATTTCTCATATAACATCAATATAGTTGCGCACAATAAAGTATAAATTTTAATTTTAATAAATATTAAGACAATATAAATAGGTTAATAGATTTAATGTGTAAATTAAGATTTCAAGTTGATTTCAAAAAAGTATTTTAAATTGTGAGTTAGTAGATATAAGCATTAGCTCCCGGTGCAAAAAAAAAAAAAAATTATCATTCCTCAAGCAATTTTTACAAAGAAAATGTCGTGAATCCTCTCATGTAATATTTGCTCGAAATCGAAAAAAAAAAGTAAACACTCTAAATCACAGTTTTTGTACTAAAAATTACAACTGTATCCAAAACACACAACTATTTCAAAACCAATTTATCTAAAGAACTATGATTGTTATGGTAAGAAAAACTTTTAGAGGTGTGGATTTAAACTCAATATATCTCTCTTCTTCACATTAAATATGTGTGGGTTTAACTATTACGATTTTACGAACAAAAAATGGGACACAAGAGGATTGTGCGATTGTTAAAAAATCATATAAATATACTATTTTTTATTTTATGATTTAAAAAATATAAGGTAAACAACCACTTTTGTCTTTTGTCTTAAATATGTGAAGCGTTGTCATTATAGTTCTTTAAATTATCAAAGTTACAGCTCAAAAGTGTTTTTTGTTAGTTTATTTAGTCATCAAATGTCTCTTTTATTAGCCATTTTAGTTTATTGTAATTCCTATACATTTAAGGTCTATTTGAAGTGGTTGTGAGTTTTTTGTTTTAGTTTTAAAAGTCAATTTTAAAATCAAAAATTGTTTGAATAAAAAAAAATTGAGTTGATTTTTTAGTTAATTTTAAAATAATTAATTAAATCAAAATTGTTAAGTATAAGTCTAAGATAACTCTAGACACGTTTATTTTTCGAAAACAAACTCCTTATTAAAAAATTAATTTATTTTGAAAGATGAAAAATTAAAATTGAACACCTTTATATTCAAAGTGTATTTTAGAAATATATACACATAAAATAATCACATTATATTTATTATCTATTTTTCTTAAGACATGTAAGAAAGGTAACATGTGCTTATAAAAAGCATAGATGGAGTAAATGTTTAGGGTTTTAAACAAAAGGTTAATTTTTAGGATCGGAAACGATAATACCAACAATGTTATATAGTACGATATGTTTTTTCACGAGTAAATCACAAAAGCTAAAATTTTAAGTTAGAAAAGCTAACTATACATTAAGGTTGAAATAGTCAACTCAATTAAAAAATGACACGTATGACTTCTTGTCTTTCCGTTACTTTTTTTTTATCGTAACATTTAACATTTTTCCGATAATAATACTTCGAGAAAGCTCGTAATTTATTATATATAAGTATACACATAAACACTAAATTAAAATATAGAAACAAAAATACACACTTTAACATTATAAAACATATTTTAAAGGGATTTGAATTGTGTCGATCATTTTTAAATTTTTTCTTTTTAATATTAATTTTTTATAAAAAGTTTATCTTCGGTTAAGAACATACATTTAAAACTCAAATTAATGATAAGATATTAAGAACTTGGATATCAAAACTTGAGAAATAAGGAAGAAGAACACGAAAATAGTTATATACTAGTTTCCTAATTGCAATGTAATAACTAGAGGCTTCACCTTACATGCAAAGCAATCGAAACAAGTGCGGAGAAATTGAAGAATACAGAAAACTACCATTTATACAAGTAGTAGAAGTGATGATAAATCGATTTAATTCATAAGGAATAGTAAAAATTAAATTGAAAATCAAATATTGAATGAAATAAAAATAGAAGATTGGCTTGAAGACTAGACTCTTACCTCTTCAAACAATTATCAAAGAGAGAGAGAGAGAGAGTTTACCTCTTCAAACAAATTAAAGCAGGCAATCTCGCAAGTATATAGATCGCGTGCAAGAGAGAGAGAAGTAAATGTCAAAGTGTTTTTCTTTTGCAAGTGTTTTTATTTTTAAGAGTAAATGTAAAAGTGTATAAGAGTAAGGTTCCGTATAAAATGAACCCATTAAAAATTAGTCCATTTTGGATCAATATTGTTTTAGCTGTCGATTTGTTTGTAAAATAATGCAAATGAGTTATTTATTGGTGGAGGTCATGTGTGAGGGAATAGAAAATTTATACTATTAACTATTAGTTTTGTTGCGATTATTTTTGTTGAAAGAATTGATGGACCAAAATTTAAATAAAAAAAAGGTTGAAGGTCCAAAATTGGACTGTGTTTTTTTCAATTTTGACGAAAAAAATTACACATCCTTATAAAAGAAGGTATGTTTATTGAGCCTGCGTACGTGATAATCAAATTACACGTCGTGATTTGTGCAATTTTGGTGTGTTTATTGAGCCTGATAATCAAATTACTTGTCGTAATTTGTGCAATTTTTTTTAGTAGGTCAATTGTTTTTAAGGCTTCTAAAGCATTGGTTTTTTATTCGACCAAAAAAATCTCTATTTTAAAATGAGGGTCGATTTTGTACATCTAGTAATAGAAAAAATATATTTTACTAAATTATCTTTATTAATTAATTGTATATTTTCTATTATGTAAAGTAAAATTAATACTTTAGAATTAGTGTACAAAATAATAATTGAAATGTCAATTAGAAAAAAGTTGTAGAATAATCGAAACTAGAATTCTTAAGTCGTAGTTAATATATTTAAGTTAGAATGTACAGTTGAATCTTTGACATTTTGATTCGTAAGTTATAGTTAGTCTGTTTAAATTGGAATGTACGATACGATCATTGAAATTAAGTTTTTAAATCATAGTTAGTCTATTTAGGTTAAATTGAACGGTTGGATCTTCAATATTAAGATTCATTAGTTGTAGTTGGTCTATTTAGGTTAGAATTGATGCTCGAATCATCGAAATTAGGAATTGCAAGTCATAGTTGGTCTAATTAGGTTAGATTGAATTGTGGGATCGTTCGAATTAAGATTCGTTAGTTGTAGGTATTCTATGTAGGTTTGAATTGGATGTCGGTTAGTTGAATTTAGGATTCTTAAGTCGTAGTTAGTCTATTTAGGTTAGATTGAACTGTTGAAAGTATGCTACCTAAGTCGTAGTTAATTTAATTAGATTAGATTGAACCATTGGATCTTTGAAATTAAGATTTGTAAGTCTTAGTTAGTCTATATAGGTTAGAATTGACGGTTGGGTAGTCGAAATTACGATTCCTAAGTCGCAGTTGTTCCATAGAACTTATAATTTACAATTAAATAGTCTAATTAGGTGATATATTGTAACATCCCAACCCTTAGCGTTATCGGCAATGTTAATCACGACCTCCTCGCCCCCCCTTTTCTACCGTTGTAAATAGCTAGCTTTTGTCTTCCGTGGGATTCGAATGCGGTACCTGGGGGATAAGTATTGCCGATAAGTAATAATAAATGATTGGATGGTTGAGATTATAATTCTTATATCGTAGTTAGTCTAATTATGTGAGATTGTATGGTTGAGAAATAGAAATTTTTGTGGCAAATTTTTTTTTTTCAATTTTTAAAATATTGAATATACCATTTTTATTTAATAAAATTTTACATTTGATACCTTAAAATGTGTCTATGATATAAACACGGCCTTCTTAAAGATTTTAGAGTCTTTGTTCTAATATTAAAAATTGGACCACAATAAAAAGTAAGAAATTTTAAAAATTAAAAAATTGGTAAAATAAATTTTAATGTCTACATGATGCATACCATTAAGTTAGGTTAATTCATGTAACAAGAAAAGAGGTACAGATAACATGTCATATTCACATATTAAACTCAAATATACATTTCAACGATGATAACACAACAATCACAATTCTATTAATAAAAACAATTCTACTCATAAAATACACCGATTATAGAACCCAAAATTAGAACCACATACACCACAATATCTATGTTAATTAGCATATCTACTAACATATCTGTCATGTCAGATCTAGTCGGAATTCATCACAACCAATTAGTATATATCAAACAATAACTATACTATAGACCTATATAATTTGGTTTTTACAAACTTGTCACAATTAATAATTATTCATTTTTACATTTTTTTAACATAAATATATATTTTTTATATAAAATTTAACTACTTTCATACATTCAATCATATCTATAAGTAAAAGTTTCCTAAAAATCACACGTCAGATCACAATTTTACCATTCTATACTCATCTACATAAATATTTTTTTATTTTCAAATATCAACACTCATAAAACAAATAATAAACATTCATCATAAACGTAAAAATAATACAACACAAGTAAGTTTCCAGAGTAAGTGTGATTTTGGTTATTGGTGTGGTTGGAAAATTAATTGTCGGTCCTATATGGGAACAACTAAAAATCTGAAATCCCGCCAACCAATCTCATCTACTCCATTTTAAGTGCCATTTAAATACCTTAAAATAAATTTCATCTTCTCCATTTGAAATGTCAACCGAGACACATGCGAAAACGTGCAACTAACTACGCATCAATGAACACTAGGGGTTCGACCTCTAACTCTGTTATTCAATTTGCATCATCGAGTCGGAGGATAAACAATGTTGTTGTGGTGAACGGACAATATTGTACACCTGCACAAATGGTTCAAAGGTCGGGAAGCAATTCTGGAGATACACTTTTTGGACGGTATTGTTTGAATAGCAATGTTTTACTTTATAATTTATGTTTATGCGAATTTTGAAATTAATGTTGGTTTGTTATGAAATCTCATACGTCCGCTACATGTAATTTGTTTATTTGGATTGAAGATGAAAATGGTGTTGATGAAGTTGGAAACCAATCTGATTCACTGCACTTGCATTTGAAGTTATAAAATAAGGAAATAAGAAGAATGTTAAATTGCATCAAAAGTAAAGTGCTCAGAGAGTTAAGGGAAAAAATCTTTTGTTTTTACTAATTGTGTCCTTCATTGTCAATTTAGGTGTTTAAGTTACTTGGTTTAGCCCAACCTCCAGCAAACTGAACAACATTATTATGTTTATTTTATTTGAATGTTTATTATGTTTAATTATTTTAAAATCTGAGTTGTTTAATTGTTGTTCTTATTAATACAACTTATAATTGTTAGCGTGAGTATCATTGATAGGGGATGGGGTGGATGACAATCAATAATAGTCAGTCTCTAAAAAGTTTTTACTATTTTCAATTGGCTGACATATGATATATAATGGTGCAGATATTGATCAAGTTGAACGAGTAGTCACTGTCATTGCCTTACCTAGTCTTTTCAGTTGAACGAGTAGTCTCTGAAAAGTTGAACGATAGTCGATGTATTGATAGAGTAAAACGAAAAACAAATCATTACCTATTACCTAGTCTTTTCAGCATTATGTTTGATATGAGGATATTTTAAATAAAATAAAATAAAATTTAAAATAGAACAGCATATGATGTAGCAATTTTTAAAATAGAATTTTTAGTATTTGTAGCAATTTTTCCTTCAATGAAGGAATCTATTAATACATAAAAAAATAGGAATTCATTTAATGAAGGAATTCATAAAATAAATATTTGATCTAATCAAATACTACGTACACAATTATATTTGACTTTGAAGAGGACAAATTTTTTTGTTATGCCCTTCACCCCTACATAAGCCACAAGCTTGTCGTTTCCTTCCTTGTTACTTATTTTTTATTTGTGTAGATGATCCTGCCGCACCACATCCTTTTGTTCTAACATGAGTTGAGTTTAGTATCGCTTCATCAAAAAAGTTTGATTGTGTACATAGGCAGAACCATCATCAATGCAAGCATATTCTAATATATTTGTTTGTATATTAGTTAAGCCAATAGTAGTACGCATGAGATCAGGCTTTCCATATTTAATGGCTGGCATAGCCATCCTCTTACGATGTTTAACGACATTCTAAAATTGGTTAATCAATGTAGGCTCATTTGAAAATATGCTCTTCCAAGTACAACATGAATTGAGTATTTTGCATTCTTAGTCCATCTCTTTAACACAAGACTTTTTTGTAAAGTGACAATGTTCATAAACACTAACACATCAACCAAATGTTCACATACAATACCTAAAGACTCTAACCTCTCACATGAGCACTTGAATTTGAATGTAGTAGGAGAAAATGACACTTGCCACTGAACATACTGTTTTGGATACTTAACTACAATATAAAAATAACAAGATGCCATTTGCCTACAATCTATTATAATGCATGTGCATGCTCTGCGAAGCACATATTGAACTAAAAGAAATATCTCTCTAGTGCATATCTCTCCAACAACTCTCTCAATTAGGGGCAACGGGGTTTCTAAAACAGGTTCTCCATGAATGGACCCAAAATCTGCCTCAACTTT
The DNA here is from genome assembly GCA_037974735.1 of Cicer chorassanicum. NCBI lineage: Eukaryota > Viridiplantae > Streptophyta > Magnoliopsida > Fabales > Fabaceae > Cicer > Cicer chorassanicum. The sequence goes on from JBBPBP010000004.1 coordinate 21,383,495, forward strand.
AGTATAACACATGTAATTTAAACATCTAAAAAATTGACGAAAAAACTCACGCAAATTATTTTGATAGTTAACATACCTTCCGAATTGTGCATGTAGTCCTTCACATCGAGAAGTTGTCCTAAATCCAACAAATAATTTAACTCGTATATGAGCAGTGGTCCACATGTGCCTTTTTTCGTACATTTCTCGAACCCATATGTGGTCTTGTAGTCCAAAATCAATTACCATTTTATCTCATTTTTGCTTGAACTCCTCGACATCATAGTCACCTAAAAAACATTGTTTGAATTTATTCACAAATTGAGTGTTTCCAACGTTAGTGCAAGCATGTATAAGGTGTCATGCACATAATCTGTGGTGAGACTCAAGAAAAACCTTCTGATTGCATTCTTCATAGCTAAATCACCATTGGTAATAACTAATATTAGAATATAACCCGCGCATTGCGCGGGATATATAGATTTTAATATAATAGTAGTATTGTGAATAAGATTTTAAAATTTCAAAAATAATATAATTTATTCATTTTGTTTGTAGAGTATTTTTTTCAAGTGACTTGACAAACACATTATTGAGAATATGTAAAATATTTTGCATAACGTAATTGTAACTAATTCATATATTTAGTATTAAAAATCCATAGTGAAGATCATCCTACAAACAAAATTCATAAATTATATTTAGTGTTAAAAATCTTAAAAGTATTTTAATAAATATTAGGCTAAATACCACCCGTGGTCCCTTAACTTAATTTCAGTTAACGATTTAGTCCTTTATCTTTTTTTTTCCCGATTTGGTCATTTATGTTTTTAAATAGTTTCAGCGTTACCCTTTAAGTGGGGTTTCGTTAAGAAAAGGTTAAAAAAATTCCTCCTCTATGTTTAGAAAGAGTTATCCTTTATGTTTTGGAAATATTTCAGAAAAATATTCAAAGTTTGTTCTAAGTTTGATAGTAGGATTGATTCGTTAAAACTGAAGCTATGAGTATTTATACTTCATATAAATCACTTCAGATCAGTGACAATCGTTCCTAGACGTTTGATGAACATATACAATGATCTAGATGAGGGATTTTTTAACTTTTTCTTAACAGAACCCCACATAAAGGGTAACGTTGAAATTATTTAAAAACATAAAGGACTAAATCGGAAAAAAAAAAGATAAAGGACCAAATCGTTAACCGAAATTAAGTTAAGGGACCACGGGTGGTATTTAGCCTAAATATTAATATATGTAATTATCTACTGCAAAATCAGATTATTCATGCTCTTTTTTTGTGTTGTCAAATCTAAATTTATAGTCAAAATATTGTTAGAAAATATAAAAATGATTTTGTCATTTGGTATTCATTTCATTCTAATCTTGTCAAAGAAATGACAAATCTAAATTCCAATATTTTGAGTATGAGACTTCTATACAACATGACTTTTCACAAACTCGTATGTACGGGTTGAGTAGAAGTAAAATAGATATAGAAACTTCAAATTGATAGTATTTTTAAAAAATTTGACAACAAAAAACATCTCCGTAAAAAAACAACAAATAATTTTTTAATCTAAATATTAAACATTATTCTTTTATCTATAAATGGTAAATAGTTTTCTCCCGAAAACACAATAATAACACTCATATAAAGCTGAATATGAACAATCTTCTTTGTCTTTTGAGGAGCCAATATATTTTTATGTCGTAGATGTGATCAAATATGTCTGCAAAAACAATACTCTAACAACAATCACGATTTTGAGAAAATCGAGCAAATAGATATAATATGTTACAAAATACCATTTACTCAAAAACTATTTGTACAAATAAAAAAAATATTTCAACTATATCTACTTCTTTGAAAATAATTGAGTTGCAAGACACTAATCGTAGAGATTGGTTGAAGAAGTAGAATAATATACGTCAAAAAAAAACTATATATTGATTGTACTTTAATTTGTAACTCGTGACACATTAATAGTTATACATAATATTATATGCTAAATAATAATAATAATAATAATAATAATAATAATAATAATAATAATAATAATAGTAAAATGTGTGTTAAAGCAAATTGGAAGTTGAATAATAGGGAGAATTGAAGAGGAAAAACCTTTTAGATGTGTCACATGAGATTTTTTGATGAGGTGACAATATTTGAATGAAATGACACAATATTAGATGATGTTTATGTGGGAGTCTATTTAAAAAAAAAAAATTCCAACTATATATACTTATTTGAAAATAATTGGGTTGCAAGAGATTGTTTGAAAAAGTAAAATAGTATACATAAAAAAAAATTATATATTGATTTTACTTTAATTTGTAACTCATGAC
>JBBPBP010000004.1:21386101-21397655 GCA_037974735.1 Cicer chorassanicum
TATAATTGACAATCGTAAACTCTATTTTTATTAACGTATATAAGTTATGTAGGAATTTTTAAAATTTTAACATTTTTTCCTGCACATATTAAAAAAAATTCGAAATAATGTTCATGGTAAATATATGCATTGATAACTAATAAGAGAAACAAAACACAAATTTTTTTATTAGATTGACTAATTGTAATTTTGTTTTGGTAAATATATGTGACGACACAATAATAAAAAAATATAAAATTTGTATATTGACTATTTTAATGTCTAAATAAATATTTAAAAGTGTTTGAACATTTTATCAACTATATTGGTAACATTTATTAAAATATCGTGTATCAATATTTACTTATTTAATTTGGTTTACACCGGATTTCACGATTTCTACTTTTTATATACTTCAACGTATTATTTTATCAAAATAGTAAGATTTCACGATTTTGTCATTAGAAAAAATGTGTTAGGTTGTACAAAAAAAAAACAATTTACTACTTGAAAAAAGTTAAAAATATACATAACAATATCAATATTTCAGAAAATATATAAATTTTTGTCTAAGTCTAATCAGTAATGGTATAATAAGAAAAAATAGAAAAACAAATTGTTGGCATAATTCTATATTATATCTCTCTATTTGGAGGACCAATAAGTGTCAAATAATTGATATTTATTGTATTGTACTTGGTAACTTATGGCACATGAATACTTCCACAAAATATGGAGAAAAAGTATTTAGAAAGTGAATAGAAAAATTCTCTATGAAGATGTACACATCAGCTTTTTAGCTGAGGTGACAAATGTTCGCATACGTGGAGAAATAGGATGAGGTGGCAGCGGAGTCTGTTTTAAATATATATAATAGATAAAAATATACATAATAATATCAATATTTCAGAAAATACATAAAAAAATTTCTAAGTCCATATCAAGAATGGTATAATAAGAAAAAATAGAAAAACAAATTGTTTCTTAATTCTAAATTATATTTCTCTATTTGATTTTAAATATTAATTTTGGCCTAATTCGTAGATATTATACGATTTTGTCCTTTGAAAAAATGTGTTGGGTTGTACAAAAAAAAATTTACTACTTGAAAAAAGTTAAAAATATACCTAACAATATCAATATTTTAGAAAATACATAAATTTTTCTCTAAGTCCATATCAGTAATGGTATAATACGAAAAAAAAATAGAAAAACAAATTGTTGGCCTAATTCTAAATTATATCTCTCTATTTGGAGGACCAATAAGTGTCAAATAATTGATATTTGTTGTATTGTAATTGGTAACTTATGGCACATGAATACTTCCACAAAATATGGGGAAAAGGTTAGGGGTGTGCATAGTCCAAAAACTAAACTGAATTGCACCACATTAATAGTGCAGTTCAATTTTTAAAAACCACTTTAAAAAAAACTGGTTCTTTTTTGAACCAGTTACAGTTCAGTTCTAAACCGGTTTAAAACCGGTTTATAATAATAAACCAGTTTAATATGTTTAAACCGGTTTGAAACTGGTTTTTTATTAAAACCAATCCGAATTGGTTTTTATTGAATTGTTTAAAATCGGTTTTTCAGTGAATTTTTTAAAAGTTTGATTTTAAAATCTATTTTAAGTTTTTTTTTAAAAAAAAAATTGGTTCTAAAATCAGTTTAATTGTATTATTTGTAACAAAAACTTATTTTTAAGTGATTTTGAGTCAATAACTTATTTTTAAAAGTCAAATTTGTAGAGGTAAATTAACGATCAATCTAAATTATAAGATGATATCGAATTTATTTAAAATTAATTGGGATATCCGTTATCAATAAAAATGGCAATATGAATATGAGTTTGGGATAAATATCCGTAAAATTGAGCATAAATACATGTATAGAAACTTTAACACACACCAATCTACACCCCATAAATACTGTATAAATACATGCATAAATACGTTTAGTTTGCGCCAGAATTATAAGATTCTCTTCTGCGTTAAGGCTTGGACGGAATGTGAGCACACCACATCTCACCAATATTTTTTCTATATATATATATATAACTTTTTTATTTTTGTTTTTGTTCATAGTAATATGTATTTGTTTTTTTTTTTTTTATATTTTTGGATGTTTTTATTTGATTAAATATTATCATTTATAATATTTTATGAGATGGTTTAAAAATAATTTTATGATATTGAATACAAAAAGGTTTGAAAGTGGTTCAAACTGTTTTTTTTAAAAAAGTTTAGTTAACTGGACTTTTTAAAATTTATAGTGCAGTTCATAAACCATTTAATTGGTTTGGGCTTTTCTGGTGCAATGCAATCCAGTTTATGAATGCAGTCTAATTAACTATATTTTTTTGCCAAACTAAACGTATTTATGCATGTATAGATTGGTGTGTGTTAAAGTTTCTATACATGTATTTATGCTCAAACTAAACGTATTTATGCATGTATTTATACAGTATTTATGGGGTGTAGATTGGTGTGTGTTAAAGTTTCTATACATGTATTTATGGTCAATTTTACGGATATTTATCCAAAACTCATATTCATATTGCCATTTTTACTGATAACGGATATCCCAATTAATTTTAATTAAATTCGATATCATCTTATAATTTAGATTAATCGTTAATTTACCTCTACAAATTTGACTTTTAAAAATAAGTTATTGACTCAAAATCACTTAAAAATAAGTTTTTGTTACAAATAATACAATTAAACTGGTTTTAGAACCAATTTTTAAATAAAAAAACACTTAAAAAAGATTTTAAAATCAATCTTTTAAAAAATTCACTGAAAAACCGATTTTAAACAATTCAATGAAAACCAGTTCGGATTGGTTTTAATAAAAAAACCAGTTTCAAACCGGTTCAAACATATTAAACTGATTTATTATTATAAACCGGTTTAGAACTGAACTGTAACTGGTTCAAAAAATAACCGGTTTTTATTAAAGTGGTTTTTAAAAATTGAACTGCACTATTAATGTGGTGCAATTCAGTTTGGTTTTTGGACTATGCACACCCCTAACCATGAACAATTGCACCAAAGAATTTGCATCAACACCAAATCTGATCTCATTGAATTGTTTTGTCACCTAATAACCAATCATCTTTTTTCCTAAGAAAGCACCAAATCGGATATCCTATTTGAACACATCGTCAAAATAAATAAACGAATTAATCAAATACCATACCTTTCATTTTCGACATTTGCTCCTGCGACTCAATCTGCATTTGCGATTCAGCACACTTGAAATGGAAATGGGGAATTAGGGAAATTTTCATATAAGAATTTTACAGCACGAACTATTCAGTTGCAAAGTCTCTTCAATGAAAACCCCTTTCAATCTAACTCAAGTTTATTTTCAATTTACCGAAATGCATGGCAGAGAAAATCAATTGCTATTCATCCTACTTGTTGTTGATAAACTCTAAGATGATTGAAAGAACCCATTTTTTTTTTTAATAAATAAACCAACCCTTATTAACTTCATAAATGACTTCCACCGATCCACTCTATTATAACCTATTTTATTTTATTAAAAATTTTAATGTATTTATTTTATAATTTTTATAAGTACCGGAAATTATTATGTTTTTCATATATATTGTGGAGGAATATATAAACAATGAGATAATTGGATAATATCTTCGATAGCAGGTAAATTTAATGGGTATAGCATGAACCAAAATTTCCGTAAAAAAATTCGAACAAAGGAATTGTTGTTAATAAATATAAGCATTAGTTAGGAAAATTTTATTTGCGATTAAAGCACAGTTAATCAACCGCAGATGAACTAGAGCAAATATTGTAGTATGATTTTGGGAGCTAACTTGATAGTTTCTTGTTGTGAGTGTGGATTTAGCTTTTGTTACTAAGCTGAGAACCTAGTTGTTGGATATTTGATTCTGAGATCCAATTTATCTAAAATTTCTGTCAAAAAAATTAATGTCATAAAAAGACATTTAAATTTAGGAAAAAACTCAGTTATGGCACTCAAATTACATCAAAAAAATCAAAATAACTACCTGATTTTATGGTAAAACTGATTCCGAATATTTTTATTTATATACCTAAGTTTGATTCTTAAATTTAATAAGCTATTGTATTTGGATATGGATAATGAATAAGTTATTGCGTTTGACTACAAAAATTAATTTTATATTCTCAAACTTCTATCTTATAATTTTTGGAAAAATCAATTTTATCCTCGTTGAAATTTTTTTATCTCATTTTTTAAATCACACAAATATAAAATTTTGTTTATGTAAAAAAAATAAATAAGTTTTACGTACGGAAAATTTTAAAAGTAAGATTTTTATATATAAAAAAAATTTAAAAATATATCCTACTGAAAATTTTTTATATTTAAAAATATTGAGAAAAAGTTTTACATACTGAAAATCTCAAAAATGAAATTTTTTATAAAAAAAACATAGGCATTCGATAAAAAAAAGGCTGATTTTATTTAAATTTTTTATATTTTCTACAAAAAGTATCTTTAGAAACTAATATAAAAAATGGTAAAATAGGAGGTAGAAGTTAAGATGTGAACGGATAAAGTCCAATTCTCCCACTTAAGTTGTCTTAGAGGGTCCACATTTGTAAGCATTTCATAAACAATTTCAAAGTGTTGTTGACCAAAAAATAAAACTATTTCAAAGGATGATACACATTTATCTTTTAGGGGAGGAGAGGGCAGAGTATGTTCAAAAAGAAAAGAGGGGATTGAATCACAATTGAAGGATATAAAACAGTTGTTTTTTCCAAAGTACAGCAGAAATCCTCTATTACTGTTGTTTTAAAGTATTTATTAACCACACCCATAAAGTACAAATACCACATTGCTCTTGCAGTCCTGCTTTACTTGAAAATGACAGATATCCTACAAATGATAAAGTCCGGTTTCTGAATTTTGAGCTAAGTGAACAGTTTTAACAACTTTGTCTTTTCTATTCACCATAGTCTCATGTAATAAATATATATTAAATTCACGTTATTATTCTTAAAAAAAGTTTGGCTTTTCATATATTCTCTCGATTGAAAGTAATTTTATTTGAGACGTATCAGACATTAAATGTGAGTATCTCTTTCAACGAAGATTTAAATTAGAGTTTACCACATTGTAGAAGTCTGGTCTCTTCCGTTAAACTCAATTCATGTTGGTATTATTCTTAAATTTTATTAAGTCACATTACAATATTACATATCTTCCACTAAAATATCATGAATTTTATTTTTTGGTAGATTAAATATTCTCCATGAAAAGACTAATTCCTCGAATCGTGTAGAACCACAATAGATAGAAAAACTCTCTTCAAAATTTTTAAAGTTGTTGCATTCTTAGACTAAATTCGAGCACACCTAAAATACTATCTATCTATGATAAATATTTTGAACTTTTACATTAAATCAAAACTAACATTTTTTTGTTAAAGAAAAAAACGTAAGATGTTTTCTTATTTAATTATCAATCAAATCAATTTTTTTTCATGATTCCTATAAAATATTTAATTTTTAATGAACATTAAATATAATAGAACATTTATCAGTAATCATTTCAAATATTGGACTACTTTTTATATTTTTTATATGAAAAGTTTTCAAATACTTGTACTTTTATATTTTAATTTATTTCATTACCACAAATAATTTTCTCTGAATTAAATTAATCTTTTTAAATTATTTTTATTATAGTTCATATATAATACTAATTTATTAGTAAGAGTTAACTGCAGATTTTGGCCGGCAGAAGGAAAACCATTTTGAGGTATCAAGCAACTCTGAAGTTGCCAAATGCACCTGCAAATTTGGTTTGTTTTGTACAAGTCACCGTCAAATTTAAACATCACTAAATATTGTTTTTACTTATTTGAAGGACAAATTGTCACATCATTAGCTAAAGCTAGATTAAATCATAACTTGCATTATACAAATGCACATTTAAAACCATATTTATATGATAACAATATCACTCATTCGGATCAACAAATCCGACTCAGAAAAGAATGGCTTCATTTTCAATAGAAGAATTCATAGGAAATGGAGTTTTGAAGGAGCTTATCCCAAAGTTGTTGGATGAAGGTTGGGATGACGTGCCAACGTTGAAGGTTATGGACTCGGACGATATGAATTCAATAAAAATGACACAACAGCAAAAGGTTAGCTATTCTTATTGTCAACTTTCATTAAACTCTAAACAAGTCTATATCAATGTATGTTATTACTATCTTTAGATGTAGGCTTTGTTAAGAATTTGATGAAAATCTAAATCAAACTCAAAACAAGCTTACATCTAGCTTTAAACAACAATGACCAGATCTAACTCCTCTAAACACTCGCTTTAGAGCGTAAAGTATGTAATATCAACTCTACAAGTCAAGTCTCGAGCTCCGAGCTTTTGGGAATAGAAATGCTTTAAAACTAATGTATCTAAGTCTTTAATTTCTGATTGCATAGGACTCACTTGGAATAAGGTCATACCTACACGACCGTGGACTGATGCAATATGCAGAAAAGCTAGAGGCCAGTGGAAAAACTCTGACAGAGCTTATTAGTTTAAGCAGCATGGATCTTTCTGCACAGTTTGACATGAAGAGAGGCCATATTGTACGATTCGTAGACAGAACCAAATGTGACGATTCCTTTAAGTTACGGGGAATCATGGCTAGGAGAAGAAGCAGCATGATGTATAGACATGAAAGCATCCCGAAGAGTATTGCATTTAACGCCTCCAATAGCATGATGAGAATGCAAATTAGAAGTAATGCAACTTCTGATAGATCATTTGAACAATCACTTACTGAGCTAAAGATTAAAGAGGGATACGTCTTCAAAGGGATTGTGGCTTCTGAGCCAGCTGAGCCTAGAGCTTGTGGCTGTGTGCAACCTCCTCCAGTCAGTGACCAAGTCGCTCCTTATGCTGCTCTTGAAAATATATCAGTTCAAAAAATAACTCCAGAGTATAAGATTGGCATGGAACCATTGATGAAAATGAAGACACCTCCAATGAAAGCTGCAGAACTGTGGCGAGACAAACCAGCTGTTTTCCTTTGTCTCCGACGACCAGGGTAAATTCTTATATTTTTGTGTTGAGTGCATGTCCTTGTGAGTTGTGACATATCTGTATGCACGAGTTAAGACACGTAAGCCACTATCAGTTGTTATATGCTTAAGAAGAAAATAAATAAACATGGTATACAGCACACAAACAAACAAATAAGAAGTATAAGAACCAGTATACACAACAGGGATGAACATACTGCAAAACAAGAACAAAAATATAACTTTAAGCTATAAAATCATCTGTCATTAGTTCTTCTTGAACATGAAAACAGGTGCATCATGTGCAGAGCAGAGGCACACAAGCTATTCTCCAGGAAACCGATATTTGATGCACTTGGGATGTTGTATTTGCAGTTGTTCACGAGCACATAGAGTCAGAGGTATTAGCAAACAACTTCAACTTCAATTATTTGTTCTCTCAATCAACTTATCTTAATTTGACTTATTATCTTTAGATACTGGGGTGGCGTTGTACTTTTTGATCGGGATAGAGATTTCTTCAAAGCTCTTGGAGGGGGATGCTTGCTCAAGGAAAAGTTTTTCTCAGGATTTCTGCTGAACCCTCGAGCGATTTCAAATTACAAGCGTGCAAAAGCTACGGGATTTCAAAAAACCTTTAGAGGGGAAGGAGAAATAAAAGGTGGACTCTTCATAATAGGGAGTGGAAAGAGTGGCATTGCTTACCAGTTTATTGAGAGGAACTTTGGTGATTGGGCACCTCTAGCTGAAGTCATCGAGATTTGTACCCAATTGCAAGCAATAGTTCTTTGAATCAGATTGTTTTTTACCTCAAAACCAATTCAAACCGCACCGCAAATACCTCTAGCTCTTGTGTTTTCCTATCCCATATGATTATTGCACCTCTTTATTTGCCAGTCTTTAACCAAATTTTCTAAATCTCATGCAGAAACAACAGCAAGGTCAAAGCGAACTTGAGCAGCCTTGAAAGGAAACAGTGATTGCATTGCATATATTGCACATGTATCACTACAATTCTGTTCCTTGAAATAATTCCATCTCCATTACAATTTACAAGCATTGTACAACTTAGTAATACAGAAGTCATCAGTTGCTCATGCAGCCTAAATGGATCAACACTAATTGAATTCCAATGTAATTGATGCTTTCTGTATGAAAGTACAACATATATACCTATAGAATGTAATGAATATTAAAATACAGATTTGTTATGAGAAACAGTCATCTGAATATGAAACACTGTCTGATTCAGAGGAAAAAAATCATATCTCCAAAGATGCCTTAGTCTCACATTGACTAGAGAGATAAGATCTGAAAAAGAGTCTATAAGGAATGGGTACCACTCACCTTCAAACTGGTTTTGTGGTGTTGAACTCAAACTTAAGATGGTATCAAAGTCAATACTAGATTCATCGGGTCACCCACTATATTATCTACGCACCAAGTCCAATGTGATGGGCATAAGGGTACATATTAGAAAAACTATAGTGCCACATTGATTAGGGATTCAGAGATAAAGCCTGAAAAAAAGTGTTTATAAAGAATGGGCATCTCTCATCTTAAAAGCTGGTTTTGAGAGGTTAACTTAGGCCCAAATCTAAGAGAAATGAATAATTATTGGGGGATAGTGAAGAAGTTTAATAGATACAGAAGAACATAGATGCTCCCCTATATGCAATGACTTTAATGCACAATCACCAAAAGTCTCCACATGAACACATTCCATCTTTAAACAAGTGGAACCGGGCTGCGTCTCTTACCAGAATCTCTCTCTGGGTTATCTTAGATATATATTTAGTTGCATTGTGACAATCCCCACAAACCCTCAGATTTTTAACTATTCGTATGGGCAGACCAGGAGGAATAAATAACAACCCAAAGGCAATTGCAAGCTTTTCACTGTGGTGATTAAGCATCTTTATTTTCTCCGAATCCTCAACATCATGCAGAACAGAATTCATATCAGGCACATAACCCTCTTTTATCATTTTGTAGTTCAACTTTTCAAGCTCGGAATATATCTGATTCGAAAATGGATTTGACTTATCATCAGCAGAGAAAACGTGCACTTGGTTCTTATATTTGATCCAACTACAACCTGGTTCCTTTCTCAGACCCTTATCTCTCATGCCTTTTCTCAATCTCGCAACTTCATCCCATTTTCCTTTAGCAGCGTAGACGCTCGAAAGTAAGACGTAGCTAGCAGTGTTATACGGGTCTAATTCCATAAGAAATTCAGCTGCCCACTTTCCAATTTCCATGTTCCCATAGAATCTACATGAACTTAACAAGGTGGCCCAACCAATTGCATCAGGACTGAAAGGCATCTTGTTTATAAAGTTCCTTGCTTCTTCTAACCTCCCAGCTCGACTGAAGAGATCAATCATGCAGGTGTAATGATCGTGAATTGGTACAATCCCATGTTCCTTAATCATGGATTCAAATATCTGATTTCCTTTTTCCACCAACCCTGCTCTACTGCAAGCCGAAAGAACCCCAATAAACGTAACCTTGTCAGGTTTTAAACCATGTGCTAACATACTTTCAAATAACCCAATTGTTTCATTGGCTTTACCAAACTTAGCATATCCAGAAACAATTGCAGTCCATGTGACTTCATCCCTGAAGTTCATTTCACTAAAAAGTCTATGGGAGTCTTCAATGCTTCCACATTTACCATATAATGTAACCAGAGCATTGGAAACAGTGATAAAAGAAATTAGACCAGAAATCAGAGCTCTGGCATGAAATTGTGCACCCTCTTCTAAGCTTGCAAGGTTTGCACATGAGCTAATTACACTTCCGAGGGTCAAATCATCTGGCTCAACCCCATATTTTTGCATATCGCTAAAGGTTTTAACAGCTTCTTCACTATAACCATTTTGTCCATAACCCACTAACATTGCAGTCCAAGATACAACATTCTTGCAAGTCATCTTCTTGAAAACTGTTTCTGCTGATTTTACATTCTTACACTTGCAATACATGTCAACAAGAGCGCTTGCGACAAATATATTATCCTTATAATCTGTCGTAATAATATAACCATGAATTTGCTTGCCTTCTTGCAAAGCCATAACACCACCACAAGCAGTCAAAACACTTCCAAATGTGTACTGATCCATCTCAAGCTTTTCAAGCGTCATATCTCTAAACAAATCAATTGCCTCTCTGTCCAATCCATTCTGGGTAAACCCTGTAATCATTGATGTCCAAGAAATCGAATCCCTTTCTCGCATATCAAAAAACAACCGCTTCGAATCTTCAACTCTACCGCATCGCATCAATCCATTTATCAGTGTGTTATACATAACAACACTCTTCTCCGGCATCTCATCAAAAGCCTTCCTTGCACAAGATATCAGTCCCGTCTTCGAGTACATACTCACCAAAGGACTCCCGAGAAAAACATACGACTGGAAACCGAACTTCACTACATGCCCATGAATCTGCCTACCCAATTGAACACAACCTTGTTTGGATACAAGTATAAACAAAGTCGAAAACGTAATCCTATTTAAATTACACGACCCTTCACTCAACATCAAATTATAAGCCTTTACAGACCGAACAATAGAGCCATAAGCAGCATAGCCCGAAATAAGCGAATTCCACGACACCCCGTCTCGGGTAGGCATTGCATTAAACAGATGTTCCATCTCATTAACACGACCCAATTTAGAATAAGCTGAAAGAATGGTGTTCCAGGAATATAAAGTTGGGTGAGGTATTTCATCAAACACCCTGCGGGCATAGGTGATGCTGCCGAGCTTTGAATAGGAGCTAATAAGGTTGTTTAAGAGAAATGTTTCTGGGTTTGGAATGGATTTGATAATGTGGGAATGGAGGTTCTTTGCGTTGGTGAAGTTGCGGGAATCGCAGCAAAGTTTGAGCAAGGTGCAGTAATGGTTAGAAGAAAAGTGTGACATGTATTTGAAAATATATTGAACGAGGGGATGGAGAGAGAGGGATGGCACGGAATGGAAACTATGAAGGCAATGAAAGGGAGATTGGCATGCATGGATTGTTGAACATTCAACAATGCGAACAAGAATTCAATGGTTTTCTTTGCAGACAGGAAACTGGTTAGTATGAACATATGCCACACCACCCAGTTAATTTGAATATTCGACTGTAGATTTTTTAAAAATTGATTTTAATTTTATATTTTATAAATTATTTTTACGAGAATTTATTCAAAATCAGATTGTTGAGCTCATTTATTACATATTAAAAAAGATTAAAAAAATTATTTTAATATTTAATAATTTAAAATTTGATTTTATACAATATTCAATAATTTAGATACTAATCTTTTATAATTTTAACATAAAAAATCACATTTTTTTTAAAAATATATATCTTTCAAAAAAAAATTTATAAGAAGCTATTCAAAAGAGTATTTTATTTTAATCAGTTTTTAAAATTTTATTATTCAAAAAATAATATAACAAACAGATGAAATACTTAATATAATATTTTGTAATAAGCTAATTAAATTTTTTTTATTTTTTATTTATTTT
>JBBPBP010000004.1:21405683-21464157 GCA_037974735.1 Cicer chorassanicum
TTGATTTGATATAAACTTTTTTCAATGTTAATATAACTTTTAGCTTTTATGTTGAAGATCATCTATCTATATATATATATATATATATATATATATATATATATATATATATATATATATATATATTAAATAAACATTACTCATTGCACAAGGTGTGTCGAGAGTAATAAAGAAAACAAATTACAATAGGTCCTTAGAAATAATGTCACAACCTAAACCAAACACAAAAATAGAATCTAACGTAAACATCTCTGACTTTGCTTTAATCCAAGATCAAGATAAGAGTTTAATTCGATCTACAGTTTGGCGCAAGAAATTTTCCTAAAGACACAAGATTGCTCGCTATCCAAAGTGACCATACACACCATCCAAATAACTTGAAACTTTTGCCATGATATATTTTGTTAAAATTGAGAAAATCGTCAAATATATTGTTGAGCAAAAATACAACAAAAAGTGCCAAGCAAATCATCAATCATACATTCATATTCGAGCTCTCTCAAATATCATTCTCTAGCTTGCGAATCATTTTCTTTGTGTTGTGTTGCAATCAGTATCAACTAAGTCTTAAGTTATAGAATCTATTTCTCAAACAATAGTTGAGTAATATTCAGATTCTAAACATCTTCATCATCATTACTTTGTAACTCAAGGCTAGTGTATTATCATAGTTTGAGAAGTGTGTGGAAATCCTTTTAAATTGTAAAAGGTAATTCGTGAAATCTTTACTAAAATAGGTTAAGGTAAATCTGTGGAAATCATTTCTAAGGTGGAAAGGTGGAAGTTGTGTAAAGATCAAGATTGATCTAAAAGCAGTTGTGTAACAACCAAGAACAATCTTGCTTTGAGCATTTAGTGGAAAATCTCGCATTTGTGAGTACTGGACGTAGCCCAAGTTGTGTGAACCAGGATACATGCTTGAGTAATCTTTCTATCTCTATCTCTATTTACTACATGCATTGCAATCAGTTTTTTCATTGATAAAATCAATATTGTTGTTTTTACACTAACCAATATCGTTCTTCGTATTACCAAGATCAATCTTGAGTATAAATTTTAGTTTCAAACAAGAAATTTTTAAAAATGGCAATTATAATTCAAACCCCCCTTCCTTATAATTGATATTATTGCTTCAATTGGCATCAGAGCCAGTCTTTAAAGAATTAAATTACTCAAAAAGTGTTAGAGCAAAAGATTCAGGAAGGTAATGTCAAAAGCTAAATACATTGCTGAAGGAGGGTCTTCAAACAGACCACCATACTTTGATGGACCAGATTATTACTTCTAGAAAGGCAAAATGCAATTGTTCCTAAAGTCACAAGATACTGGTATGTGGAGAATCATCACAGATGGAGACTTCATAACAAGAGTAGATCAAAACGACTCAACATCGGCTGAAAAGAAAGAAGCTGAATGCACAACAGATAAGAAGTCTAAGGTACTCATAAACTCAAAAACTCAATTATTTTTATCATGTGCTTTAAGCAGGGAAGAAAGTGAAAGAGTAGATGAATGCGATACGGCCAAAACAATATGGGACACATTGCAAACTCACCATGAGGGAACAAGTCATGTTAAGGAAACAAGAATCGATATTGGCATTCGAAAATTCGAATTGTTTGAAATGAATGATGGAGAAACAATTGATGAAATGTATTCAAGATTCACAACCATAATGAATGAAATGCGCTCACTTGGCAAAGCTTATTGAGTACAAGACAGGGTATGAAAAATCATGAGATGTCTTCCAATCATGTGGAGACCAATGGTGGCAGTCATAAGCCAAGCAAAGAATCTTGAAGTTCTGGGATTGGAAGAACTGATTGGTACTCTAAGGGCGCATGAGATACTGTTGTTGGAGGATAAACCTATAAAGAAAGGCAAAGTAATAGCCTTAAAAGCATCTCAAAGCTCACCAAGTGTTCAACAAACAATTGAGAAAAGTGATTCAGAAGATGGTCAAGAAGATGCCGATGAAGAGATTACTCTTCTCACAAGAAAGATACAAAGAATGATGAGGAGAAGAGATCAGATCAAAAGAAGATCTCCAGACAAAAAGGACTTCAAAGCTGAAATTGATAAAAGCAAAATCACTTGCTTTGGATGCAACAAGCGAGGATATTACAAAACTGTATGTCCGTTAAACAAAAAGGTGCCAAAGAAATTTCTTTTCAAGAAAAAATCAATGATGGCAACCTGGGATGATTCTGATGAATCAGATGCGGATAAACCTGAAGAAGCAAACCTGTGTTTGATGGCCAACAATGAAGATACAGAGGTAACAGATTTTGAACCATATCTTGTATGAAAACAAATGGAAATCGAATTTGATAATTTGCTAAATGATTCAAACTTTCTCATTCAAAAATGTAGTTCCTTTAAAGAAAAATTTCATAAAGAAAAAGAAGAAAGAGAAAGTTCAGGTTATGAATGATGAACTTAAAAGAAATCATTCAAAACTTGAAATAATCTCAATTCAAAAGTTCTGAATCTGAAGGTTCTGAAAGCCAAGATTGATCCTCATCTCAAACGGAGAACGATCTTCTCAAGGCTGAAAATGAAATTCTTAAAAATGATTTAATGAATTTCATTCAAGCTACTGAAACATTTCAGAAAATCATGGGATCCCAAGTAGGGATATTTGATAAAGTTGTGATTGGTTTTGATAAAACTCAAAAATAAAAAATGTATGAAAATTTCTTTGTTCCTGAAAGAAAAGAGGGAAATTGCAAAAGCAAATGTTCATACTGTAACAAAATTGGACACTTAGAATTTGCATGCTATTTTAAAAAAAAAGGGATGAAAAAAGAAGAACAGTTCAGAGCAAAGGAAAATTTTTCTCAAAATCTGAAAAAACAGGATCGATCTTCAGCTGCTGTTAAAAACGAAGATCGATCTGAAGCTTTATCAAAACCAACTGAAACTCGTTTTTCCAAACCTTTTCAAAAACAGGCAACTAATCGTTCCTCCTGGACCAAGATTAGTCGCTCTGAGACCATTGTAAACACCAATAAGGAATTAGATTTTAAAACTCACTCCTCAGGACCCAAAATCAAGTGGGTACCTAAAAATGATATAACACATCATGCAAGATGGATCTCAAGATGTCAAGAAAAGGTCATGGTTTTTGGACAGTGGTTGTTCAAGGCATATGACGGGTGACAAGAACTGCTTCATGTCATTCATCAAAAAAGATGGAGGATCCGTAACCTTTGGAAACAATAATGAAGCCAAAATCAAAGGAAATGGAACCATAGGTAAAATAAATTTTGCCAAAATCAATGATGTTCAATATGTTGAAGGATTAAAACATAACCTTATCAGCATTAGTCAGTTCTGTGATAATGGCTTTGAAGTTGTTTTTAAACCCAACATATGTGAAGTGAGAATGACAACTTCTGGAGAAATCATTTTTTCTACATCCAGAAAGAAAAATCTTTACATTTTATACATTGAAGAATTACCAGTTGAATCTTGCCTCATGTCCATGAATAAAGACAAATGGATATGGCATAAAAGAACTCGACATATAAGAATGAAAACAATTTCAAATATGTCAAAATCATATCTTGTTAGAGGACTTCCTAAAATCAATTTTGAAAAAGATAAAGTATATGAAGCATGTGCAAAAGGAAAACAAGTTAAAAGTAGTTTCCATTCAAAGGAGTTTATATCAACTAAAAAACCTCTTGAACTACTTCACATTGATCATTTTGGTCCCATCAAAACAACTAGCTTGGGAGGCATGAAATATGGATTTGTAATTGTTGATGATTTTTCTAGATACACATGGGTATTATTTTTAAAACAAAAAGATGACGCATTTGATGCTATCAAAAATTTTTGTAAAAAAGTTCAAAATGAAAAAGAATCAAATATAATCACTGTAAGAAGTGATCATGGAGGTGAATTTATAAATGCATCTTTCAAAACATTTTTTGACGAACTTGGCATCTCTTACAATCTATCGTGTGCAAGAACCCCTCAACAAAATGGGGTTGTTGAAAGAATGAATAGAACATTGCAAGAGATGGCAAGAACGATCTTGGAAGAATCCAATGTGGAAAAATATTTTTGGGCTGAAGCCATAAACACATCTTGTTACATTTTGAATCGTGTTTCAATTAGAAAAATTATAAATAAAACACCCTATGAAATCTGAAAAAAATAGAAAACCAAATCTTTCATATTTTCATATCTTTGGTTGTTATTGTTACATTTTAAACAATAAAGACAACTTGGGAAAATTTGATGCAAAATCGGACAAAGCCATATTTTTAGGATACTCAATGTAATCTAAAGGATATCGTGTCTTTAACTTGAGAACTAAAATTGTTGAAATCAGTATGCACATTTTATTTGATGAGTTTGATGTTCTTGAGTTGGAAAAGAAAGATGAGGATAAGGAAGATCAATCTGGGCCAACGTAGAAGATTGATTTTCAGACAAACGAGATTGATAAACAGTCTCCGTTTCAAACTCCTTCCAAAAGTTGGAGACTTGTAGATGACCATCCTCCAAATCAAATAATTGAAATACAGCTGATGGCATTAGAAAAAGGAGATCATTCAAAGACGATGCAAACAGCAACATGACAATGATTTCTCAAGTTGAGCCAAAATCAATCAAAGAGGCAATAATTGATCAATCTTGGATCGATGCAATGAAGGAAGAACTTCTCCATTTTGAGAAGAATGAAGTCTGGACTCTTGTCTCTGATCCACAAGACCAAACAATTATTGGAACACGATGGGTCTTCAGAAATAAGCTTGATGAAGAAGGAAAAGTGGTAAGAAACAAAGCAAGGTTGGTTGCTCAAGGTTATAATCAACCTATGCTCCAGTTGCAAGGTTAGAGGCCATTTGCATCCTTCTTGCATATGCATCACATAAAAACATTAAACTTTTTCAAATGGATGTTAAAAGTGCATTTTTAAATGTATTTTTAAATGAACAAGTTTATGTTCGTCAACCTCCAGACTTTGAGGATCAAAAGAAACCAAATCATGTTTTTAAACTCACCAAAGCTTTGTATGGTTTAAAACAAGCTCCTAGAGCTTGGTATGAAAGATTGAGTTCATTTTTGATCAAAAATAATTTTTCCCGAGGAAACATTGACACAACACTTTTTAAGAAAACATGTAAAAATGATTTACTCATTGTTCAAGTGTATGTTGATGATATTATTTTTGGATCAACAAATGAAAAAAGGTGTGAGGATTTTTCAAATCTCATGCAAAATGAATTTGAAATGAGTATGATGGGAGAGTTGAGATATTTTCTTGGTTTACAAATCAAACAATATTCAAATGGAATTTTCATTTGTCAAGAAAAATATATCAAAGATCTTTTAAAGAAATACAAAATGAATGAAGGTAAGAACATGACAACTCCTATGCATCCATCATCCTCATTAGATAAAGATGAAAATGGACAATCAATCTTCGAAAAAGAATATTGAGGAATGATTGACTCTTTACTTTATCTAACTGCAAGTAGGCCTAACATTGTTTTTGCAGTAGGCTTATGTGTTAGGTTTCAATCATCACCTAAAGAGTTTCATTTAACGGTAGTTAAAAGAATATTTCGTTATCTAGTAGGTACTACTGATCTTGGCCTTTGGTATAGCAAAGGTTCTCACTTTGATTTTGTAGCTTACTGCAATGCTGACTATGCTGGTGACAAGATAGAAAGAAAGAGCACAAGTGGTGCGTGTCAATTCCTAGGAGAATCCTTAATCAGCTGGTCATGTAGGAAGCAAAACACGATCGCCCTATCAACAACTGAAGCCAAATATGTCTCAGCAGCAAACTATTGCTCTCAAGTATTATGGATCAAGAATCAACTTGAAGACTACTCAGTAAGGTACTCTCAGATCCCAATATACTGTGATAATACTAGTGCTATTAATCTCTCAAAAAACCCTATTCAACATTCAAGGTCTAAACATATTGAGATTAAGCACCATTTTATTAGGGATCATGTTAGTAAAAAGAATGTTGAATTAATTTTTGTGGATACAAAAAATTAGTTGGCTGATGTTTTTACTAAGCCTCTTGTTGAAGATAGCTTCAATTCAATCAAAGAACGACTAAAAATCGTTAAAAATCCTGGTCAAAATTGATAAAATTGAAACTGGATCAATCTAGACATAACGAAGATCGATCTTCGTTTTCTCCTTTGTTGTGTCATAAAACTCAAGAACGATATTCGTTCTTCATCATTACTACCTTTCTCTTTCATCTGAAAAGTCTGCCTCCTTTTTTGAAAAAGGTAACGACTCCCAGCCACACGCCTTCTTTTCCTCCTTCCCAATGCAACTGCTCATTTCCATCCAATCAATACGCGTGGCAAGTCATACTCTTCCTCTTCAACTGCAACACAATCATTTTTTTTTACAAAACAAACAACAGAAATCTTTTCATCTGATCATTCATCTACCTCCGTGTTCATCAACAAACTCAAATTTTTCTCTCTTCCAAAACCACAAATGGCTCGAACTAAAACCACTGCTCACAAGCATCCAAGAACATCTCCAACTCCTTCACAATCACCATCCCCATCTCCTGTTAGATCACCCTCTCCTCCACCCAGACCTTCCCCCCTCACTTGTCTTCTTCTGAGCAAACATTCTCAGACTACCTTTCCTTCTCTCCTGAAACAAGCTCTCTTCCGCTCACTCTAGTCCCTCTCTCCATCGTCCATCCTCCCTTGTTTCAAGCCCCCATTCCGTCCTTAAGTCAGACCCCTCCACACCTTAGATAAATGCAGAAACCAACCTCTAGCACATCCTCTTCAAAAAGACGGTCCATGCACATTTTGGCTGGTATTGTAACTTCAAAACCTAAAAAACTTGATACCACTGTTTACACTATCTCAGATGATGATGATGCTGAAATTTCCCCATCTCAACAACCATCTCACCCTAAATCCCCAGAAGTTCCCAAAACTTCAACACCTTCCAAATCTTCAAACACTCATCAAAACCCAAAAATTTCTAAAACTGCATCCAAATCCACATCCCCATGTCCTAAATCCAAAACCAAAACCAAAATCATCTCAATCCCCCTCAACTGAAACACTTTCAGAATTTTTGGCAGTTCAAAAAAGGAAAAAACCTAAAACATCACAAACGTAAAAACCCTCACAAGAACGATCTTCGATTCCTCATGAACGATCTTCAAATCAGGATCAAACTCACAAACGCTCCTCACCAAGACAAACGACTCCGTCTCGTTCCCCTCAGGATCGTTCACCCAGACCAAACCCTCAAGATCATTCCACTCAGGATTGTTCACCAAGACCAAACTCTCAAGTTTGTTCCCCTCATCAAACTCCAAAAACAACCAAAACCACGAAACCTTCAAAACCCTCATCTGTAAAAATCCTAATTCCTCAATTGATCTCTACAAAAATACAAAAAGTCTTTTATGAAAAATGGGCTCAACGCCCTATCGGCATTGGCCATGTCTTTGACTTTACAAATCTTCAACTTGAAGGAGTCTCCATCCAGCATCACACTGATGCCCTTGGTTGGACTGAGTTCCTCAAAATTTCTGATTGCTTTTATCCTAATGTCATTCGAGCATTCTACTGCAAGGCTGAAGTTTTTCCAGACAAATCCCTCATTGTTTCTACTCTAAAAGGTGTAGAAATCCGCCTTGATTCTATAGTGTTGGCTGATATTTTGCAACTACCCTCTGAAGGTCTGACCATTTTTGGAAAAGATTGTGTAAAAATACATGTTTTTGATTATACACAAAGACCAATGGTGACACAGCAACAAAAAGAAGAATTCCTCCAATTCATTTTCCAACATCCTTTGATGAATTACAAATAAATAGATTATATAAAGGTAAAATAATTCAAGCCATAATTCAACTACAAGAGAACCTTACATACTTTGCATATGCATAAAAAAATATTTTCAAAAGTCCAAAATAATATTTTCAAAATATTAGAATCTTTATTTTTGACTAAAAATAATATTGTAATCGAATACATCCCAGGTGTATTCGAATACAAATGCAATTTGCTAAGTCAGAAGCAAAAACATATCATCTGTATTCGACTACAACCAAGGTGTATTCGAATACAGATGAAACATGGCTAAGTTAGAGGCTAGACTATCTCATCTGTATTCGACTACAAATAAAAAATTGATAAGTCAGAGGCTAGACTATCTCATCTGTATTCAAATACAAATGAAAAATTGATAAGTCAGAGGCTAGGCCATCTCATCTGTATTTGACTACACAATGAAATATTTGAATAATTTTTAACGTTGCAGCAAGTTGTATTCGAATACAGATATCATGTAATCGAATACAACTGGAAGAAATGCAATGTTTCAGTTCTGAATTCAATTTAAAACATTGCAATTCTTCCTCAAACCTCTTGGATCAAAGGCCACGAATCTAAAGAGATATTTGAGGACTATAAATAGGTCATAACTTCATATTCAAACAAAAAATTTTTGACTTACACAATTTCAAAGACTTTGAACTAAATTTTCTAAATTTTTCTCTAAGTCATTTTCAGAAATTCAAGTACTTGCATATCATTTTCATATCCTTAAGGTTCTCAAAGTACTTGAATAAATCTTGAATTATTCTACCTCCTCTCTATTCCTATACCCTTATCAAAACAACAAGTGTTTGTAAAAGAAAGTTGTACTTTCTTTAAGTGTTATATCTAAGATAGTAGTGTTCTATCATAGACAGTTTGTTAGAAGATTGTAGCCAAGGTCCCAGGGTGAGGACTTGTACATATTCTGACAGATAGTGAAGAAAATCTCTTGTGGTGAGCAAGAGGACTGGACGTACCCTTGGTTATTAGGGGAACCAGGATAAATTTGCAGTGTTCATTTACTTACTGTTATTTACTTCTTCATCTACCAACATTAAACGCAAAAATCAATCACTAAAATTCTAAAAACTGTCAAAATAACCAAACACCTAATTCACCCCCCCTCTTAGGTGCACATCTGATCTTACAATTGGTATCAAAGCAGGTTCAAGGTAACTTACTCCTTGATCAAATAACTCATGGCTTCCGCACAACCAGTTTTCAGAGACGGTGGCAGCAGTAACAAACCACCATGTTTCGTCGGTGAACATTACGATTTCTGGAAAATACGCATGCAAGCATATCTTGAGGCACAGGGAGACGAAATATGGGATGCTGTCGAAAATGGTCCGTACATTCCAACAACAGTCATCAACAACAAAGAAGAAATTAAGATAAAGAATTCTTGGACCGATGGCGATAAAAGAAAAGTGCCGTTTGATAAAAAGGCTAAAAACATTCTACAATCAGCACTTGGTATGGATGAATTTTTCCGCATATCTCACTGTAAAACAGCCAAGGAAATATGGGACACATTGGAAGTAACCCATGAAGGCACCATAGAGGTAAAAAGATCCAAACTAAATACACTTTCTCAAGAATATGAATTGTTTCGTATGCAGCCTGGAGAAACTATATTAGACATGCAGAAACGATTCTCCCACTTGACAAATCATTTGACAGCCCTCGGAAAGGTCTTCTCCAACGATGAATTGAATCTGAAAGTATTACGATCACTAACTAGGGCGTGGCAACCAAAGGTGACAACGATATCAGAAAAGAAGAGTTTGTCCAAAATGTCACTTTCTGCATTATTTGGCAAACTACAAGAACATGAAATAGAACTTGGACGATTAGAGCAAAATGAAACCCAAGAAAAGAAAAGCAAAAATATTGCTCTAAAGACCGAATCAAAGGAAGTAGTCAAAGAAGAAATTTCTGATGACGACGAAAACATCAACTTCCTTGTCAAGAAATTCGGTAAATTTCTTAAAAATAACAGAAGTTTCAAGAAGAAGAACTTCAGAAAGAAAGATAGCACGACTAACCAAAACTTCACATGCTTTGAATGTGGGAAACAAGGACATATTAAAGCTGATTGTCCAGATCTCATCAAAAAGAATGCCGGTAAAAGAAAAGACTTCAAGAAAGCATATATAGCATGGGAAGACAATGACATAAGTTCAACATCAGAAACTGAAAGTGATGAATGTGCAAATGTTGCACTAATGGCGTCACATCATTCAGATGACGTAGAGGGATGCTCACAAAGTACTTCAAATTTATGGTACTTAGATAGTGGGTGCTCCAAACACATGACGGGAGACATAACAAAATTTTCAGCATTGACCCTTGAATCAAAAGGACATGTAGTATATGGAGATAATAACAAAGGGAAGATCCTAGGCATTGGAAAAATTGGAAAAGCACCTTCTCCAACAATTGAAGATGTTCTTTATGTTGAAGGCCTAAAGCATAATCTGATAAGCATCAGCCAGTTATGTGACAAAGGACACAAGATAGTCTTCAACAAAGAAGAGTGCATCATTCAAAATGCAGCAACAAGTGAAATTCAATTTATCGGTAAACGTTTCAAGAATATTTTTATACTTAATTTTGATGATTTATCCTTGAAAATGAAATGTCTTTTGGTAAGCGACAACAATGATGCATGGTTATGGCATAAAAGAATTGCACATATTCACATGGATCATTTAAATAAACTAGTCAAGCATGATCTAATTGTTGGATTACCAAAAATGAAATTTGTCAAGGATAAATTATGTGACGCATGTCAAAAAGGTAAACAAACAAAAACTTCTTTCAAAGCTATAAATGTTATATCTACTACAAGACCACTTCAATTAATAAACATGGATTTGTTTGGTCCATCAAGAACTAAAAGTCTTGGTGGAAATTCATATGGACTAGTAATTGTTGATGACTTTTCAAGGTACACATGGACCTTGTTTTTGTCAAACAAAAACGAAGCTTTTAAAGCCTTTAAAAATTATGCCAAACTAGTCCAAAATGAACAATCATCCAAAATTGTATCAATTAGAAGTGATCATGGAAGAGAATTTCAAAATACCTTATTTGAAGAATTCTGTGAAGAAAATGGAATTTTCCACAATTTTTCTGCACCAAGAACACCTCAACAAAATGGGGTTGTTGAGAGAAAGAACAGGTCCTTGATAGAACTTGCAAGAACTATGTTAAGTGATTCAAATCTACCAAAGTACTTTTCGGCAGATGCTGTAAACACGGCATGCTATGTTACTAACAGAGTAAACATTCAGCCAATTCTTAAAAAGACTCCGTATGAACTATACAAAGGTAGAAAGCCCAACATCTCTCACTTCTACATCTTTGGATGCAAGTGCTTTGTGCTAAATAACGGAAAAGACAATCTTGGAAAATTCGATGAAAAAGCAGATGAAGGTATATTTATTAGGTATGCATTATCTAGTAAAGCTTTTAGGATTTTTAATAAAAGAACTTTAATTGTAGAAGAATCAATACATGTTACTTTTGATGAAACTAACCCCTTGAAAGAGGACAAAGCTATTTCTTTTGATGATGATGATATTGAAAGTAATGATCCAAGTAAAGAAGATCCAATTGCTCAACCGAGTCAAGAAAATGAAGTCAACATGGAAAAGGAAACCAATGAACTCCCAAAGGAATGGAGAACCCATCGATATCATCCGATTGATAACATCATTGGTGATATCAACAAAGGAGTTACAACCAGACTCAAATTGCAAGATGCATGTTTAAACATGGCATTTGTTTCGCAAATCGAACCTTCCAAAGTTGGTGAAGCACTAAAAGATGATCAGTGGATACTTGCAATGCAAGAAGAACTTAACCAATTCGAAAGAAACGAAGTATGGGAACTTGTTCCTAATCCAGGTGACAAGCACATAATTGGTACAAAATGGATATTTAAAAATAAACTTGACGAAAATGGCATAGTTGTTCGCAACAAAGCAAGATTGGTCGCCCAAGGATACAATCAAGAAGAAGGAATCGACTTTGACGAAACATTTGCTCCGGTCGCAAGGTTAGAAGCAATACGGTTACTACTTGCTTATGCCTGTTCTATGAATTTTGAATTATTTCAGATGGATGTGAAAAGTGCATTTCTAAATGGATACATCAATGAAGAAGTATATGTCAAGCAGCCACCCGGCTTTGAAGACTTCAAGAATCCTACACATGTATTCAAACTAAGGAAAGCTCTCTATGGTCTAAAACAAGCACCAAGAGCTTGGTACGACAGATTGAGTGCCTTCCTGTGTGAAAGAGGTTTTGAAAAGGGAAAGGTTGACAAGACATTATTTATTAAACGAAATAATGGTCACACCTTGTTGGTCCAAATTTATGTTGATGATATCATATTCGGTTCAACAAACAATGAAATATGTGAAGAATTCTCATTGATGATGCAAGGTGAATTTGAAATGTCCATGATGGGAAAATTAAACTATTTTCTTGGTCTTCACATCAAGCAACTTAAGCATGGCATCTTCATCAATCAAGCAAAATATTGCAAAGAACTGCTAAAAAGATTTGACATGGAAAAATGCAAGGAGAGTGCAACTCCCATGGGCTCCGGAACATATGTTGATAAAGATGAAACTGGTGCGTCTGTAGACATTTCAAAATATCGAGGTATGATTGGATCTTTATTATATCTAATGGCCAGTCGGCCAGATATCATGTTTAATGTTTGTCTATGTGCAAGATTTCAAGCAGATCCGAAAGAATCACATCTTGTAGCTGTCAAAAGAATCATGAAATACTTAAAAGGCACCATCAATGTTGGACTATGGTATCCTAAAGGTAGCATCTGTAGTCTCGTTGGATATTCTGATTCAGATTATGCAGGATGTAAAACAGACCGTAAAAGCACAAGCGACACTTGTCATGTACTGGGCAATGCACTCGTATCTTGGTCATGTAAAAAGCAAGCATGTATCGCACTAAGTACTGCTGAAGCCGAATACATAGCAGCAGGAAGTTGTTGTGCACAAATCCTATGGCTCAAGCAACAACTATGTGATTATGGAATTGATCTTGGATGTATTCCGCTACGATGCGACAACACTAGTGCAATCAATATTTCAAAGAATCCAATCATGCATTCTCGGACCAAACACATTGATATACGACACCATTTTTTGCGCGACCATGTGCTTAAAGGAAATGTTGAAGTAACCTTTGTGGATACTCATAACCAACTTGCAGACATCTTTACTAAACCACTTCCTAAAGACTCCTTCTTCAAAATACGACGCGAACTCGGCATCTTAAGTGAAAGTGATCTTTAAACATAAGGTAAAATGTTATCATCATGTCAAAGGTATGGTTTAATTCTTGTCTTCACATATTAAAATTTAGTTGACCATGTCTACATGTTATTTATGTGATTATATGAAGTTTGTGTTATGTTCTGCTTGATAAAATCATGTCTGTTTCAAAAATCTGGAAGTCGTAGCCGAATACAATCAACCTGTATTCGAATACAGATGATTCTGGAAAACTGTATTCGATTACCATCTTACTGTATTCGAATACAGATTCGCAGTTTTCTGTCATATATAAAGCTGTGCAGTCAGTATTCGAATACCATTTCATCCCTACCCTCGAGCTCGTCCTTCCATTCTTTACATCTCTGCAAATCAAACTTCACAGAACTGCTTCGTTCATTCCCGATTGCGTTTCCAAACCTTGAATTTCTTTAATTAATTGCGCAATCACTCATCCCTTTCTTCAGATTTGCGAATTCAAAAACCCTAAATCCCCAAAATTCTTTTCCTCTCATGACTCAGTTTCAAATCCCGAACCCTAAAACCTCAACGACAATGTCAAACATCTCCAACACTGTTCAAAACGCACGTAAACGTGGCCCTCGCACCAAGCATGCAAGCGTGGGTCCTTCCAAGCGACGCACCAAGAGCACCAGCGTCACAGATTTATCTCGTCTTCTGCACTCTCCCGAAGAAATTACTCGGTTTCGCACACTTTACTCCGACAAGAGGCTCATCGTTCCCAAATTCGGTACTTTAGATTCATTCTCTGCTTTTCAATTTCCTGCTTTACTTAGGGCTCAACATGTTGAGGACTTTATTGCTTACAAAGGTCCGATATATCCTGATTTGGTTCGAGTCTTTTATTGTAATCTTTGTCGGGATGGCAAAATGTTGATTTCTCGTGTCAAAGGAAAAACCATTGAACGTGATTCTCATATTATTGGTGACATTTTGAAACTACCTGATATCGGCCAGAAAACCAGTCCGACTAATTTATGCAAATGGTATAGTGTCTCGAAACATGATGCTTATGTGGCTCTGTGTCGCTTTGACAAACACACCATAGAACGCAAGCAACTTCAGGCTAGCTCCACCTTTGCAAGGCAACGATTTAGTGTTGGAAATTTAACTGTCGACTATCGTCTGCTTCATTACTTCTTAAGCTACAGTTTGGTTCCTAAAGCCGGTAACTATTCTCAAATTTCTGAGTTCGAACTTCAGATTCTATACTACATGTATGAAGGTCTTCCTCTTAACTGGGCATATTTTGTTAAGTCAGTCATGTTTGTATCCCGTGAAGCTGTTGGCTTGCCATATGCTAAGGAAGTTTCTCGTATTCTTGAACACTTTGGGGTGGATTTTTCTGAGGAAGTTATGTATACGGTTACTAAGGATAACCTGCTGGATTTAAGTGTTCTTCCCAGCATGAAAATTGTTTGGAGTGAACCGCTGCAAAAATACATCCATCAGAGTGATATCGGTCAGACATCTGCTGGTGTTCCTGCCGACACCTCTGCAAAAATACATCCATCAGAGTGATATCGGTCAAACATCTGCTGGTGTTCCTGCCGACACCTCTGCACCTGTTGCTGCTCCTACAGATGATGCTGATGATGATACTACATCTGCTGATGATCAGGTTTCTAACCGCATGATTATGGCTAAACTTGATTCTCTTCAGACCTGCTTCTCAGGATTTACCACTTCGGTCGATGCTCGCTTTCAAGCTCTCGAATCCACCATCGCTACCAATCATGACAGCCTGGTCCATGAGATGTGTATCATCGCAGATAAAATTGATCACCTCCATCTACCTCCTGATCGTCGCTGATTTGTACTTCGTTTCCTAGGAATAGTTCGCTTTTTGTGTTACTAGGATTGACTTTCCCTACTATTTTGCTTAATGTAATCGTTGCTACTTTCCGGTTACCTTTGCTATTATTGTCTGACTTTTATGACTTCATCTGATTGCTTATATCAATGTGATCCTTCTTGGTTTATGTTACATTTCTTATATTTAATCTCTTACAAGTTTATGGTCTTGGTTTATGTTACATTTCCTTTTGCTGGTATTCTTCTTTTTGATCATGTCAAAAGGGGGAGAAAAACTGTGTATTTTGTTGCTTGTTGCTGTCCGTTAAAATTTAAATGTAGGTACTCAACACACAAGTTTGCATACATTACGGGGGAGTACACTACGCATACATTACGGGGGAGTCGTCAAAAACAACAGCAATGGTTTTGTCATAATCAAAAAGGGGGAGAATGTAAAAATACATGTTTTTGATTATACACAAAGACCAATGGTGACACAGCAACAAAAAGAAGAATTCCTCCAATTCATTTTCCAACATCCTTTGATGAATTACAAATAAATAGATTATATAAAGGTAAAATAATTCAAGCCATAATTCAACTACAAGAGAACCTTACATACTTTGCATATGCATAAAAAAATATTTTCAAAAGTCCAAAATAATATTTTCAAAATATTAGAATCTTTATTTTTGACTAAAAATAATATTGTAATCGAATACATCCCAGGTGTATTCGAATACAGATGCAATTTGCTAAGTCAGAAGCAAAAACATATCATCTGTATTCGACTAGAACCAAGGTGTATTCGAATACAGATGAAACATGGCTAAGTCAGAGGCTAGACTATCTCATCTGTATTCGACTACAAATAAAAAATTGATAAGTCAGAGGCTAGACTATCTCATCTGTATTCGAATACAGATGAAAAATTGATAAGTCAGAGGCTAGGCCATCTCATCTGTATTCGACTACACAATGAAATATTTGAATAATTTTTAACGTTGCAGCAAGTTGTATTCGAATACAGATATCATGTAATCGAATACAACTGGAAGAAATGCAATGTTTCAGTTCTGAATTCAATTTAAAACATTGCAATTCTTCCTCAAACCTCTTGGATCAAAGGCCACGAATCTAAAGAGATATTTGAGGACTATAAATAGGTCATAACTTCATATTCAAAAAAAAAAATTTCGACTTACACAATTTCAAAGACTTTGAACTAAATTTTCTAAATTTTTCTCTAAGTCATTTTCAGAAATTCAAGTACTTGCATATCATTTTCATATCCTTAAGGTTCTCAAAGTACTTGAATAAATCTTGAATTATTCTACCTCCTCTCTATTCCTATACCCTTATCAAAACAACAAGTGTTTGTAAAAGAAAGTTGTACTTTCTTTAAGTGTTATATCTAAGATAGTAGTGTTCTATCATAGACAGTTTGTTAGAAGATTGTAGCCAAGGTCCCAGGGTGAGGACTTGTACATATTCTGACAGATAGTGAAGAAAATCTCTTGTGGTGAGCAAGAGGACTGGACGTACCCTTGGTTATTAGGGGAACCAGGATAAATTTGCAGTGTTCATTTACTTACTGTTATTTACTTCTTCATCTACCAACATTAAACGCAAAAATCAATCACTAAAATTCTAAAAACTGTCAAAATAACCAAACACCTAATTCACCCCCCCCCCCTCTTAGGTGCACATCTGATCTTACAGATTGGTTTTCAGCTCTCAACCTCTCAAAAGAAGAGGTATTTCAAGAATTATTTATTGCTGGTTCCACAAAAAATATTTCTGCTGAGTTGAAACCACTGCCAAAAATCTTCAACAACATCAGTCAAAACTGCATTCTCCCTCACTGTGGCAGTCACGAATTCGTATCTGATAATGATATTCTCATCATTTATCACCTTCTCCATCGCAAGAAGTTCAACCTGCCTTACTTAATCATTCAACATATGATTCCTGCTGCTCAAAAAGATTACAAAAGGAACATTGTCCCCTACGACATGGTTCTTTCCAAAATCTTCAGACATTTTCAAATTCCCCTTTCAAGTGAAACTTCCAAAATCAAAATCTTCAAATTCACATCCAAAAATATCTCACACATGAAACAACTTCCATCCCAATCTGCTTCAACTCCAACAAACAAAAGAAAAAGGACTTATAGAATTCCAATTGATATAGACTCTCCAGCCCCTCAAGAATGATATTCCCCTTCTCCAAATCTTGAAGAACAATATTCATTTCAGGAAGCTTCCCCAAATGTGAATTCAACAGCCTCTCCAATTCCACCTATTTTCCAAGGTAGCCTTTGTCCTACTCTTCCCTTTCAACACACTTCCATCATGTCCCCTATTTTTGTCTCACCACAAAAGACAACTACATCATCCATCTTTGGGATCAGTCAATTTTTGACTTTTCCTGATATAGATAGCACTGGCCCTTCCATTCCACTTTATTCCACTCCAACCTCTGTCCCACACATCAGCACAAATTTTGCTTCCTTGTCTACTTTCTGCATATCTGCTGCCACATCACACAACACTCCCATTGATGCTCAACAACGTCCTTCTAAAAAGACAAAACTGGAAAAAGATTCATCAAATGCTTGCAGGGATATTCCCAAAATCTTTGTTGCTCTCCAATCCATTGCTGTCAGGAAAACACATCACGGCAAAGAACAAGCTATTTTACGGGATTAGATGACTAATCAGCTTGCTCCCAAACTTGGAGTTGATCCACCTATGCAAAATCCTATTCCAATTTTTCCAGAAATGAAACAACCCTCATTGTCTCCTTCATCAGAAGGGTCTTCACCCTCTTTATCACTTTAATTCTCTGTTTTAGTTGTACTCTCCTATACCTTTTTGCTATGACAAAGGGGGAGAAGTATCTTTAAATTTTAATATCTGATTTGTAGCTTTTCATGTCATGCTGCTTGTATTTTTTTTTGTTTGAACCATCTTTGTAATGATCCTTTTTTGATATTGAGGGGGAGTCTTTTATTAAAAAACTCTCTAAATTATTATTTAGAATCAAAATTCAAAATCTAAATTAACATGTTTTGTCATCATCAAAAAGGGGGAGATTGTCAAGACAAAATATCTAATTAATTGTTTTGATGATAATTAAACAAAAGGTTAATTATAAATTATAATTATGATTCTAAGTGTTTTGGTATTTAACTTGTGTATTTGAGTGTGTTAAACAAGATAGGTACCAAGCAAAACAAAAAAAATCTCATTAAAATCAAAGCCAACAAAAACAGCAAATCGAAGATCAATCCTGCCATACGTCTGCAAAACGAAGATTGATCTTCACTTCCATCAAAATCAAGAATGATCAATCCTGAGCAGAAGATTGCATTTTAGAATCCCTATCAATCTTATCTTTTTATCAAGAATAAACAAGGAAAAGATTAAAACAGAATCAGCCTATAATTTGAAGAATCAAGACAAGCTTCATGAAGGAATATAAGAGCAAGATCATTCTTCACTTGTTACAAATACAAGTACAACAGTACAGGCTGTAAAAGTACACCACAGTTGTACTATCAAATCAAGCCTGCACACTGACTCAAAGCAAGCAAGCAACTTCATAAAAGGTACTGGATCGAGTACAAGTCAGATCACATTTAACTAATCTTAGGATCGATCCTGGACTGCAAGAATGCTCTTGGATTCAGCTTCTTCACTCTTGCTTTTGGCCTGCTTATGTACACTCACTGTTCTATGACAGCTGGCTTCATCTCAACAGCTATGTGAGTTGTCCCAACCTCTATTGAAGCTTATAAATACAGCATCAAGATGAAGAACAAAATACAACAAAAAGTGCCAAGAAAAGCATCAATCATACATTCATATTCAAGCTCTCTCAAATATCATTCTCTAGCTTGCGAATCATTTTCTTTGTGCTGTGTTGCAATCAGTAACAACTAAGTCTTAAGTTACAGAATCTATTTCTCAAACAAGAGTTGAGTAATATTCAGATTCTAAACATCTTCATCATCATTACTTTGTAACTCAAGGCTAGTGTATTATCATAGCTTGAGAAGTGTGTGGAAATCCTTTTAAATTGTAAAAGGTAATTCGTGAAATCCTTACTAAAATAGGTTAAGGTAAATCTGTGGAAATCCTTTCTAAGGTGGAAAGGTGGAAGTTGTGTAAAGATCAAGATTGATCTAAGAGCAGTTGTATAACAACCAAGAACAATCTTGCTTTGAGCATTTAGTGGAAAATCTCACATTTTTGAGGACTGGACGTAGCCCAAGTTGTGTGAACCAGGATACATGCTTGAGTAATCTTTCTATCTCTATCTCTATTTACTACATGCATTGCAATCAGTTTTTTCATTGATAAAATCAATATTGTTGTTTTTACACTAACCAAGATCGTTCTTCGTATTACCAAGATCAATCTTGAGTATAAATTTTAGTTTCAAACAAGAAATTTTTAAAAGGGGCAATTATAATTCAAACCCCCTTTCTTATAATTGATATTATTGTTTCATCCATCTCACACCAAATTTAATTCTTTACACCAACTAGATGCCCTAGACGAATTCCTCACCACCTCATTCCCAACCTCACTATGCGGTTCACAATAGTTCCTAGATGAAACAAAAATATTTTAAAGTTCATGAATTAATATTTTGTTAGTTATTTATGTCTCTGCCATAAACTTTATTCCTATTTTTTGTTTATTTTACTAAGTTGTCAAGTTGTTTACACATCACAC
The DNA here is from genome assembly GCA_037974735.1 of Cicer chorassanicum. Classification (NCBI taxonomy): domain Eukaryota; kingdom Viridiplantae; phylum Streptophyta; class Magnoliopsida; order Fabales; family Fabaceae; genus Cicer; species Cicer chorassanicum. Next base: position 21,425,409 of record JBBPBP010000004.1, read on the forward strand.
TTATGTGGCATGAGAGCTGACATATATTTACCCAAATTTGATATCCATATTGACAAGGACCAAAATGACAGTTAACTAAAAATATAATATTTCCAATGTCTTTTAAAATATAAGAACCTTAACTCTATCATTGTTATCTTCTCAAAATGATATATTTATTCTCCTCTTTTAGCTTTTCCTTTTATCACAAACTATAACCATTGTTTTTAAAAACAAGAAAAACAAGATTTTGGGTGTCTTGTGCGAGTGATGAGTTTGGTGTCCTATATATATATATATATATATATATATATATATATATATATTGGCCTTTTGAAATTATAATAAATTTGTGGCTAATTTATTTTGTGAAAATATTTTTCGTTTTCATCTCTTAAATTTTATGTTCATTTTACCTTAGTGAGAGACTCTTTAAGTGAACTATTCATGGAGAGGAGATAAAATGATAGTTAATCAAAACACATTTTCTAAAATATTAGAAAAAACATTTTTTTTTTTTGACATTTTCATTGTTTTTAGAAATATTGACAATTGTTTACTTTAAAAGGTCTCTTACCTCTTTATTAACAAGTAAAATTTACACAAAAAAGAAATGAAAACAAAAAATGTTTTTACAAAGTAAATTAGTTAATTTGTGAAATTGTATCAAACTCAATGATGAACTTCTTGATCCAAATAATCTCATTTGTTGCATGGAAGAAATAAATATACTTAAGAGGATTCGAGAAAATGGTTGATTGTCTCATACTTTGAGCTCTTCCAACACACAACAAAACCATTTAAACAAAACACAAAATTGGACTATGATCCTGAGTTGTGTTTATCATTTAGAAGTTAGCATAAGTGTAATATTTCACAATAAGTTCTTCACCATCGTAGGCTAAGAATAAATTCACAGTTCTTCTAAAGTATTTAAGAGCATTCTGATAGCACTCTAGTTATATTTAGTTTATAACATCACATGAGATACATAATAGATCCAATAGTATAATTATATTGAATCTAGTCATATGACCCATCTCTTCTTGGTATAAGGGGATAATGTCTCATATATGTATATACAATTTGACATAGACAATAAATATTTCTTATGTTATCATCAATTTTCTTGTAGACACAAGATTCTTTTTGTAACTATGGTTTTATCTTACAATTGTTTATTTCATAGAACCATTTTTAAACTTATATTGTGTTTGAAAAACAAAATCTCAAATGGATTTAACATAACAAAAAGTTTTAAAACACAAAATTTTCTCTTTCTTGTGTTTTCATTGCGTGTTTTTTCACTACATTCAATTGTCTAGAAGCCATTTCAAACACATCATGTCCTAACTTCCAAGCATATCCACAAGAAACTTGCATGTTATTAGGGATATTAATATCTTCATAGATAATCTTGATATTAATATCAATCCAACAACAGTTCCACACCGAGATATTCTCACCATCACGAATGGACCAAAATTCAAAGTTTCCAAAGTTTGGCGACACCTTCACAAACTCCTTCCAACGAGCACAATCTAGAGGTTTGGCAACAACACGATCCTATTACACATTATCCTTATCATATTTACTTTTCTAGACATCTGTTTGCATGGATTGTTTTCCGTCCTGAGGTCCCAACCAGGTTTTATCATGAACGTATCATTCATAAGACAGAAATCACGCAACCTTACCCAACTCCTTAGGTTAAGTGACTTGATCCCATTTGGGGATGGAGGCCATCATCACTAGATAAAAAGGAATAGCTTAAAGGATTGATTTAGGTAAGGTAACTCTATATGTGACTCTACCCAGAAAGGAGAGGTGTTTAGCCTTCTAAAAGACTGTTGTAATGTAATTCATAAATGCCATTTAGTAGGTTGTTAGAGTTAGTTAGTTAGTTAGTTAAGTGCATTGCATCATAATGTAACAGCCTATATATAACTAACAACTTGTATGTGAAGTGTGTAATTGACTACAATTGAAATAACAGAATTATTCAGTGAAGATCAATCCAAGATCGATCTTGGTTCTGAAAAAGTATCAATCCTGGATTGATCCAGAATCAAATTTCTGCCTCTGCATTTTCGTTTTCTTTCTTGTCCTTCCTTTCCCGCTGCGCACTATCCATTGTTCCAACAATTGGCATCTAGAGCTGGGTTAAAATCAAGGGAAACACGAGTGAAAAGTGAGGGGAACAATCAAGGGAAACACAGAGTGATAGTTTCTTGAAAGGCATAATGAACAGCAATGGTTTTGGATCACATATTCTTGTTCTTGATGGCAAGAACTGGGATCGATGGAGTGCATTGATGAAATCTTTATTTGGAGCACAAGAAGTGAGTGAAATTGTGCAGGACGACTATGAGGACTTGGTAGAGAATCCAACGGATGCACAGAGGAATGCATTCAAGGAAGCCAAGAAGAAGGATTGCAAAGCCTTGTTCTACATTCAGCAGAACGTTGACAACCAGCATTTTGAGAAGATTTCGAAAGCCACAAGATCCAAAGAAGCATGGGACATCTTAGAAAACTATCACACTGGTGAAGAAAAGGTGAAGCAAGTGAAGCTACAATCCTATAGAAGAAAGTATGAGATGATGCAGATGGAGGCAGATCAGAAAGTAAGTGATTACTTCTCAAAATTAACAGCCATAGTCAATCAAATGAGAACTTGTGGGGAGAACATTACATATCAGATGGTAGTTGAAAAAGTGATGAGATCTTTGAGTCCAAAATTCGATTTCATTGTGGTAGCTATTCAAGAAGCAAAGGATGTGAAAACTATGAAAATTGAAGAGCTGCAAAATTCATTGGAGGCACATGAACTCTTGGTATTTGATAGAAATTCTGAAAGATCAATTCAACAAGCATTTCAAGTTCAAACCACCAAGAAGGAGGGAAACCAGAAAGACTTCAAGAAAAAGGGAAAGAGAAGAGCAAATTGGTCCAACAATGGTAAGAACAAGAGTGAAGACAAAGCTGAATCTTCAAAGAGAGGGGGCTTTGGCAAAAATCAGAACAAGAAGAAGGATTTTGACAAAAGTAAGGTACAATGCTTCAACTGTGAGAAGTATGGGCACTTTGTAGATGAATGTTGGTTCAAGAAAGATCAAAAGGATGATGAAGAAGCAAATCTGGCACATGGAGATGATTCCAGTATAGTGTTGATGATGGCTACTACCAATGATGAGAAGATCAAGAATGAAGAGTGGTTTCTTGACTCTGGATGCTCAAACCACATGACATCATATAGAGAATGGTTGACAAGCTTTGATGCTAGCAAGAAAACAAGCATAAAGCTGGCTGATAACAGAAATCTGATGGCTGAAGGGAGTGGAAATATAGTGATCAAAAGCAATGATGGCAGAAGAATCATTATTACAGATGTGATGTATGTTCCTGAGATGAAGTGCAATCTCATAAGCATTGGTCAATTGGTGGAGAAGGGATTCTCAGTGACTATGGATGGTGATTCTTTGAAGCTGTGTGATGCAAAGAAGCAGTTGGTGCTCAAATCAAACATGTCACAAAACAGAACCTACAGATGCAACATTTCAAGTGAGAAAATGATGTGTTTGTCTGCAGCTGTTAGTGAAGATATTGAAGGCTTATGGCACAAGAGATATGGTCATCTAAACTTTAGAAGTCTTAGTGATTTGAATACTAAAGAGTTAGTGTATGGGCTGCCAAAGCTGAATGTCAGAAAAACTATTTGTGAAGTATGTATGAAGAGTAAGCAAAACAGGTTCCCATTTGTATCTGAAGCACCTAAAAGAGCTACTGCAGCACTGCAAGTGGTCCACTCTGATATATGTGGCCCTTTTGAAGTATCTTCATTAGGGGGAAGCAGATACTTCATCACTTTTGTTGATGAATTTACAAGAATGATGTGGCTGTATACAATCAAGCTTAAGAGTGAAGCATTAGAGGTATTCAGGAAATTCAAGAGCTTAATTGAAAAAGAAAGTGACCAATCAATTAAGATCTTGAGAACTGATGTGGAGGAGAATATACCTCAAAAGAATTTGAAGATTTCTGTGTTAATCAAGGCATTGTGCATGAAGTGACAGCTCCATATACACCTCAGCACAATGGACTTGCTGAGAGAAGAAACAGAACCCTATTGAATATGGCAAGAAGCATGATCAAGCAGAAGAACCTACCACACAATTTCTGGGGTGAAGTAGTCACTGCAGCTGCTTATATTCTAAACAAATGTCCTACAAAGAAGTTGAATCAGAAGGTTCCAGAGGAAACCTGGTGTGGAAGAAAGCCAAGTGTGAAGCATTTTAAGGTTTTTGGCTCATTGTGCTATAAGCATGTACCAGATGTTAGGAGGAGCAAACTTGAAGATAAGAGTGAGATTATGATACTTATAGGTTATCATCCCACAGGTGCCTATAAGCTTTATAATCCTGTAACTAAAAAGGTGCATATCACTAAGGATGTAATTGTGAATGAGGCTGAAAAGTGGAAATGGGAAGAGGAACCAGTGTACAGCGAAGAGAATCAACAAGGTTGCATTTATCCTGATTCTAGTGATGAATCAGAGGATGAAGAAGTGATCAATAATGATGCAGGTGAACCAGAAGAAGTGGCAGCAGTAGTGAGACCTCAAAGAATCAGACAAATTCCAAGCAGGCTGAATGATTGCGAATTAATTTCTGATAATGCAGTAAATGATGAAGGTGATATCATTCATTTTGCATTGATGGCAGACTCTGAACCTCTCAATTATGAAGAAGCATTGAAGATAGATGTATGGAGGAAAGCTATGATGGAAGAACTCCAATCAATTGAGAAGAATCAAACATGGGAACTAGTTAATCTGCCAGACAAGAAAAGGAAGATGGATGTGAAGTGGGTTTTCAAACTGAAGATCAATCCTGATGGGAAAATTTCAAAACATAAGGCCAGGCTGGTAGCTAGAGGATTTTTATAGAAACATGGTATTGATTACAATGAAGTGTTTGCTCCAGTTGCAAGGCTTGAGACTATAAGATTAGTGGTGGCTCTAGCTTGCAAGAGAAGGTGGTTACTCTACCATTTGGATGTAAAATCGGCCTTTCTAAATGGTCCACTTGAAGAGATTGTGTTTGTGTCACAGCCTCCTGGATTTGAAATACAAGGCAAGGAAAACATGGTGTATAGACTCCATAAAGCTTTGTATGGTTTGAAGCAGGCCCCTAGAGCCTGGAATAAGAGGATTGATCAATTCCTAATGCAGATAGGCTTCACAAAGTGTGCAGTGGAGTTTGGTGTGTATGTGCAGAGTTCAAGTGCAGAAGAAACAATGATAATCTGTTTATATGTGGATGATTTGCTCATTACTGGGAGCAAGGCAGCAGAGATTGAAATGGTGAAACACAAGCTGAAATCTGAATTCGAAATGACTTATCTAGGTGAACTCTCATTCTTCCTAGGAATGGAATTTCTGAAATTGAAAACTGGAACAATCATGCATCAGCAGAAGTATATAGGTGAAATGCTGGAAAAATTTGAGATGAATAGCTGCAATTCAGTCTCAAATCCATCAGAGACAAGCTCAAAGATTGATGAGTGCAGTGAGGAAGAAAGGGTTGATCCAACAACATTCAGACAGATGGTTGGATCGCTGCGATATTTGTGCAACAGCAGGCCTGACATATGTTACTCAGTTAGTGTCATTAGCAAATTCATGAATGATCCAAGGAAGACTCATTTGATAGCTGCTAAAAGAATACTCAGGTATATAAAAGGCACAAAGGAATTTGGTCTGCTATTTCCCAATGGCAGCCAAGGTGAAGGAAGTGAATTCATTGGATATTCGGATAGTGATTGGTGTGGAGACATCACAGATAGAAGGAGTACATCTGGTTATGTTTTCAAGTTCAATGAGGCAGCCATATCTTGGTGTACAAAGAAGCAACCAGTGACTGCACTTTCATCTTGCGAGGCAGAATATATACCAGGTACATTTGCAACTTGTCAAGCAATATGGCTGGATTCAGTGATGAAGGAATTAAGGTGTGAAGTGATGAAGCCTCTTAAACTCAGAATTGATAACAAGTTAGCAATCAACCTTGCTAAAAATCCAATCTCACATGGCAGAAGTAAACATATAGATACAAGGTTCCATTTCATTAGAGAGCAAATGAACAATGGAATGATTGAAGTGCAATATTGTCCAACTGAAGTGCAGCTAGCAGATGGTTTCACAAAGGCTTTGAAGCTGGACAGATTTGAATTTTTGAGAAAGAAGCTTGGTGTTATAAGTGTTCAACAATTATGAATTAAGGGGAAGTGTTGTAATGTAATTCATAAATGCCATTTAGTAGGTTGTTAGAGTTAGTTAGTTAGTTAAGTACATTGCATCATAATGTAACAGCCTATATATAACTAACAACTTGTATGTGAAGTGTGTAATTGACTACAATTGAAATAACAAAATTATTCAGTGAAGATCAATCCATGATCGATCTTGGTTCTGAAAAAGGATCAATCATGGATTGATCCAGAATCAAATTTCTGCCTCTGCATTTTCGTTTTCTTTCTTCTCCTTCCTTTCCCGCTGCGCACTATCCATTGTTCCAACAAAGACGAGGTTGTTATTAACTTGATTAATCAAATATTGATAGTCTAGTCTATGTGGGGTTTTGCCAATAATGGGAACCCCAAGATACTTTCCAAGAGTATTATTTTTTATTTTTGTCAAAAATAATGCTAGTTTTATTAGAACAAACTCTTTGTGGTTAATTCACATACTATTTATAGTTACGATAGAATGCAAAGTTTGCAACTCCTCTACAATTCTACACCATAATTTTATGATTTTGATTCATCACAAAACTAGATTACAATTGCATAATCTCCCTTTCAACCATTTGAACACTAAGATCAATGGTTTCGTCCACAATTTCCATATCAAAGTCACTTCCTCCTCCTCTTCCTCCAACTTGATCATTGACATCAAGGAATTCTTCACTTTCATCATATTACCCATAACTTGTTCTTTATTCTAGTGCAATTGAGATGGGGTGTACGAGCAAAATAGGGAGGTCTAGAAATATTTAGGGTTAAAAAAAATTTGGATCTCAAGTCATTGTTATCAAAGTTCTCTTTAGGACCATTTCCCATTTGAGTGTGAATTAGGATGACTCTTTAAGTTGTAACCAAATCCTTGTCTTTTTTGCTATCTTATTTATCAATTGTTTTGAAGTGGGCAACAAAAACACTTCTATGCAACTCAGATTCTGCATAGTGAACAAAATCGATGAGATCTTGTGGGACATGTGTTGACGTTTCTTCTCAAAATGGATCTCAGGTGTAAAATATTTATGTTTTTGATTATGACAAAGACCAAGGAAAGTGATCAAGTTGCAAACTCAAAGAGAAGTCAACAATCAAGTCAACTATTGTCAATATGCTAAAAGACTTATAATTTAAGGTACATGATGCAATCTAATAATATATTTCAAATGCACATGTAAGCCTTCCATTTTAGCATATGTATCAAAAGAATTCTCAAAGTGTCAAAATGCATGCACATTGTTTGAAAATCAAGTTTTTGACAAAAATCAAAGTTGTATTCGACTACAGCATCTTGTAGCCGAATACAAACTCAAGTTAGTAGCTAAAACTACACTTTTGTATTCGACTACAACATGATGTAGCCGAATACAAAACCAAGTGAGTGGCAAATTTCAGTCATCTGTATTCGACTACAAGGATGTGTATTCGAATACAAGCTTAAAAATTTGAATTAAAACTGAACGTTACAGAGGTTAGAGGAGTTGCAACACATAATATTGGTTTTTTGAATCTGCGAGAGCCATAGCTAGAGGAGTTGCAACACAAAATGTTTTCTAGGGTTAAAGCCCTCGAACAAAAATAAGGACGGAAGAACAAATTTTTTAAATATCCCCATCAGGGTCGTCTTAATGTTTTTTGACACCCTGTACGAATTTAAAAAATTGAGCTCCTAATAAAAGTTGCAATTTTAAAAATGATAAGTTATTTCAAAATATTATTTAAATTCATCAAAATAAGTAAATCGTAAATAACATCATCAAGCTAATACTAACCTTCTTTCTATTTAAAAAGAGTCATCTTTCTAACACTTTTTCAAGCAAATTCATCAACCAAGTCTTCATATTGTATTATCTCCAAAAGATCATTCTCAATTGCTATCAATGCTAATCCATTAAGTATTTCTTGTAACATGGTAGACCGCAAGTAAGACTTCAACAACTTCAATTTGGAAAAACTTCTTTCTGCAAACACAATTGTCACGGGAATAGCCAACAAAATTCTACATGCAATAATTGTATTAGGAAAACAATCTAAGTTTTCCTTAAAAAGATTCCTCAATAGTAACAGAGTTGGAAGAAACATCAACATATCTTATTATCAAATACATTTGCTCTTGGTGACTAACATCAGGAGTACAATCAAGTATCACTGTGAAATACTTTGCTTGTTTGATTTTTTTAAAGATTTCATTTTTAATTGCAAAATCAAGCAAAAGTATTAACTCATTTTGTATGCTATGCCCAAGATAATGAAAGTGAACCTTATCATCTGTAAAATGTGTAACATGATCTTGAACAATTGGGTCAAATTTAGTTAACATTTCAATTAAACATACAAAAATTTCATTGCTATATCTTACAATCTCCCGTTATCACCACGAAAGGCCAAACTATGTATAGAAAGGAATTTCATTGCTGTTGAAATAAATTTTTTTAAACATTTTTCCAATGTTCCCTTTCTTTTAGTCTTTGAACCGTTTTAACAATAGTTTGACCCTTGTTCAACTGACACAACTCATATCAAGTAGTCATATTTTTAACATGATCCATCATTATCTCATACTCTCTAGGTATTTCACCAATATGTGACCAATCACCAAAATCCTCAGTTGTCAATTGACCTTTACTAATCCCTTCTTTAAAAACTTTACAACAAAAACAAAATACTCTATCAAGCTCTTTCAAATAAACAAGTCAATCTTTATTGCACTTCTCTCTATTTGATAAAACTCTAGTATACCAATTAGCCAGCTCTTCGAATTATCGTTAAGATCATTTAGAATGGAAAATCTCTTTTAAGACCTTTTGTAACTAGAAAAATCAATCATCTCAATTTCTTAGATCAAATAGTATTATCATAAATCACAAAATTAGTAATGAGTTCTTAAAAACTAAAACCCTAACATCAGATTAAGTTTTAATGGATAATGAGTTCTTAAAATCAATAAATCAACCATTTCAAAAAAAAATTGAGTTCCTAAATCAGTACATCATAAAACCTGAATATCAAGAATACCCTAACATCAAGATTATAACCTTTGGGCTTTGGTGGTGGCGCCTGGTAGATAAAGCGGCTTTCACATACTCACAGTGGTGGGTGTGGAGAGGAGATGATAATTGAGAGAAATTAGGTTTAGTCTCAGAGAATATAGTCTCAGTTTAGAGAATGAATATTTATTTTGGGGTGCAAATATAAATTTTAGAGTGATCAGAATACAAAATTTAGGATGTAAATGAAGTAGCAATGTCTAAGTTACATGGAATGGGGTTTGAATTGTAATCTTGCCTAATTAAAATTTCATGTTAAAAACTAACTAATCTGATAGGATTTTACAGTTAACTCTTTTAATCACACTCAAACTATAAACAATCGTTATAGTTATGAGTTTAAACAATAATGTTTTAAAAGGTTTGGTTGAATCTGATTATGCTCAACTCTTGTCTGAGAATAGATTCAGAATAAAAAGAACTCAGTAAGATAATCTGGAAGTGTATGATGGTTTCAGCCTGATTTCTTTTGTGAATGAGATAGCTTCAAGAATGCAAGTGAACATGATTTAATGAGAATACTTGGCACTTGAAGTTCTGAATAATGCTTGCGAATTTTTCTTCCTTTTTTAGATGATTTGAGCATTTAATTCTGGTCAAAAAGAGCTGTTGGTATTAAGCTTTCTTTTGACTTAAGCAACATATTTGATTAAAATATTCCATCCATGTGACAGCTTTTGGGCCTTGCGTGACTGGGCTGTTTTGCTCAAGTTCAAACATATTTCCTGCGCTCTTAATGTCCCATTAAGCTTCGAAAATACTTGATGATAATTGGGCTTTGATCTTGACACTTGATTTTATCCAAAACTGTTTGGAAAGGAGGGAAAAACTTTTGCAGAACTGAGAAGTGTGTTGTTGCAGAAAACAGAGACTGTTCATTTCAAAAACGGAGAATGATGATCAGAAGTGGAGATTAATGATCAATCTGGTCTGATAATCTTTTGAACAATCTGGGGACTTATAATCAATCTTGAAGTTCAGTCTTGTTTCAACTTTCTTGACAGTTCAAGACTGGAGAAAAATACAGTATGTTTTTGACATGCTTTGATTCATGATGATTTATCTTAGTGATTTGAGATCCTCTTTAAGTAATAATGATTCCTATTTGTTCCTTGACATGTACTGATGAAATTGATATAAAGAATTAAGGCAGAATCTTTGTTAAAATAATGGAGAAAGATTGGTGAAGTGATTGTTGTAACGCCCCATATTTTTAATCCAAAACGTTACTTAAAAAAAATACTTATTATTTAGAAAAGTTTACGATTTTTTTTTGAATACTTAGCATTTATTCATTTAAATAATTAGTAAGAAACACATTATTTAATATCATTAAGAAAAGGAAGGGAACCACTTCCGTATTTCTAAAATTCTAGTACATTTTAAAAGTTTGTGACAAAAGATTTAAAAAGAACTTAGAAATATTGCGACAACTCTATTATTACAAAATTGTCTCGAAAAACCCATTTTTACCCCACGTTCGCCGCACATCAATACTCATTCACTACTCTTGAATCTCCTCGAAATCATTAGTACCTAAAATGTTGTTGTAAGGGTCAGTTTTATTCCATCATCCACATCAAAACAAAGCTAAACATATGAAAGAATAACACAAAACATATAAAAGTAATAACTTCCAATTTAAAAGAAAAAATGCGCTAACCGGTAAATTGTATATCAAACATATGCATAGTGCATGCTCCTAAAACTATATGATCCGGATATCAACCTGCCACTAAGGCAACTTCCACACAGAAAGGTCACCCATACCAATGGGGAAATCAAACCTGCCACTAAGGCAACTCCCACAAAGATGCATATGCCATGACATGATGATATAGTATCAATCATATATATACTCCCACACAGCCCACTAAGGATCATGTCATATGCATTCAAAATTACTTTTCAAAATCATATCTTATTCACATATCACTAAGAACACATATAACACATCCTTATCATGAGTATCACATAATCATAGACAAATAATCATAAAAAGTATGACTTTCACCACATACACATAAAAATAGAAACTTTATATCATATGGGCCATAAATATTAACACTTTAACATATATGACAAGAAAATTCAAACTCCAATTCATATACATAATAAAAGTTAAAACGTTATCACATATAAGGTAAAAATTCAAACTTTATTTCATATTCATCGTAACACTACAATTTTATCACACATAGCATAAAATTTCATACTTTACTCCATAGAAGTCATATATTACAATTCAATCTCAATAAAAATTTGGGTTTTATCATTTTAATCCATTAGTCTACATTTATTCATTTTAAAATAGAAGCAATCACGATTATTTATTTCATGTCATCCAACCAACGGCCTAACTCTAATTTGTGTGGGGAAAACCCCTTACCTTGGCCGCTTTTCTTCCTAGTACAAAGCTTTAAGCCCCACGGAGTTGTTCACAAGGAAAAGAAGTTTCAAGCTTGGATACACGAAGAAAATGAGGTGTGAAGGTGATGGTGGCTAGGGTTTCGGAATTCTTTTTGTTTCTTATTAGTGAGTATACAGAAATTGTGGACTTAGGGAAATTTAAAGTGGAAATTGTTGGTTACATAATGTTGGGCCTAAATGAAGAATAAGAGGGATGAAATGTCACTTTTTTTTTTAACCTTAACCAAGCCACAAACACATAGCCGAAATTTATACTCATTCAAGTGGGTTGGGTCACACTAAGCCTCGAAACCTTAGTCCAAATTCTTCTTGCACTAGGAAAACACATCTACATATAATATATCTCTACTTAAATATATATATATATATATATATATATATACATATATATATATATATTATATTTAAACTCCCCATTTAAATAATTCTTACTAATAACTTTATCAACTACAAAAATCGAACAAGGCAAATAATTATCACACATAATTTACTATTGAATAATATTGATAGGTTCTAATTATTTTTAAATAATAATTTTGAGGATGTTACAATTGTGGCAATCAATCTTGATTTTGCAGAACATTCTCTGTTTTGTACAGCTTATGATCAAGAATGTTCTGTTTAGTTTTTCATCTGATTTCTTTACTTTGCTTGGTTCCTATCTTTAATAAAAACACTCAAGAACACAAATTAAATTAACATAACACTTAGAATCATAATTAATATTCTTAATTAACCTTTGTTTATTTTAATCAAAACTTAATTTGAGAGTTTGTCTTAACAGTAAATGTAATTTTTCAAAGTTTCAGGTATACTAGAAAAAAAAAATTGAGGCCCTCCCTAATTAGGGTCCTGTGTGAATGTTCTAGTTGCATATGGTTACAGCCGACCATGATCCCCATCACCTAGTGCCTAAGCCTTCGGTATGACAAATTTTACTAACCGATGGTCCTAGCCCTCGCTATTTAGCCACATGATATATATATATATATATATATATATATATGAAGTAGCAATGTCAAGTTACAAGGAAGGAAGGGAGTTTTAATTCTGATTCTAATTTTAATTTTGAAGAGCGTAAAATTTCCCCCTCAATTGATGCAATAGATGTTTTTAATAGTGAAATAGATAATACAATCAGATTTTCAGCATAATGGATATTTCATTGATTTTCAAAATAACGCAATCGCAAATTACAAAATATAAGATCCTAATTACAAAAGGACATCTTAATTATCAAAATACAAACTAAAATTAATTCTCCCCCTTTGTCATACAAAAAGGAAATAGAAAAGATTCCTATTTAGCTAAAGAAGGAGAAAATCCTTCTAAAGATGCAGACTTGGAAGGAACAAGAATCAGTTCAGGAGTAGGCTGAACAGGAGGAGGAGGCAAACCAAGCTTGGGGGCAAGCGTATATGCGAGCCAAGACCGTAGCATGGAAAATTCTACATTGTGCTGAGTCTGTCGAGCCAGAAGAAGTTGCAGAGTTGCCATCAGTTCCGAGTTGGTGGGTTCCTTGGGAGGAGTCATGATTGGAGGAGGGATTGGAGCAGCACTACTTGATGGGGCAAAGATGGTAGGGAGAGAGATAGGTAGAGGCTGAGATTTTGTTTGGAAGGAGGAAGTTTGGTTAATGGAAGGATCGGGAGTGGAAGGAGAACTCAAAAATTGACTAATTCCAAAAATGGATGAAGTGGTTGTCTGAGGAGAAATATAGGCAGGTGACATGGCTGACACATTTTGATGGGGAAGGTGTGTGGTCATGGGATCAGGTGGAGAATGAAAGTATTGGGAGAATGAGATAAAGTTAGTGGAGGATAATATGGATGGTTGTGGAAATACGGAGAAGGTAGGATTTACTGGAGGAAGGCTGGGAGAACGTCTCGGTTTTCAAAATAATGTTCTTGAGCTTGTTCAGGAAAACGTTCTTGGTTTGTAGGAGAGCGTTCTTGAGCATTTTCGGGTGCTCTGTTTGGAGATGGGGAAGGTGATGTTGGGTCTGGAACAACAGCTCTCCTTCTTACAGAGCGTTTTCTTTTTAGAGGAGATGGAAAAGAAGAGGTGATTGGGGTAGACCTTCTAGTTGTTGGACGACTAGTTAATGGGGGTTTATGCTGTCTTTCTGGTGTGGGGGAGGGCTGTTTGGTGACTGTTATCTTCATATGAGTAATGTTTTTTGTGGAAAATTTGGATAGTTTCAGGAGGGATTTTTCATTTGAGAGAGGGATTTTAAAATGGTTAAAGACTTTGGTTAAGATCGTACCGTAGGGAACAATATTTTTCTTGTAGTCTTTAGTTGCTGCAGCGATTATATGATGAAGAATGACATGTGGAAGATTGAGGCGCTGACAGTTGATGAGATGATAGATGATGAGCGCGTCGTTGTCAGATACATACTCATGGCTTCCATAGTGGGGAAGAAGAGTATGTTGACTCATATTATTAAAGATCTTATGGAGTGGTTTGAGGTATGTGGAAAGGTAGCGAGTGGCATTTTCTTGGAACAGCTTAGATAAAACTGCAGTTTTGTTGAGATTTAGAGTTGCATACCAGAAGTTCCCAAAAACAGCAGGACCTTCAGTAGGGAGGTCCAAGATTGATGCCAGGATGTCAGGAGTCAGCTTTATCTTAATTCCCTTAATGGTGGAAATCAGAAGAGATTTATCAGGGAATGTTTGAGCCTGACAGTAAAAAGCCCTGACAACATCTGGATAGTAATGCTTAGATGTTTGCAGAAAGTCAGTCCATCCTAGAGCATCAATGTAATGTTGGACAGCGTTGTTATCTACAACAAGGTTGTCAAGGACAAAAACTCGCCCAATGCCAATTTTTCGTTAAAAAGTTTGGTGGCAGTGGAAGGAATTAAAGGAGTGGGTTGAGTTTTGGCTTTCTTGGAGGGTAGAGAAGGTGGTGTGGATGAATTAGAGTTGGATGATGAGTCAAGGGAGGGAGTGGAAGGGCTTTCAGATGAAAGAGGTCGTTTAGTGGATTGTGAAGCAGGGGAAGTGCGAGAAGGAGAACGTTGTCGTGTAGGGGAACGTTCTTGAGTAGGAGACTTCTGAGGTACAGGAGAACGCTCATGGGAAGGGGAACGTTCTTGAGGAGGTGAAGAGGAAGGTTGAGGAACAGGAGAAATGAGAGGGACAGGAGAACGTTCTTGAGTAGGGGAAGTGACTGTGTGAGCAATAAGAGTGGAAGGGATGGGAGAACGTTCTTTGAAAGGGGAACGTTCTTGGTTTTAGGTGGGTGATGGTTCACTGGGTGGGAACGTTCTTGTCTTGGAGAACGTTATAGAGAGGAAGATAGAGTGTGTGTGAAGTTAGTTTATGAGCAGTGGTTTTGAATCTTTGGGTAATTTGTAGACTTTTTCTTGCCATGAATTGAGAGGTGGTTATGGTTGTTTTCGTTTTAGGAGGACGAGTTGTGGAATGACTGGGTTTGCGAGAGGAAAAAAGTTCAATCACCAATCTTCGTTTTTGGTTTGGATGAGTTGATTGAGAAGTTTCAGACGAAAATGAAGATTTTGATTGAGTGACAGGTTTTGTGGGTTTTGTTGAGGTTGATTGAGGAGGAGTATTAGATGATTCATCTGAATCAGAGTTTGAGATGATAAAGTAAGCAGGTTTAGTGATTGGAGTTCTTGAAGTCCCAATTCCTGCCAAGACTCTCATTGAGCGTCTTTTTGGTGCGGGAGGATTAACAAATTTCTTTGGTGGTGAAGGATTAATGTAGGATTTGCGCAAGTGTGGAGGAACCTGGGCAATGTTAGTAGGAGGGCAAGAGTACAAAGGGGGAAGAACAGTACACAAAGGTTCAGGGATGAAGGAGTTATGGTTGGTTTCAGGGGAGGACGAAAGGTAGTCTGAAAAAGAAGTATCAGACGAATGTCTTGGAGGAGTTGGTTTGGGTGGAGGTGGTGAACGACTGAAGGATGGTGAGGCTGACGATGATGGTGATGGTGTATCTGTGCATGCATTTTTGCGCGCGGATTGTTTGGTTCGAGCCATTGAAGATGAAGTTTTTGGAAGATTAAGGTTGAGGGAAATGAAGATGTTTTCTGAAACTGAACGGTTTTGGAGATGAAGATGTTTTTGAAACTGAACAGTTTTGGTAACTGCATGACATTTTTGTTGTTTTTCAAGGAAAAGAGCAATGATGATTTTGAACCTAGGGAAGTGACAAGTGTTTGGGGGCGGGAAACGAAGTGACTGTTTGTCAGATGACTTTTGAAAAAGCTTAGAGACACAAGCATTAAATGCCAAGACATGCCTTTTTCTGCGCATGATGAAGGTGGCGACTGGGGAGAAAGTTTGTTGAAAAACGGAGAAAGATGCCTGAAAAACGGAGATTGATAAACGCTCTCCGTTTTCTGCATAAGCAGTTTTAACGTGAATTTTCAGAATTTTTCATGATTTTCAGTTTTTCTTTGATTGAATTAAAACTTTCCTCAACCAGAGGATTTGTAAAAATATCAGCAAGCTGATTTTGAGTATCAACAAAGATTAATTCAATATCCTTTTTGTTAACATGATCACGAATAAAATGATGTTTTATTTCAATATGTTTTGAACGAGAATGTTGAATGGGATTTTTTGATAAATTGACTGCACTAGTATTATCACAATAAATTGGAATGCTTGAGTAACTCACAGAGAAGTCTTCAAGTTGATTTTTTATCCAAAGAACTTGTGAGCAGCAGTTTGCGGATGATACGTATTTAGCTTCGGTGGTTGATAAGGCTATAGTATTTTGTTTCCTGCAAAACCTGCTTATCAAGGCATCACCCAGAAACTGACATGCTCCACTGGTGCTTTTTCTTTCAGTTTTATCTCCAGCATAATCAGCGTCGCAATATGCTACAAGATCAAAATGAGAACCTTTTCAATACCAAAGGCCAAGATCAGTAGTTCCAACAAGATATCTAAAAATTTGTTTCACAGCCGTTAAATAAGATTCTTTTTGTGTAGATTGAAATCTAGCACATAATCCTATTGCGAATACAATATCTGGCCTGCTAGCAGTTAAATATAACAATGAACCAATCATTCTCCTATATTCTTTTTCAGAAACAAATTTTCCATGTTCATCTTTGTCTAAAGAAGAGGATGGATGCATAGGAGTAGACATGATTTTTGCTTCATTCATTTTGTATTTAGTTAACAAATCTTTAATGTATTTTTCTTGACAAATAAAAATACCATTTTCATGTTGTTTAATTTATAAACCAAGAAAATATCTTAATTCTCCCATCATGCTCATTTAAAATTCACTTTGCATGAGCTTTAAAAAGCCATCGCACATCTTTTCATTAGTTGATCCAAAGATAATATCGTCAACATATATTTATACAATGAGTAAATCATTTTTATCAACTTTCTTAAATAGTGTAGTGTTGATTTTTCCTCTGGAAAATCCATTTTTTATTAAGAAAGAACTTAACCTTTCATACCAAGCTCTTGGTGCTTGTTTTAAGCCGTATAGAGCTTTGGTAAGTTTGAAAACATGATTTGGTTTTGATTGATCTTCAAAACCAGGAGGTTGTTTTACATAAAGTTGTTCATTTAAAACGCCATTTAAGAATGCACTTTTGACATCCATTTGAAATAATTTAACAAGTTTATGAGATACATATGCAAGAAGTATACAAATAGCTTTTAACCTTGCAACAGGAGCAAAAGTTTCATCGTAGTCTATACCTTCTTGTTGGTTATAACCTTGAGCAACCAATCTTGCTTTGTTTCTCACTACCTTACCTTCTTCATCTAATTTGTTTCTGAAAACCCAGCGTGTACCAATGATTGTTTGAGCTTCAGGATTTGGTACCAAGGTCCAGACTTCATTTTTATCGAACTGCAGTAGTTCTTCCTTCATGGCTTCAATCCAAGATTAATCAACTATGGCTTTTTTAATTGATTTTGGTTCAACTTGAGAAATCATTGCCATGTTGTTTTCATCATTCTTGAATGACTTTCTGGTTCTAATTCCATCAGCTGTATCCACAATGATTTGAGTTTGAGGATGATCTCATATCGTTCTCCAGCTTTTAGGTGGAGAATGATACGAAGATTGTTTATCAATCTTCGTTTCCTGTATATCAGATTTCTGCTGTATGTCTGGCAGCTCTTCTTCCTCATTTGTCTTTTCCATTACTAAGTCATCCAACTCATCAAATAGAATATGCATGCTGATTTCTACGACTTTAGTTCTTAGATTAAAAACCCTATAACCTTTAGAGTCGGTTGAATAACCCAAAAAGATAGCTTTGTCTGATTTTGCATCAAATTTTCCAAGAACATCTTTGTTGTTTAGAATATAACAGTAACACCCAAAAATGTGAAAATATGAAATGTTTGGTTTTCTGTTTTTCCAGATTTCATATGGAGTTTTGTTTATGATTTTTCTTATGGATACACGATTTAAAATATAGCATGATGTATTGACAGCTTCAGCCCAAAAATACATTTCAACGTTAGACTCTTCCAAGATTGTTCTTGCCATTTCTTGTAAGGTTCTATTTTTTCTTTCAACAACTCCATTTTGTTGAGGAGTCCTTGCACAAGACAAATTGTGAGAAATGCCAAGTTCTTCAAGAAAGGTTTTAAAAGGGTCATTTATGAATTCTCCTCCATGATCACTTCTTATAGAGATAATGCTGGATTCTTTTCATTTTGTACCTTTTTACAAAAGATTTTAAAAGCTTCATAAACATCATCTTTTTGTTTTAAAAGTAGTACCCAAGTGTATCGTGAGAAATCATCAACAATAACAAAACCATATTTCATTCCTCCTAAACTTATTGTTTTAACAAGGCCAAATAAATCTATGTGAAGCATTAGTTATATCATTAAAAACATCTATTGCATCAATTGAGGGGGAGTTTTTACCTCTTCAAAATTAAAATTAGAATCAGAATTAAAATCTAAATTAACATGTTTGTCATCATCAAAAAGGGGGAGATTGTTAAGACAAACTCTCAAATTAAGTTTTGATGAAAATAAACAAAAGATTAATTAAAGATATTAATTATGATTCTAAATGTTATGTTAATTTAATCTGTGCTCTTGAGTGTTTTTATTAAAGATAGGAACCAAGCAAAGCAAAGAAATAATTCATGATCATAAACTATACAAAACAGAGAAAGATCAGCAGAATCAAGAAAGATTGTTACAGCCACTTCACCAATCTTTCTCCAACACGTCTACATTGATTCTGCCTGAAATCTTTATACCAATTTCATCAGTACATGGCAAGGAACAGATATGAATCATTTTTACTCAAAACGATTCTCGGATCATTAAGAAAATTCATCACGAATCTAAGCATATCAAAAAACGGACTGCAACTTTCTCCAATCTGGAACTGTCAAGAAAGTTGAACAAAACTGAAACTCAAGATTGATTATAAGTCCTCAGATTATTCCAAAGTCTATCAGACAAGATTGATTATCTTTCTCCACCTATAATCAACGTTCTCCATTTT
Source organism: Cicer chorassanicum (assembly GCA_037974735.1). Lineage (NCBI taxonomy): Eukaryota > Viridiplantae > Streptophyta > Magnoliopsida > Fabales > Fabaceae > Cicer > Cicer chorassanicum. Next base: position 21,444,644 of record JBBPBP010000004.1, read on the forward strand.
TTAGAAGAACAATCTCTGTTTCTGCAGAAGAAGACTTCTCATTTCTGCAGAAAAATATCTACTCCTTTCCAAACAGTTTTGGATCAAATTAAACATCCAAATCGAAGCCCAATTATTATCAAATATTATCAAAGCTTTATGGGTCATTATAGCACGCAACAAGTCTGTTTGAAATCAAGCAAAAGGCCCAAAACAGAAAGCCCAAAACTGTCACATACATGGAGCTCTATTTGTCAACAGATTCCTTGCTTCTGTCAGAAGGAAAACAGAGCACTCCCAACAGCTCTTTCTGACCAAAATTAATTGCTCAAAACATCTATAAAAGGAAGGCAAATTCGCAAGCTTCAATCAGATCTTCAAGTGCCAAGTATTCTCATTAAATCATATTCACTTGCATTCTTGAAGCCATCTCATTCACAAAAGAAATCAGGCAGAACCAAATACACTTCCAGTTTTATTCTACTGAGTTCTTTCTCTGTTCCGAATCCTTTTCTCAAACAAGAGTTGAGCAAAATTAGATTCAAACAAACCTTTCAAACTATTATTGTATAAACTCAAAACTATAAGGATTGTTTATAGTTTGAGTGTGATTAAAAGAGTTAACTTCAAAATCTTAACAGATTAGTTAGGTGACCTGATTAATCATTTCTGGGTGGAAAGGAAGTATAGTTACAGATCAAGGTTGATCTCTAACTGTGATTGTTATCCCTTTCTCTTTGAACACTTAGTGAAAATCTCACAGTTGTGAGGACTGGACGTAGCCCACGTTGGGTGAACCAGGATATATTTCTTGTGTGGTATTTCTTCCTTATCTCTATTTACATTCAGTTATTGTTATTATCAAAATTAAATAGAGAAACTAAAACTGTGATTTTAACTAATCAAGAACGTTCTGCGTTTTCTGTGTTAAAACCAAGAACGTTCTCCGTTTCTGTTTTTTATAACCAAGATCATTCTTGAGTTGTTTTCTTAAGTTTTTAACAGGAAATTTTAAATAGGCAAGATTACAATTTAAACCCCCTTCCTTGTAACTTGACATTGCTACTTCAATTGGCATCAGAGCAAGGTCTCTAGAAAAAACACTTTAACCAAGTGCTAGAGAAAAAGATCTAGAAGAAAAAATGTCAAAAGCAAAATACATTGTTGAAGGAGGATCCTCAAACAAGCCACCATACTTTGATGGAACTAATTACTACTTTTGGAAAAACAAGATGCAGTTGTTTCTAAAGTCTCAAGACACAGGAATGTGGCGCATCATTACATATGGAGATTTCATTCCAAGAGCTGATCAAAATGATTCAAACTCTGCCAAAAAGGAAGAAGTCGACTGGACATCTGAAGACAAAACTAAGGTACTCTTAAACTCTAAAGCTCAATTATTCTTATCGTGCGCTTTGAGCAGGGAAGAAAGTGAAAGAGTCGATGAATGCACAACTGCTAAAGAAATCTGGGATACACTACAAATTCATCATGAAGGAACAAACCATGTCAAAGAAACAAGAATAGACATCGGCATAAGAAAATTTGAGCTGTTCGAAATGAATGAAGGAGAAACCATTGATGAAATGTATTCAAGGTTCACAATTATAGTGAATGAAATGCGATCCTTAGGAAAGGCTTACACAGTACAAGATAGAGTAAGAAAGATCATGAGATGTCTTCCAGTCATATGGAGACCAATGGTAACAGCCATAAGCCAAGCCAAGAACCTTGAAGTACTGGCACTAGAAGAGCTAATTGGAACCTTAAAAGCACATGAGGTATTATTACAAGAAGATACACCTGTCAAGAAAGGAAAAATAATAGTTTTAAAAACATCTCAAGAAAGCACGTTTGACCAAACAAAGGAAGAACAAGAAGAAAAAACTCAAGAAGAGGCTGATGAAGAAATAGCTTTTCTCACTAAAAGAATTCAAAGAATAATGAGAAGAAGAGATCAAATGAAGAAGGGATTCCCAAACAGAAAAGAAAATCATAAGACAGAACAAGATAAAAGTCAAATTACATGCTTTGAATGTAATAAGCTGGGACATTACAAATCTGAGTGTCCTCTAAACAAAAGAACACCAAACAGATTTCCTTTCAAAAAGAAATCAATGATGGCCACATGGGATAACTCAGATGAATCTGATGAGGAAGAAGATGAAGAAGCCAACATATGCTTAATGGCAAACACTGAAGAAAATGAGGTAACAAATTCTGAATCCTGCATTTTGTGTGAACAAATGAAAAAAGCATTTGACAACTTATTAAATGATTCAAACTTACACATACAAAAATGTAGTTCCTTAAAAGAAAAATTTTATAAAGAAAAGGAAGAAAAAGAAAAAACTCAGGTTCTGAATAATAAGCTGAAGGAAATCATTCAAAATCTGAAAGAATCTCAAACAAAAAACTTTCACACTGAAAATCAAGAAAGTCAAGAATGTTCTGCACTTCAAAAGGAGAACGTTCTCCTTAAATCTGAAGTTCAACTTTTGAAAAATGATCTGTTAAACTTTATTAAAGCTACTGGAACATTTCAGAAAATCATGGGATCTCAAGTTGGAATATTTGATAAAGCTGGTCTTGGTTTTAATCAAACTCAGAAAACCAAAATGTATGAAATTTTTTTTATTCCAGAAAGAAGAGAAAATAAATGCAAGATCAAATGTTCATATTGCGGTAAAATTGGACACCTTGAATTTGCGTGTTATTTTAAGAAAAGAGATGAGAAAATCAAGAGCAAACAGAGAAAAGAACAATCTGAAAGAAAAACAGTTTTTCAAAAAAACCAAGAACGTTCTCCAGATAAAACAGAAAACGGAGAAAGTTATGAAAATCTGTCAAAACCAGTTAGAAAATCTTTTCATAAACAAATAATTAAATGTTCTTCATGCTCTAAAATTGGACATTCTGAATCTACATGCTATAATATCAGAAAAACAAAATTCAGAACTAATCCACAAGGACCCAAGACAGAATGGGTACCAAAAGTTAATAAAACCAAAACTGCAGGTTGGTTCTCAAGGTGTCAAGAAAAAGCCATGGTTTTTGGACAGTGGCTGTTCAAGACACATGACGGGTGATAAAAATTGCTTCATGTCCTTTGTTAAGAAAGATGGAGGGTTTGTTACTTTTGGAAACGACAATCAAGCTCGAATCAAAGGTAAAGGGACAATTGGTAAGAAAAACTCTGCTCAAATAACTGATGTTCAATATGTTGAAGGTCTAAAACATAATCTCTTAAGCATAAGTCAACTCTGTGACAATGGCTGTGAAGTTATTTTCAAACCCAACATATGTGAAATCATAAAAACAACATCAGGTGAAAAACTGTTTTTTGGAACTAGAAAGAAAAATCTCTATGTATTATATCTTGAAGAACTGCCTGATGAATCCTGCTTCATATCTATTGATAAAGATAAATGGATCTGGCATAAAAGGGCAAGGCATGTCAGCATGAAAACCATTTCGAAAAATTTAAAATTAGAACTTGTCAGAGGTTTACCAAAACTGAATTTTGAAAAAGACAGAATATGTGAAGCTTGTGTAAAAGGAAAGCAACTTAAAAGCAGCTTTCATTCAAAAGATTTTATTTCCACAAACAGAATTCTTGAATTACTCCACATAGACTTATTTAGTCCTGTCAAAACAACCAGTTTAGGAGGAATGAAATATGGTTTTGTTATTGTTGATGATTTCTCTCGATACACTTGGGTACTATTTTTAAAACAAAAAGATGATGCCTTTGAAGCTTTTAAAATCTTTTGTAAAAAGGTACAAAATGAAAAAGAATCCAGCATCATCTCTATAAGAAGTGATCATGGAGGAGAATTCATAAATGCTCCTTTCAAGAACTTTCTTGATGAACTTGGCATTTTTCCTAATTTGTCTTGTGCAAGAACTCCACAACAAAATGGAGTTGTTGAAAGAAAAAATAGAACCTTACAAGAAATGGCAAGAACAATCCTGGAAGAATCAAATGTTGAAAAATATTTTTGGGCTGAAGCCGTCAATACATCATGCTATATTCTAAATCGTGTATCCATTAGAAAAATCATAAACAAAACTCCATATGAAATCTGGAAAAACAGAAAACCAAACATTTCATACTTCCATATTTTTGGGTGCTACTGTTATATTCTAAACAACAAAGATGTTCTTGGAAAATTTGATTCAAAATCAGATAAAGCTATCTTTTTGGGTTATTCAACCGACTCTAAAGGTTATAGAGTTTTTAATCTAAGAACTAAAATTGTTGAAATCAGCATGCATATTTTATTTGATGAATTTGATGATTTAATACTTGAAAAGTCAAATGAGGATGAAGAATTGCCAGACACACAACAGAAAACTGATATACAGGAAACGGAGATCGATAAACAATCTCCGTATCATTCTCCACCTAAAAGCTGGAGAACAATAGGAGATCATCCTCAAACTCAAATCATTGGGGATACAGCAGATGGAATTCGAACTAGGAAATCATTCAAGAATGATGAAAACAACATGGCAATGATTTCTCAAATTGAACCAAAATCAATTAAAGAAGCCATAGTTGATCAATCTTGGATTGAAGCCATGAAGGAAGAACTGCAACAGTTCGATAAAAATGAAGTCTGGACCTTGGTACCAAATCCTCAAGATCAAACAATTATTGGTACACGCTGGGTCTTCAGAAACAAATTAGATGAAGAAGGTAAGGTTGTAAGAAAGCAAGATTGGTTGCTCAAGGTTACAATCAACAAGAAGGTATAGACTATGATGAAACTTTTGCTCCTGTTGCAAGGTTAGAAGCTATTCGTATACTTCTTGCATATGCATCTCACAAACGTATTAAATTATTTCAAATGGATGTTAAAAGTGCATTTTTAAACGGCTTTTTAAATGAGCAAGTTTATGTGAAACAACCTCCTGGTTTTGAAGATCAATCAAAACCAAATCATGTTTTCAAACTCACAAAAGCTCTGTATAGCTTAAAACAAGCACCAAGAGCTTGGTATGATAGGTTAAGTTCATTCTTAATCAATAATGGTTTTTCCAGAGGAAAAATTGACACTACACTTTTTAAGAAAATTGATAAAAATGATTTACTCATTGTACAAGTGTATGTTGATGATATTATCTTTGGATCAACTAATGAAAAAATGTGTGATGGTTTCTCAAAACTCATGCAAAGTGAATTCGAAATGAGCATGATGGGAGAATTAAGATATTTTCTTGGATTACAAATTAAACAACATGAAAATGGTATTGTTATTTGTCAAGAAAAGTACATTAAGGATTTGTTAACCAAGTACAAAATGAATGAAGCAAAAATTATGTCTACTCCTATGCATCCATCCTCTTCATTAGACAAAGATGAACATGGAAAATCTGTTTCTGAGAAAGAATATAGAGGCATGATCGGTTCCTTGCTATATTTAACTGCTAGTAGGCCAGATATTGTGTTTGCAGTAGGATTATGCACTAGATTTCAATCCGCGCCAAAATAATCTCATTTAACTGCTGTAAAACGATTTTTTAGATATCTTGTTGGAACTACTGATCTTGGCCTTTGGTATTGAAAAGGTTCTCATTTTGATCTTGTAGCATATTGTGACGTTGATTATGCTGGAGATAAAACTGAAAGAAAAAGCACCAGTGGAGCATGTCAATTTCTGGGTGATGCCTTGATAAGTTGGTCTTGCAGAAAAAAAAATACTATAGGCTTATCAACCACTGAAGCTGAATACGTATCAACCGCAAGTTGTTGCTCACAAGTCCTCTGGATTAAAAATCAACTTGAAGACTTTTCTGTAAGTTACTCTAGTATTCCAATTTACTGAGATAATACTAGTGCAATCAATCTGTCAAAAAATCCAATTCAGCATTCTCGTTCAAAACATATTGAAATAAAACATCAATTTATTCGCGATCATGTTAATAAAAAGGACATTGAATTAATTTTTGTTGATACTCAAAATCAGCTTGCTGATATTTTTACGAAGCCCTTAGTCGAGGAAAGTTTTAATTCAATCAAAGAAAAACTGAAAATTTTGAAAAATCCTGAAAAATCTAGTTAAAATTGCTTCTGCAGAAAACGGAGAACGTTTATCAATCTCCGTTTTTTAAACATCTTTCTCCGTTTTTCAAATCCTCTTCCCAGACATCTCCTCATGCGCAGGCAGAGCATGTCTCAGCATTAAATGCGCGTGCATCAAGCCTTTCAAAAGACACTGCTCAGCCGTCAAAATCATCCCTTTCCCCAAACACTTGTCACTTCCCTATGTTCATCATCATTACTCTCTCTCTCTTAAAAAAAAAACTGCAAAAACAAATTGCAGTTATCACAACTGTTCATCTCCTTTGAAACAGTTTTCATTCCCTCAAAATATCATCTTCCTCCAAAGTCATTTTCAATCTCTTTCTCAACATCAAAAATGGCTCGAACCAAGCAATCTGCTCGCAAAAATGCAAGCACTGAAACTCCATCACCATCATCATCCTTCTCACTAGTTTACAATCGTTCACCTTCACCTCCACCCAGGCCAACTTCTCCAAAACACTCATCAGATTCCTCTTTTTTTGATTATCTGTCTTCGTCTCCTGAATCCAACCCTAACACCTCCATTCCTGAACCTGTATCCTCTGTTCTTCCTCCTCTCCATTCCTGTCAAACCCCAAATTTTACTCAAGTTCCTCCTCATTTAAGAAAATCTTTTTCCAAACCCACACCACCACCACATAAATTTGTTAATCCTCCAGCACCTAAAAGGCACTCAATGAGAATTCTGGCAGGAATTGGGACCTCAAGGACACCAAACACTAAATCTACCTACTTCATCATCTCAGACACTGACTCAGATGAATCATTTGATACTCCTGCTCCTTCAACAAAACCTATTCCTACATCAAAAACCTCAATACCAACCTCCTCTAAATCATCATTTTCTAAAGCCTCTCAATCTATTCCTTCAAACCAGAAAAAAAGACCAATGAATGATTTTTTCTCCTCCCCCAAATCTACTCAACCTAAAACCCGTACTCTAAAAACCAAAACCACCATTTCAACCTCAAAATTTCTGGCAAGAACAAACTTACCCATTCGCCAGAGATTCAAAACAATTGTACCTAAAAACAAATTTCGTCTTTCCCCTTCCTCATCTCAAGAACGTTCCCCAACCCCAAAACCTTCTCCCACCCCAATGCAAGAACGTTCTCCCACTCCTTCCGCTACAACTGTTCACAAAAATCTTACCCCTACTCCCGAACATTCTCCAATTCAAGAACGTTCTCCTATCCCTCACCATTTTTCTTCTCCTTCTCAAGAACGTTCTCCTCACTCAGAACGTTCTCCCACTACTTCTCCTTCCCATACTCAAACACGCTCTCCCATTCGAGAATGTTCTCCTGAACATCAACAATCTCCCTCTCCAACTCAAGAACGTTCACCTCCCGAAGAACGTTCTCCGTCTTACGATCCTTCAAAAACCACCAAACGACCACTTTCACCTCAAACTCCTTCATCTCCTTCATCTGAACCTTCCTCTGACCCTGATTCTCCTATGCCACCATCTCCACCCTCCAAAAAGACCAAGCCAAATACCACTCCTCTGATTCCTCCCACTGCCACCAAACTTTTCAAAGACAAATGGGCTCAAAGACCCATTGGTGTTGGTAGAGTTTTCATCTTCGACAAACTCATAGTCGATGGCAACTCTGTCAAACATTTTACTGATGCCCTAGGCTGGACTGCATTTCTGCAAATTTCTGAACCACACTATCCATATGTTGTTCGCGCCTTCTACTGTCAGGCCAAAACTTTCCCTGAAAAATCTCTGTTCATTTCCATTATCAAGGGAATTGAGATCAGATTAACTCCTGACATTTTGGCCTCAATCTTGGATCTCCCTACTGAAGGTCCTGCTGTTTTTGGAAAATCCTGGTATGCAGCTCTTAATCTTAAAGAGACTGCAATTCTCTCAGAACTATTTCAAGAGAATTCCACCAGGTATCTGTCAACATTCCTGCGCCCTCTCCCTAAAATTTTCAACAACATAAGTCAACATACTCTTCTTCCTCACTGTGGAAGCCATGAGTATGTCTTTGAAAACGACGCACTGGTCATATATCACCTGCTCAACTGCAAGCGTCTCAACCTTCCTCATCTGATACTTCATCACATGATCGCTGCTGCCAACAAAGACTACAAGAAGAATACTGTTCCTTATGGTATGATTCTTACAAAAGTCTTTAATCATTTTCATATCCCCCTGATAAATGAAAAATCTCTTATCAAAATCTCCAAATTTTCCACCAAAAACATGTCCCATATGAAAATCAACGTCACTAGACAGCCTTCTCCCCCACCTGAATCACAGCCACGATATCCGCAAACCAACCGACCCAGAACCCAACAGTCTGCCCCACTCATTCATTCATTTCCTTCCACCCTAAAAAGAAAACGTTTTATCAGACGGGAAGCTCCTGTTACAGTCCCCACATCACCATCTCCTTCACCAGCTAGGGCTACTGATAAAACCCCAGAACGTTCTCCTCATATCCCAGAACGTTCATCACAAAATCCAGAACTTTCTCCACAGAACCCAGAACGATCACCACAAAACCCAGAATGTTCTAATCCTGCTCAAGAAAGTTCCCCTCCAAACAGAGAACGTTCTCTTACCCCTCCTCCTAACAATACAACATTCTCTGTTTTCCCCCAACAATCCACCATTTCATCCACAGATTTCATCTCTGTATCTCAGCTTCTTCGTTCTCCACTTGACCCCATGACAACATTGATTTCTCACCAAAATGTCTCTGCCATGTCACCAGCATACATTTCTCCTCAAACCACCACGTCATCTATTTTTTTGCATTAGTCAATTTTTGGCTTCCTCCGAACCTTCCAACAACGCTACTTCATCCAATCAATCCAATCATCAACCACTACCTGCCTCTCTCCTAGCTGTCTCTGCTCCATCAACCAGCACTACTCCTATTCCCCCACCAATCATGAATCCTCCAAAGGAACCAACCAACTTTGAAATAATGGCCACTCTACAAGTCCTCTTGGCACAACAGACTCAGCTGCAATCCTGGCTCACGGATACACTTACACCCAAGCTCGGTGTACCTCCTCCTCCTCCTTTTCACGCTGCTCCAGCTCCCGAGCCTATCCCTGTACCATCCAAGTCTCAATCGTCAGAAGGATCTTCTCCTTCTTTAGCAAAATAGGGATCTTTTTCTCCTTCCTTTTTGTATGACAAAGGGGGAGAATTAAGTTTAGTTTTTATTCTGTTTATGATCTGATCAAAATTCAGGATCTCACTTTTTGTAATTCAGCAAAACGCTTTATTAATGAAATATCCTTTATTGCTAATATTAAACTGATTGCATTAGTTATATCATTAAAAACATCTATTGCATCAATTGAGGGGGAGTTTTTACCTCTTCAAAATTAAAATTAGAATCAGAATTAAAATCTAAATTAACATGTTTGTCATCATCAAAAAGGGGGAGATTGTTAAGACAAACTCTCAAATTAAGTTTTGATGAAAATAAACAAAAGATTAATTAAAGATATTAATTATGATTCTAAATGTTATGTTAATTTAATCTGTGCTCTTGAGTGTTTTTATTAAAGATAGGAACCAAGCAAAGCAAAGAAATAATTCATGATCATAAACTATACAAAACAGAGAAAGATCAGCAGAATCAAGAAAGATTGTTACAACCACTTCACCAATCTTTCTCCAACACTTCTACATTGATTATGCCTGAAATCTTTATACCAATTTCATCAGTACATGGCAAGGAACAGATAGGAATCATTTTTACTCAAAACGATTCTCGGATCATTAAGAAAATTCATCACGAATCTAAGCATATCAAAAAACGGACTGCAACTTTCTCCAATCTGGAACTGTCAAGAAAGTTGAACAAAACTGAAACTCAAGATTGATTATAAGTCCTCAGATTATTCAAAAGTATATCAGACAAGATTGATTATCTTTCTCCACCTATAATCAACGTTCTCCGTTTTTGAGAAGAACAATCTCTGTTTCTGCAGAAGAAGACTTCTCATTTCTGCAGAAAAATATTTACTCCTTTCCAAACAGTTTTGGATCAAATTAAACATCCAAATCGAAGCCCAATTATTATCAAATATTATCAAAGCTTTATGGGTCATTATAGCACGCAACAAGTCTGTTTGAAATCAAGCAAAAGGCCCAAAACAGAAAGCCCAAAACTGTCACATACATGGAGCTCTATTTGTCAACAGATTCCTTGCTTCTGTCAGAAGGAAAACAGAGCACTCCCAACAGCTCTTTCTGACCAGAATTAATTGCTCAAAACATCTATAAAAGGAAGGCAAATTCGCAAGCTTCAATCAGATCTTCAAGTGCCAAGTATTCTTATTAAATCATATTCACTTGCATTCTTGAAGCCATCTCATTCACAAAAGAAATCAGGCAGAACCAAATACACTTCCAGTTTTATTCTACTGAGTTCTTTCTCTGTTCCGAATCCTTTTCTCAAACAAGAGTTGAGCAAAATTAGATTCAAACAAACCTTTCAAACTATTATTGTATAAACTCATAACTATAAGGATTGTTTATAGTTTGAGTGTGATTAAAAGAGTTAACTTCAAAATCCTAACAGATTAGTTAGGTGACCTGATTAATCCTTTCTGGGTGGAAAGGAAGTATAGTTACTGTAACACCCCGGCCATTACCGTTACCGGCGATGCTACCTCACGACCTTCTCGCTCCCCCCTTTCCCACCAACTGAAATCTAGCGAGTTTTTGCCTTCCGTGGGATTCGAGCCCGGTACCTAGGGGATAAGTACCACCTCCACACAGTCCCACTACCAAGGTTGATCTCTAACTGTGATTGTTCTCCCTTTCTCTTTGAACACTTAGTGAAAATCTCACAGTTGTGAGGACTGGACGTAGCCCACGTTGGGTGAACCAGGATATATTCTTGTGTGGTATTTCTTCCTTATCTCTATTTACATTTAGTTATTGTTATTATCAAAATTAAATAGAGAAACTAAAACTGTGATTTTAACTAATCAAGAACGTTCTGCGTTTTCTGTGTTAAAACCAAGAACGTTCTCCGTTTCTGTTTTTTATAACCAAGATCATTCTTGAGTTGTTTTCTTAAGTTTTTAACAGGAAATTTTAAATAGGCAAGATTACAATTCAAACCCCCTTCCTTGTAACTTGACATTGCTACTTCACGTTCTCCCTTTTCTGAAGAAAATTTGTTTTTGTTCCAAATTGTTCTCCTTTCTGTTTGTTCTTGAATTTTTCATCTCTTTTCTTAAAATAACATGCAAATTCAAGGTGTCCAATTTTGCTGCAATATGAACATTTGATTGTGCATTTACTTTCTCCTTTTTTGGGAATAAAAAAGTTTTCACACATTTTAGTTTTCTGAGTTTGATTAAAACCGAGACTCGCTTTATCAAATATTCCTGCTTGAGATCCCATGATATTTTGAAAAGTTTCAGTAGCTTTAATAAAATTTGACAGATCATTTTTAAAAAGTTTAACTTCAGCTTTAAGGAGAACGTTCTCCTTTTGAAGTGCAGAATGTTCTTGACTTTCTTGTGTTTTACTGTGAAAATCTTTGGTCTGTGATTCTTTCAGATTTTGAATGATTTCTTTCAGCTTGTCATTCAAAGCCTGAGTTTTCTCTTTCTCTTCTTTTTCTTTATAAAATTTTTCTTTTAATGAACTACACTTTTGAATGAGTAAGTTTAAATCATTTAGTAAGTTGTCAAATTCTTTCTCCATTTGTTCACACAAAAGACATGGTTCAAAATTTGTTACCTCATTTTCCTCAGTGTTTGCCATTAAGCATGTGTTGGCTTCTTCATCTTCTTCTTCATCAGATTCATTTGAGTTATCCCATGTGGCCATCATTGATTTCTTTTTTAAAGGAAATCTGTTTGGTGCTCTTTTGTTCAGAGGAAACTCGGATTTGTAATGTCTGAACTTATTACATCCAAAACATATGATTTGGCTCTTGTCTATTTCTGTTTTGGGAGTTTCTCTTTTGTTTGGGAATCTTTTCTTGACCTGGTCTCTTCTTCTCATCATTCTTTGAATTCTTCTAGTGAGAAGAGCAATTTCTTCATCAGCATCTTCTTGTCCTGGTTCTTCTGTTTCTTCTTCTACTTGGACTGGTATGCTTTCTTGAGATGCTTTTAAGGCTATTGTTTTTCCTTTCTTGACAGATTTGTCTTCTTGTAGCAATATCTCATGTGCCCTTAAGGTTTCAATTAGTTCTTCTAATGTAAACACTGAATAATTACTAACCATTAGAGTTCTTCCAATTAGTTCTTTAAAGGTTTAAATGATTAACGTTGAAACATTGAATAATTACTAACCACTAGAGCAATATTTAGTGATAAAAAAAATTAGCAAAGCATTTTTTGCAACAAATCCTAAATTAATTTACTGTCTTTGTTTACTTTTTCTCGTTGGGTGGGAACGGAATGATGCTTAAAGCAAAGTTTGTCATTTTTTATACGAAAAAAAAGTGAAACATATTTCGGTCACCGTCCAATGACGCATTCTCCCGCTGTCACTCGCATTATACTAATCACACGAGAACCACGACAGTGGCATTTCTGTAATATTTCAATATAACCAGTGGCATTTTTTCACCTTTACACACTCATCACCCCAATTGAAGAGTCAAAGGACGCTACCGCAAGCTATGCTTTCTTCTCTCTTTTTTCTTTTATTTATTTATTTTTTAAAAATAAAAATAAAAATCGTCCAACCAACGAAGTTGTCACAAACATTTACACTTGCGTGAATTCCCAGGTATCCTTTCTTCTCTGCTTTTCATGTTGTTTTTGTTCTATTTGCGTTCCGTACTTATATTTGTACTTGTTTATGTTTTCATTAATTTTTGTAAATTATGTTATATACTTTTGGTTTTCGTTTAATTATTATAAGGTAGTGATTTTTTGAAACCAGCTTGAAAATTAAGCTATATGTATGATGTTGTTGCTGCTTATGATGGAGCTTCTTTCTTGAGTTGTTCTTCAATTATTGAAGTGTGTGTGTTTGTATCCATTTGGATGATGTAAAATTGATTTTGACATGTTTGGATGAGTTTTATTAGAATTGATTTTGACATGTTTGAATGAGTTTCATTAAAATTGATTTTGCATTAATAATTTTTCAAACTTGAAATCAGAATTTAAAGTTTTTGTCTCTAGAATTGATGTTTAAGCTCAAATCAATTGTTCAATTAACTTTTATGTGAATGTATCCAAACATAAAATCACTTTGCATTCAACTTAGTTTTAAACAAAATCAATTTTCGTAACCTCAAAAACCGAACACACGCTAACCTATTTTGAGGAGTAATAGCAGTATATTAGAGTGTGACTTTGTTATGTATTATGCTTTTTAAGGTTTTGGACATTCACCAATTATATAGGTATGTATGTAGCACTTATACTTTAGATCAAAGACGTGTCTAGTGTCCAACACGTGTCGAAGACTGACACGAACACGACACATGTGGTTACATTAGTACTCAATTTTCTCAAATTATTATCAGTATCGACGAATCAATGTCAGTGTTCTGTCTGTCTCCGTGCTTCATATGACAAAATTTATTTAGACATTTGTTGGAAAAACGTTGGTTAAAGTTGGATATGGTTTGATGCAGGTTAATTATTGTTTTCTAGAGGAAGACATATAATAAGAAGGGAAATTGTTAAATACAGTTTAACGAAAATTGGGAACTGCATTAGAATTCAGAACGAGGAAATGGGATCTGAAGGGTTAAAGGCCATAACAATTCATGTAACTGGGTTTAAGAAGTTTCAAGGAGTTTCTATAAACCCTACAGAAGCTATTGTTACTAATCTGAAGGATTATGTTGAAAAGAAAGGTCTTCCAGCTGGTGTTACTCTTGGAAGCTGCACTGTGCTTGATGTAGCTGGTGATGGTGCACTTCCTCAGTTATATCAGACCATGGAATCTGTTATTTCTAAAACAGATTCAAAGAGCAATGAAAATGTTGTGTGGGTTAGTTTTCTCTAATTCAATTTAATTTCTTGTAATATATTTTTTCTTAGTTTAATTGTTGATATTTGATCATGATACTGCCTTTAAAATTGTAAATATATAAGTAGGGAATCAAACAAAGTTTTAATATTATGTGATATAGTATATCTTTATCCAACTCATTAATCTTATTTTTCACTGCATTAGTAGTGATGCAACGACTCTTGCTCATTTCGATCCATGTCATAGGTAGAGATTCAATTAAGTTTTACGTTGGCTATCGACTTCCTAACACAACCCTCTCCTTTTATCCGGTCTTTGGAAAGTAACTAACAAGCACAAGTTTTGGAAAACAAAGATTTGCTTTAGAATGTCATAATTATGCCTTAACATAAAGTTAATAAAGTATGCATTTGCAGCACATTACCATCTATTAGACTTGAAGATTGTTTGTCACACTAGTCATTTTCGCCACATTTTTGGTGGAAACATATTGAATTGCATTGGAAAATTTAGTTTTCGTGTCATGTAATCTGTAGCATTTTGTTTCCATCATCACATTAATATCCTGCAGTTGCTGCTAGACATTGTAACACATTATATGAATGAAGGTTGAGAAGAAATAAACTCGCACCAAACAATTATGCAATCGACACTTTGTTTAGTGTTATTTTGTTTCTCTCCATTTTCTTTTTGTTTCTAGGTTCTCTTGTTATATGCTCCTTGTTAATTATGAGGTAATTTTTATATATCAGTGTGGGAAACCAATGCTTGGTAGATATTGAATAAAAGATACTGTGAATCAGAAATGCATGTTAATGATATAATCATATTTCCTTGATGATTTTGATAACAGAACTTCTCCTGAATTTATTTTTCAGCTTCACTTAGGGGTGAATAGTGGAGCTGTAAGGTTTGCCATTGAACGGTTGGCAGCAAATGAAGCCACTTTCCGCTGTCCAGATGAATTAGGATGGCAACCACAGGTGAGTTATATGATCTTGCTTCTTGTTTATTTTTTATAGAGTAAATAGGAAAAGCTACAAGATTTTCTTTATTGGTTTGAAGAATACCATGTTTTGCATTTTTCTGAATTCCTTTTTCTTTGTTTTTCAATTTTCTTTTGCAGCAAGTTCCAATAGTCCTTGAAGATGGAGGAATTTCTCGAACAAGAGAGGTAAACTAAAGTTACTAGTAAAATTCTATCTTGTGATCCATTAACATGTTGGATTGCATTTCATAGGACAAGTTCTGTTTTGCACAAACTAGTTTTTCATTTTGTTTAGTGTATTGGGACAGTAAAGTCCAAACTGCAAATTAGTTAGAAATAAGGCCTAAATAAAACTTATAAAGCTTAGGCAGTTAGGCGATCTTCACCTTACAAATTGATTTTGTGTGGTTGAGTTAGGTCTAAAATGTTGATGTTGTATTAATCAGTTGAGCTGAAGAAAGATTATACTTTTCATTGATGTTATATTAGTCTGTTGAGAAAATGATAGAAAGAACAAATCAATAAGGAAAGAGACACAATATTTTTTGTACTTGGTTATGTTTAAATTAAATAATGTGCATAGTCATAATTATGTTGCAAAATCCAATACCATGGAAAGTGTAGGTGATTGCGATTATGGTTATAGACTTGTAAGTTTGGAGCAGCTCAGTAATCATTTGAATGTTTAAATTGATGAAAAATATCTTCGGCCACATTTTACTTACCTTCCGACCGAATTTTAGATTACCAAAACCCATTTCTTCTTAGAACTGGAGGGTTAAGACAAAACATTGATGGTTAAGACAAAACATCGATGGAAAAATAACTCGTTCCCATATTGAACATGCAAGGGAATGCCTTATTAGTTAATTATCGTCTCTCATATTTGCATGCTATTGTAGCTATGGTATGAGAATGTGTTTTTTATTTTCCTAATTGTTTATTTTGTTTTATGAAGACTTCTCTATCCGTCGATGCAATTTTGAAATTCTTGAAGAAGGGAAGAGAGTATGATGTAACGATATCAAATGATGCTGGACGATTTGTTTGCAATTATGTGTATTACCACTCTCTCCGGTTCGCAGAACAGAAGGGTAACAAGTCTCTCTTTGTCCATGTTCCCTTATTTTCGAGAATCGATGAAGAAACTCAGATGAGATTTACAGCCTCTCTTTTGGAGGCCATTGCTTCTGCATGTTAATGCAATTGATTGAAAATGTTCACAAGGACTGCCATGTCCACTTGTTATCTTGTTGTGCATGATGTAAATCATTTGTCTCAAATAGAAATGCAATTGTAAAACAATTATTGAGTGAACAACAAAGTTGTTCTTTGTTTTTTTTTCTTTGACAAGTTGTTGATGTATAATTCATGGATGTCTGCTCTTGGACTTTACACAGATATGCTGGTGATGGATGAATTTTTTTTTGTTTAAACTTTTTGGGTGCTTCATGCTAATATTTCAAATGCTATGCAATTCCACACCATATTATAGTTAAGTCCAACTAGTGATGGTTCTGAGCATGTTTAGGGTTTGCGACGGGATAGAGTGCTAAATTTTTAGGGGTGCCAAATTATTATTTCATAATATAAAAAAGTTATATATTAAAAAATGCAGGATCAAATTTATATAGTAAAAAGAATCAGAATTTTAGGGGTTAAAATTAGAACCCCTAGAAAATTAAAATGTGTTGTCTTTTTTAATTCACCTACTCTTATTATTTCTTGGTCTATCAAATTTGTAAAGAAGAATAAAAAAATCAAATTATTTTCTACAAGAATCTCTTTTACTAATAATTCTTCGTTCCTACTATCATTTCAAAAGGTAAAATTAATCTTCTATATTTATATGCGTATAAATTTATTAAAATAATAACGATGATTTTACTAGTATATAGGTATAGAATTGACATAACATTGAGATGTTCTGTCATTTTATTGATGTATCATGTATTATTCAGACAAATTCTCCCTCAACGTCGTATAGCCCCTTTTTTATTTTCTATTTTGGAAACTTTGAATTATTTATTTTTAGTTTGAACTATATCCAATTCAAAATAAAGAGAGCAACAACAATTGCGGGTTTAAAATTCACAAATCAACAATCAGGTCTTATCTCTAGTTGCTAGAATTATATCGTAGATTTGATCTGAGTTTTTTTAATTTGAATCCGCCTAAAAAAAAGTAGGACACTAAGTTTAAATTTCACACAGAACACTCAAATTATGAGGACAATCCTTAGTCTGTCGGCAAAAGAAATAATTTGCTAGTAGTTTTTAGGATTTTTTTTACTAAAAGAAACGATATTCGTTGATTTAAATTATATAATACATAGATGCAATACAAATTCAAATTTTCTAAAAAGAAAATTGCACCAAAGCAGAAAAAAAAAAACCGCACCAAGACGGAAAAATTAAATTTGTGTGGAAGCCATCTATTTAGATAAAAAAAATGAAAGAAAAGACAATTTGGAGGCGGTGATTCTAGATCAAAAAGTAGTTCTAAATCATCATCTCTAATGGAGAATGAATAA
Source organism: Cicer chorassanicum (assembly GCA_037974735.1). NCBI lineage: Eukaryota > Viridiplantae > Streptophyta > Magnoliopsida > Fabales > Fabaceae > Cicer > Cicer chorassanicum. Next base: position 21,462,177 of record JBBPBP010000004.1, read on the forward strand.
GAAGAAGAAAACCTAGGATTAATTAGGGTTTTGGGAGAGGCGGCTACAACAATCGAGAAGAAAGAAGCTTAGTGTGGTGGGTTTAAAATTAATATATTTAAATATATTGATATACAACTATTTCTAATAATACTGATACAAAAACTATTATTAATCCTCGTAAATATATCACTTTGTAGTCTTGTAAGACTAATCCAAAGTAGAGGCGACTAAAGCCTTTCTTTTAGGCCTCCTCAAAAACAACTCATTTGTCATAGACTCATTTTTATATAAAATATTAGATATTAAATGTTTCATGCCACTTTTGTAAGGCCTCTTGTGCATTTTATTGTTAGACTATTGCACTAATTTATTTAGGAACTAATTATTAGACCATTGTTATGAGGAAAGCAAATAAGCATAAATACAAATCTACAATGTCTATATATTTACGTTGAACTTATCTACTATTTATGTCAATTTATTTATTTAATTATATTATCTACTTTATTTAAAACAATATTTTATACTTGAAATAAATTTTTTATTTAATTATTTGTCTATAAAATATAATATAATTTCATGACAAATTAGACTCTACAACAAATGTTTGCTTTAAACCTCACATTATATTGGGCCCGACATTGTAGTTTTATTTTAGTCTTTGAAAATTTTATTCATCTTAAAATTAGATTCTGTAATATAAAAATAGATTATTTGATTTTAGTTCCTCTAATACTAATTATAGTAAGACTAAAATAAATATTAGATACATATTATAGAGACTAATTTCAACACAAATAAACTTCTCAAGGACGAAAACAAAACAACAAGAATTAAAGTAAAATGTTGCATATAATTTACAAGAAACAAAAACTATTGTTTCATGGAAATTAAAATAAAAAGTTATATAGACGAAAAACATGTTTAAGACCAGTTTTTTTATACTAAAAACACAAACACACACATGTTGGTCAAAACTCAAAAGGACCAACCATAAGCACACAGAAAAAAGGTCACACATACTAGCAAAAAGACTAAAATTAATCTCCCAAAAGTTTGCTTTAAGCATCACCACCGCCGTTGAGTCAACCCTATATATTCAATGCAGTTTTAAACAATAAATTTTCATCCGAGGAATTTGAATGGCTAAATTTGTGTATGACTAGGATGGTGTGTTTTGTATTTTCTTCAATTGGAAGCAAGTAGAATAAGGTTATTATGTTTGGCCCTTTACATGTGAATGACATGATATAGTTGGTGGTAAAGTTACTATAAGCAAGTGGGATTATCTTCCAAGAATGGTAAAGGATGATAAGCTTTTATGTGTAATGTTTTGAAGCTTAATCGAGTTTTAAGCTTTTCAAAGAATACAACTTGCAAGCCAAATTGGATATCCTCTTAGACATGTTAATATATTGGAGTAGAAGGGAAAATGGTTAATTAAGTTATATAATTAATGTTCTTGAATCCTAATTGAAGTGACTATATTGTTAGATGAACGTCTTGTCTTAGATTTGAATAAGAAACGTCGCAGTTGTATGAGAACTTATATTGATATTTATCATTTTCGTTATATACTCAAAAAAAATTATAGAATAAATTATTCAATATTATATGATAGTAATTTAAGATTTTGTACAAAGGAATTAAGAAAAACAATAACTATTTGGTTGTTAAATAAGGGTTAAATAAGTTTCTAGTCCTTATAAATTTTTTACTTTTAGTATTTGTAAAATAAAAATACAACTTTTATTTCTAAAAAATTATCATACATGCAGTTTTAGTTTCTGTTGTTAAGTCAACATATATTTTTAAATAAATTTTTGTAAATATGTTTACAACAATATAAAAAGTACTTCTACAAAAAATAAGCTTAAAATTTGATTTATAAGTTCATATTTTTATTACTTTTATCTTTAGTTGTACATTTAAGAAATTCATATTTAATTCATCTCAAGTAAAAAAACTCTAAACTTTTGTGATAAGTTTTCTATAATGT
>JBBPBP010000004.1:21464441-21544168 GCA_037974735.1 Cicer chorassanicum
ATTAACATTATAAAACTCTTTACATCGACAATATATATAAATTAAATTCTTATAATAATAAAATAAAAGATCATATTTTATACTGTCTTTTATAAAAACACATTTGAGTTAACAAAAATTAGTGTATTTACTCTAAATATATTAATTTTTGTCCAAATACATATTAAATACATCCAACTTTTTTCCAAATATCTCTTAAAAGGACAAGAGGCAGTAGTGTTCTACGTTCTATACTACAAGACATACTAGTCTTGAGAAAGAAATTCCAATAAGTATGATATATGATGTATAACTATTTAGGACTAATTGGTTTAATTATTATTATTATTATTATTTTAACAGAGATTGAATTACTTTGAGTCAACTACGTCTATTCCATTCCTAGACCGAAATGACTCCTGTTACAAATTTTCAGCCTCAATCATGATATGACATACTAATCTCATTCCTTCTGAAAAAATCAATCAAACACTCAATTTCTTTCTATCATGACAATCTTAACCAAACAATTACATACTAAATGCTGTCCAAAATTCAAAAACATCTTCATCAGACCCATAACAACACCAACATGCACACAAATGCTGCAACTTCCAATGCATTCAAACGCCTTCATTCCCTCTTTCAACAATACCACTGACTATATCTACATTAACAATCGCCAAATCAACGCTTTCATAAAATCAAAGAACACAAAATCAGCACTTGAAGTGTTCCACAACATGCAAATGCGTGACACTGTAACCTACAACTTGATCATTTCATCCTCTTGTTTGCCACCCAAGAAAGCTTTTCATCTTTATTCCGAAATGGGTTTCTATGGAATAAAAGAAACATCAACTACGTTTGCTTCTGTTGTATCTCTTTGTACAAATTCTGGGTTTTGTAGAGAAGGTTCTCAGGTTCATTGCAGGGTTGTAAAGTTTGGATTTTTATGGAATGTGTTTGTTGGTGGGGCACTTGTTGGGTTCTATATGAATTTTGGTCTAAAAGGGGTTGCACTGAAAGTGTTTGATGAGTTGCCTGAGAGAAATTTGAGTGTTTGGAATGTGATGTTTCGTGGGTTTTGTGAAATGGGTTGTGTGGTTGAAGAGTTGCTTGGGTTTTACTCTAGGATGTGTTTTGAAGGTGTGGTGCCAAATGGAGTTACTTTTTGTTATTTGCTTAGAGGGTGTAGTGTTCAAAGAAGGTTTCATGAAGGGAAGATGCTTCAAGGGTTTTTTTTGAAGTTGGGTTTGGTGGAATCTAATGTTTTTGTTGTTAATGCTTTGGTGGATTTTTACTCTAATTGTGGGTGTTTTGTTGGTGCTAGGAAGTGTTTTGAAGAGATACAAGTTGGGGATGTTATTTCATGGAACTCTTTGGTTTCTGTTTATGCAGACAATGATTTGGTAATTGATGCTTTGGAGTTTTTTAATGTTATGCAAATCTGGGGACATAGGCCGTCGGTACGTACGTTCGTCGGTTTCTTGAATTTGTGTAGTAGGACTAAGGATATTGGTTTGGGGAAGCAGATTCATTCTTGTGTTGTGAAATTGGGTTTTGATGAAATGAGTGTGCATGTTCAATCTGCTTTGATTGATATGTATGGAAAATGTTGGGATATTGAGAGTTCTGTGGCTGTATTTGAATGTCTTCCTAAGAGAACTTTGGAGTGTTGCAATTCATTGATGACCTCTTTGTCTCATTGTGGTGGAATTGAAGATGTGGTGGAATTGTTTGGTTTAATGGTTGATGAAGGTCTTATGCCGGATGAAGTAACCCTTTCGACCACATTGAAGGCATCGGTGTCTGCTTCGGCAAGCTTCACTAGCTCTCAGTTACTGCATTGTTTTGCGTTGAAATCCGGTGTTGAAGGAGACTCTGCGGTTGCGTGTTCCCTTATGGATGCATATTCAAGATGCGGTCATGTGGAACTTTCTCATCGGATTTTTGAGAACATTCCAACTCCAAATGCTTTTTGCTTCACTTCTATGATCAATGGTTATGCTCGGAACGGAATGGGGAAAGAAGGACTTTCGATTCTTCATGCTATGATTGAGAAAGGCGTAAAACCGGACAAAGTTACCTTCTTATGCGTGTTAACAGGGTGTAGTCATACAGGACTAGTTGAGGAAGGAAGAATAGTCTTTAACTCAATGATATCTTTTCATAAGGTTCACCCAGATCGGCGACATTTTTCATGTATGGTGGATCTTTTATGCCGTGCAGGACTTCTACATGAAGCCGAAGAGTTTCTGCTAAATGCACCGGGAAAAGGAGACTGTTTTATGTGGAGCTCTTTGCTCCAAAGTTGCAGGATTCACAAGAATGAAGAAATTGGAACAAGAGCAGCGCAAGTTTTAGTTGAGCTAGATCCAGATGACCCTGCAGTGTGGTTGCAAGCTTCAAACTTTTACGCCGAGATAGGAAAATTCGACGCCGCAATGCAAATAAGAGACATTGCTCTAGCAAGGAAGATGTCAAGAGAGATTGGTTGTAGTTTAATTGAGATAAGAAAGTGACACAAGAAAATAAAGAGTTCCTGAATTGATAAATCATCTTTGCTCATTATTCACACAAGATACAACAATCATGGCAAATTTTGGTATAGTCTTGTCTATTTCTGGCTATCCTAAAATTTAAGGGAAAGGCTTCTTTTGTGAGAAGTTTTTTGTGGGCATGCCAAGAAAATAAGGGTAAGCATTTGTGTTCCCTTGTTTGGTGTAACAAACTTAATGATTCCAAAAATAGGAATATAATTTCCCACCCCCTTTTTGTGTATCACATTGCATTATTATTATTACTATTATTATTTTTATCATTATTATTATTATACAAATGTAAAAAAAAATATTGATTGGAATATGCAATAATAAGAGTCATCACTTCTCTTTCATTGAGGCATAGTGGAGATAGTGCAACTGTTACTATTGTGAGTTCTTTAAATGGTTGATGAGTAAAGCAAACTATTACAAATATTTTTTTTCTTGTACTTTAAGTGTTGGCATGTAGAAAAATGTAACACCTTCATCCACTTACAAGCCAAGCCATAAAGCCTCTCCAAATCCTTCATTTTTCCAAAGCTAATCTATGCATATAAATTATAACCAAAGTATTCATAATCATATGCATTAATCAAATCAACCAAATCCTTTGCAATACACCCAACAGGAACAAAAAGTATGGGAAAATTCTTCTTGTTGGTCACCTTACTCGGTTTGCTGATAGCGGCTCGTGGAGTTTCAGGAAGCATGATGTGTGACAACAACATTGGCATGGTTGAAGAACTCAACAACATGGACATAGAGGAAGAAAATGAGGTAGAATTTTCTGACATCCCTTCTTGGACAAGTGAACGCGGTGGAAAGGTTCTTGTCAATGTTGACAGCTTTGGTGCTGCAGGAGATGGAGAAACCGATGATACATCGGTAAGTTCTTTCATTCTAGTCCCATTTTCTATGTTCAACATGAACTTTATACATTTGAGGTTGTTCAACATATGCAACTGTTTTTTTCTGTACTAATCAATTGTGTGATTTATATAGGCTTTACAAAAAGCATGGGAAGTTGCTTGTTCTACACCGAAATCGGTTCTATTGGTTCCTCAAGGACGCCGATACCTCGTTAACGCAACGAAATTCAAAGGGCCATGTGCAGACATGTTAATCATCCAGGTGATGCATATTGCATAAACGAAAAACATTATATAGATTTAATATAGTTTTAGATTTAATCTGCAAGTCATTACAGTTATATAACATGGTATTTGCATTTCCAGATTGATGGAACATTGGTTGCCCCGGATGATCCTAAGACCTGGGATCCAAAACTTCCGCGTGTTTGGCTCGATTTTTCTAAATTGAGCAAAGTTGTTTTCCAAGGTTCTGGAGTTATTGATGGCTCAGGAAGTAAATGGTGGGCAGCCTCATGCAAAAAGAACAAAACCAATGTAATTTTTTGGAACTTTTTGGCTTTGTTATTTTACAAGTTTATAAAAAAACAAACTTATGTTGCAGGCAATACTAATTTTTTCGGTTTTTTTCTTTCTTTACAGCCTTGCAGAGGTGCACCAACAGTAAGAACAACTTTTTTAACTACCGAGTTCCGATTTCTAATCATAAAAGAAAGTATATATTTTTAGCATAAGGTATATGTAGTTTTAACTTTGAAGGATGATTGCAGGCACTAACCATTGATAACAGTTCAGCTATAAAGGTGAAAGGACTAACTATCCAGAATAGCCAGCAGATGCATTTTACGATATCACGATGTGAGTCGGTTCGAATTTTAGGAGTCAAAGTGTCTTCACCGGGAGATAGTCCAAACACCGACGGAATCCATATTAGTGAATCAACAAATGTCCTAGTCCAAGATTGCAAAATTGGAACAGGTTCTCAACTAGAATCAACATTTTTATGCTTGGAACGTGCTTTAGCAATTATGAGATTCAAAGAAAAGGACATGTTTGGTTTCACGATAGAGTGTTTCAATATTTTAATTTGTCAAACATAGATCTTTGTTTACACTCTCAGATAAATCTATAATTTTGCATCTAAAATTTAACTAAAAGTGATAAAAGAAAAATAACTTGTGTTATGTTGAAGTTTTACAATAAATTTACTCTGTATCAACATTTGAACATAAATTACTTTATTCAAAACAATTTTGCACAATTTCGTTTAAAATCTTATAAAATGCTCACACACAAATACATTGACTATTTCTTTGTTATATATATTCAGGGGATGATTGCATTTCAATTGTGAATGCTAGTTCTAATATCAAAATGAAGAGAATTTATTGTGGACCAGGGCATGGAATCAGGTATAATCAAATCTTCATCACTCAATTTATTTCAAAATCAATGTTAATATTTGTTTGGTACTACATTGAAAATTAGGATGCTATGATTGCACAAAGATTTTCGACACAGAATAGTTACTATATTATATGTACTTTTATGAAGAATAAACACCTTTTATCCATCAATAGTCACATCACAAATAATCATAGTCATGAAACTTTTGTGAAACTATCAACTTTTATGTCACTTGATAATGTTAATTGATAACTTGATTAGTTAACATGTTTGAATTCATTTTTGTAAAAATTAAAGTGATATAAAATAGTAAATTATTTTTAATTTTATTTGACATAAAAATTTTACGAGTAGAATTATTCAAATTATGTTTAACTAAAAGAATAAAAAAATTCTCATAAAGAAACAAAGAGATAAAAAATAGTTTGTGTTAAGTTAAACAAATTTACACTAATGTCAAAATTACTTTTTGAAGAAAAACATTTAAGCACAAGTAACTTTACTTTAAACTCAAATTTAATCAAATCAAATTTATTTAGCCCCAAACACAAATGAAATTGATGCCAAAGTAGTGGTTCGCACCCTATTTTTTCTAGAAGTGTTAGTTACATAATTGAACCACACACATAAGATTACGTGACTTGTGGAAACATAAGATATCAAGCTCAAAGTAAAAATAAAAATAAATTTATGAAATAGTTATTACTGACATATTGGGTAAAGTAGTTATTCACTTTCTGAAACACTACTTTTTGGTAGCATTGGAAGCCTTGGTAAAGACAACTCAACTGGTGTAGTCACGAAAGTGATTTTGGATACAGCATTTCTAAAAGAAACTACTAATGGTGTCAGAATAAAGACTTGGCAGGTAGAATTTTCTATTTCCATCTTGGTAAACTTTTTTTAAAAAAAGAAATTATGAAAAAAGATAAATTTTTATTAATCAAAGTGACACTAATGATTATTTTATAATTGTTCTTTAAGAAATTTGAACTCGGTATTTTGAAGTTACGAGTCTTGCTTTTACACCGAGCTAACACCTCAAGTATTAATTAATTTGTTGTCCGAGTCATTAATTAATTTAACTATTAATACTTTATTATAAAAAACCTTTAAATAATTTTTACATATATTAAGAATATTAGGTAAATATTAAATTTATCTATTTTATTTATTGATATTTCAAACTACCCTTCAATTGATATTTTAGTTAAACAATGACATTAAAATGTAGTAAATTAATTAGAGATGTGTTTTGTAAAAAATACTTAATGCATCTAGTAATTTAAAAAATGATTTATATTTGAAGACAAATGTTTTTTTGAATGAAACTTAAGGAAAGTAACAATTTTTTTTTAATAATGATTGGTAAATCGCACCAAGTTTAAGTGCTCCTTTTATCTCATATTAAGTGTCACGTTAGTAAAAAAAAAATCATTCTATGTCTTTTTTGGTGATAAAGTTATTTTATGTTTTTAATATAACAATAATAATTTTATTTCTCCTATTAAAAAAACATATTTTATTTCTATTATATCCAAATTAATACTATGCGTCAATTATACTTTACTACGAGTACTTATGACAATGATTAATATCCAACAATTAATAAGAATAATTTTGTAAATTACTACATGTTTTTCGACACTTAATATGGGACAAAAGGAGTCTAGTTCCAATCATTTAATTTAAAGGAGTAATAATCATCCAACCACAAAAAAAAAAGAAAAAAAAATTCGATCTCATTTAATTGGACATTTTATAATTCTAGAATTATTATTCACTTACATTTGAAAACTGTGGGAATTGATGATATGTTTGAGAATGACAAGGAATGTTTTGTTAATGGCATGTAGGGAGGTTCTGGATATGTTCGAGGGGTACGGTTTCAGAATGTGAGGGTGGAAAATGTATCAAATCCCATTATTATAGATCAATTTTACTGTGATTCGCCAACCTCATGTCAAGAACAGGTATATATCATTTCAAATATTTGAGTTCTTTAATCTTTAAATTATTATTATTATTATAGACTTTATTTATTGTGTTTTTAGTGATGTGTGTTTTTTGTCTTATATTTTTATTAATATTCTATTCAATTTCTAACAAAATTTTCTCAATTGAATCATGATTTTTATTGTGGTAAAAGAAACATATAACATAGATTGTCAAGAGAGAAAAATCATAATAAACATTAGTTTATTGATGAAATTTATGTTTTTTTAAAAAAATTACAGTTGTAATAGATTTTTGTCATTTGATATGCTCATTGAAAAATGTGGCTTAGATCAACACTTCAAATATCAATTAAATAGAATATTAATATGGAGACCAAATTTGCTTGATTAGAATTCTATGAAGAATTGATTTAAGCAATTGAATAAACAAAAATCACTAATCAATGAAACCACACAGATAAAAAAATAATAATAATTAAGCCTATTATATCACTCATATCAAAAGGCTTGCCTACGGTAACATACAGTATAGTTGTGAATATTGGCCTGACCCACATTTTGGGCTGGGCTGCCTTCTTAGTTACATTTCCGAAAATATTTGGGTCATTTGGTCTAGCCCATTGGGCCAGACTGATTACGTTTTTATGCAATATTTTGAAAAATTAAAAGAAAGTTGTTTATCTGCCTCTTATGTTGTCTGACACGCCTCCAAATACACTACTGAAAATTAGGATCCAATAGTGTATTTTATTCAAGTTTGCACTACTAGGATTCTGTAAAATGGACAAACGTAGAGGCTGAATGAGCAATCACCAAATTTAAATAGTTTACTTATTAAATATCATTGGCCCAACCCGATTTTGTTTAAGGCTGGGCTAGTCTGGACCAATATAATTATAAGCCGACCAACCTGTGCCGCGTCGCCGAAGTTGACAACTCTAGTATTGAACAATTTTTTGTTGTGACAATAATTTTATGCGAATAAAATTTAGTTATAAAAGTTTAGTCTTGTAATTTAAAGGGACATATTTCGAATCCCTGTACAAAACAATTGAAAATGGTCATTACTGTTACTAATTAATAATAATATTCCTCTTCCCCAATTTAAAAAAAAAAAACAAAATTTACATGATTGAACTCTTACACTTGTATATGGTATGATTTAATTTCAGTCATCAGCTTTGGAGATAAGTGAGATAATGTATCAAAACATAAGTGGGACTACAAATAGTGCCAAAGCCATTAAATTTGACTGCAGTGACACTGTTCCATGTAGTAGCTTAGTCCTTAGCAATGTTGATTTGGAGAAACAAGATGGCACAGTTGAAACATATTGCCATTCAGCTCAAGGATTTGGATATGGAATTGTTCATCCTTCTGCTGATTGCCTTAATTCAAATGATAAAATCTCTCAAGTTGTTCAATCTCCTCAATCAATTACTTATGAGGATGATATTCGTCACATTGAACTATGATATAAAAAATTGCCTCTCTATTATACACATGCATTATACAATTACCCTTTGATTATATAATCTAATCTAAAATATAAGAAAAGAGGGTGTAGCTATAGTAGTTGTATGTTTGAGGTGAGGTCATAGGCATTTATTTCAAGGGATGTAATATTAAATAATTAGAAGTTATATGAATTTTCATTTCAGAAAATAGATAAACATTGGATCATAAGTGATTCCATATACATTGGAGATTAAGATGAAGATAAGAAGACAACAATTTTAGAATATTGATTGAGATTTTTATTTTAATTACTATTACTATTGTGTTTCCAAGTTTGCATAGTGATATTTTATGGACTTTGTGTTCAATATTCGTGTAACTACTCACCTTCTTGGTTGATATATATATATTTTTTTTTGTAACTAGTCACCTTCTTGGTTGATTTGTGTTTATATAAGATCTTAGTTAAAGTTTGACTTGACATTGAAATGAAATATTTCCTTCTTTTGACCTCTTTTTCAAATGTGAAAGAGTATATTCTTTTTTTATTAAAAAAATTAAGGTGAAGATATTGTGTTTCAGTCCATAGCAGAATGCATTGGAGAGTTCATTGAACATTTACAAAATGATTTATATTTGTTTTTCTCTTATGGTATTATGGTAGTAGAGAATATATTTTTTTAATGAAGTAAAGAGAGTATATTGATGTTAAAAAGAACATGGTCCTAACATTATTGTCCAAAAGCTAACTAGTATTGGTTTTTATTACAAAATTGTTACCTAGTGGTGGGATTGCCTTTGTGGTTCATATAATTAGATTGGACTGAGTTGGACCTAATGTGGTACAAGTTCCAATTATAGAGCCCTTTTCATTGGGAAAGTTGCAAAAATAAAAACTAGTTTCTTTTGTTTTTATTACACACAATTTTTTTTTCTGAGTTTTTCTTTAATTTTAGTTTGTGCGAGTGTGATTGATGGACGCTAATAATTTTGTACATATGCAAATATTTCTCTCGTGTCTAAATCTTAATTGTTGAATTAATCTAACTTATGAGAAAATTAACAACTTATTTGTTAAATGAATTCAAAGATTAAAATTTAACTAAAGAGTTGGGAAAAGTGGTAAAAGATCTAGTACACGAGATATGACCAATAAAATAATACTCTAGTCTAGTTCATAATTAGCATTGAAATCTATTACTTCATGGCAAAATAAATGAATAAATAAAAAGTTGTAGAATCACTAACATCAACTAATGTGAACTAAAAAAAAACTAATCTTGTTGTAAAGTGACAAACATATTTATTAATTCTACAAAACAGTTTATGTGCCTGCAAGTGCAAGGCATTGACAATGTGGTCCAAAACAAAACATGCAATTAATTGGGACCAATTGATTGGCCATTTTATTCAATTAAAATTTTCTTCTTGCTTACATTGAAAAGGAAATATATATCTCTAATAAGAAAAAAAGAGATGAAATTATTTCTTCAGTTGTCTATGTTGCATAGCTTTATTAATTTGTATGTCGATTGCTATAATGTTTGATCTTTTAGTATTTGTTTCTTTCAATTGGTTATTACAACACTACAAGTCTACAATTATTACACCAAAACCAAATTTTGGTCTTACAATTTTGGCTTGTAAGAAACTCAAAGCAACAGACTTGTCAGGCCTGCATTGTCCATGCTCCATGCCACATGTGTTTCAATTCAACAAGAATTTAATCTATGCTATATAAAAAAAAAATCTTTGCTAATTTAGCGATTTGGGTTGTGTACAGTGTGACCGCACGCACTTACACTCACCAAGGCCACTCAATTAAAATCAGACAATTCATATTTTAATTCAAATTTTGATTATTTTTTAATTTAAAATTCGTACTTAAATCTGAACCATTCGATTTTGATCAACGATCCTAAAAAGTGTAACTGCATGTAATCACGAAGTTGTGACCGCACACAACTGAGACCACTAATCTATCTTAGCATCTTCAGTTAAAATCATATTGGATAGACATTACTGCAAAGACAAAACTATATATTGATTATATTCCATGTGTGGATGTAAGAGTCCAATTTTGTGTAGTTGTTATCTAACATGTGGCTTTCACATAGTTTTTTTTGAATTCTACTATAGGGTCTTCTTCTCTGGCTTTTGGACCATTTTATTTCATTCTCTTAATTTTGTACAACAAGACCAATCACCTCAGTACATGTTTGTCCAGGTTGTAGGAAAGCAAAAAATTCACAAGTTAAATTAAATGCAACATTATAAAAATGTAAAAAAAAAATGATTTTGGTGATGCATGTTTAATTGAATTAAAACTAGTAATACCAAATTTGATTAATTTTGTAAAATTTTCTTATTTTTAATGTTTCACTTTCAAAACTTATGGTCCCCTGCTTTTCCCCTTTATATGCACAGCTCATTACAGCAAGAAATGTATCAATGATGTGAATGTACAATTTTTTTAAAGGAACTTTGTACCAAGAACTATGGATTAAACAATTTAAACCGACATGGTGGGCAAAAAGTCATATGTCATGTAAGAAATGTTGTTTATCAGGACAAAATTAAGTCTCTATAGTTTAGGAATATATACTATGAAACTACATTGATATTAAACTAGGAATTATGTAATTTTAAAAAATATTGTATTTGATTTGAGTATGGCTGTTGAAAGAGTGAAAATTTTCTCATGGTTGAAAGTCAAAAGTAAAAGATTTAATGTTGAGATATGTCGATGATAAGTTTCATTTGTGTAAGAGTTCTTGGTTTCGTGTCCCACTTCCTGTTGGATATTTATGTGGTGTAGGGGTTTGATGATAAGAGACTCATTACATGTGATGTGATATCTCTTATATTTTTCCCCCTTTTTTTTTTTGACATATCTTGTGCTCATATTAGGGATATTAATATATTTTTTTGACTTTGTTTAATTCAAAAAACTGTTAGTTTAATTATAAAAAAAATAATGAAGTCATATGTGACTTTATTTTTGATGTGTGAAATGTGATCTACAACTGATTCGATTGATTGAAAATAGTAATAGTAAAATGAGATGACGTTGACTAATTTGACATTCTATTTTTCTTGACTTTTGAAATCAGAAAAATGTATATTTTTTAATAGAAGACCTAATTATTAGTTGATGGTGGATTATATTAAGGTGTTGGCTTGAAAATGGTTCTTAGCAAAATCTAACTTATCAACCGGGTATTTTATGAGTGGTGTGTACATCCACTAAAATGTATATCATATAAATAGTTAGAAGCCTCTCTTATTTATGATTTTAGTTGTTATTTCCTTAGGTTGTTGTAATTCAGTTTTGAAATATCATTTGTCCTAGTTAATATTCATTCTTTTTTGTTAATTAGTAAAAAAAAATTGTTTTTAAAAAACTAATATATTAATTTTAAGAAAAAGTATTCTTTTAAAAAAATGCTTTGTTTTGCAACTTATTTACTACATCCACTAATAAAAATTTGATATAGCGAAAAACGTTAAATTTTCAAAATATGATAAATCTAAATTTGAATTATTTTTGATATATATTGTCAAAGCGTCTCAAATTGCGGCATAAATATTGTGCATATTCCCTATCATTTATTACTTATTATGGAAGTTGTGATCTAAATGACAAAAATGAACCTTCCATGGTAACATAAACCAAAAGGGCACATGTGAATGTGTCTTGTTAAAAAAAATTAAAAAAAAATAAAATTGTGTGGTTGTGCTTCATTTTCAACCGTGGGATAAGGGTCATTCAAATTCATTATAGACCAAGAATTAACAGATAAAGATGTATGCATTTTTCATCCAATGAAATTGTTGATGAGCCAAAGTGATCCGTGAATATATATTGCTAATATGACTTATGTTGTATTTCATTACCAACATAAGGAATTGCAAGGACCATGAGATATAAACAAAATAATAGAGACAAAAAAACTTTGTTTTTAGCTTTTAAATAATTTAATACAAATTGGAAGATTACTCACATGAGCAAATGGATCTTGTTTCAACTAAAAATTCACATGCACCACAAACTATAACAATAGCATCATAGAAACAAAATAGGAAATCTCAAATGGAATAAATTTAAGTTAGATTGCATCTAAATTCTTATATGTTAATTCATTTGCAATTTTTTATAAATGTGTTTTTGTTGCATTCTAAGCTTCAAATTCTAGAAATATCCGTGAACAAAAAGTTGTGACTAGCAAGAAATATCACTACCTCTACTCTAGCACATTTTCTATAAACATTTGCATTCATTATTGAAACTAATTAAGAGGAATTTATTTGGTGTTTGAAATGAACTAATTCCTTCAGGTGATTTTTTTTTTTTGGATTTAAGTATCTAGACAAGATGATAAAAATACCAATAAGAAATTTAAACACGAGTTTAATGTTGTATGTTAAAATCTAAAATATGATATTTAATCTCACAATATCGACATTTGTCAATTAAACTATGAATTAATTAAGCAACTTTCAGTTTCATTTTCTAATTGAATGAATGCATTGTTTCTCCTCATGGATTTACTTTTTAACTTAACGACCAAAACATACATGTACGTTAATTTAAAAAAAAGTCAAAAGATATATAAAACAATAAGTTTCAATGCACAAGAAGTGCCAAGAACCAAAAACAAATACAATCAAAGAGTGTGACAACAAAAACCCCAAAACACAAACATCAACAAAACCCAAAACAAAATAAAAACACGAAAATGTTCCCACAATGTTCAAATTAAAAACACAAAATGAAAAAGTTCTACCACTGATCAATGAAGTTTGTACCGAAAATCTTCGACATGAGTTTTAAGTCGTTGCTAAAATGAAATTTAATATTTTCTTCAAAACATCCATTTGATTAAAAGGAATAAAAGTACTTTGGACTAAGTTGAAAATTTAAGTTAATTTTTGCAGCAAAATATGCTTTTGAAGTAAATAAATTATTTTATCTCAAACCCAATTATGACCAAATTAATTTTATGTAATCAATTGTATTCATAATAATCACATTTACAAAGCACCCTCCAAAACATTTGCAGAAGAGGTAATTGTAGTTAACGCAGATACTTGAATTTTCTAGTGACACATTGTAACTTGAATTTGACCATGATATCTTTCATAATATAAATTTTTATAATTATAAAAAAAAAAAAAAAACATTTGAAATGCTTATATTTTACAATAATGAAAACATTTAAATAATGTTCTTAAAAAGGATCTTAGGCAAAAATATATTAAAAACAAGATCTTAAACACCAAAAAAACAAAAGAAGAAGAATAAGAATAATAAGTAGAAGCAATGTAGAGTGTCATGTAATGGCTACCATGCAGAATTTACCACTCCCATGATTTGTTATTTGCGAATGGACACCTGCAAAGATTCCAACCATCTTTGTGTTGGTCAGCATTCAACAACCCTTTTTGAAATCTTTTGCTCAAGCTATCCAGAATTTTTGTATAATTCCTTTGAGTCAATTACCAAAACCGTGTATCTTAAAATTCGCTTTCCCGCCAAAAAATGACTCTCTTTTGAATTCTCCATAGAGCAACTTATCAAACTGGCAAAATATGCAATATCTAGTCTTGTAGTTGTAAGATACATAAGACTTCTCACAAGTTGTTTAAATTAAGTGCTGTCAACTTCCACTCCTTTGTTTGCTTTTAGCAACCTACTGCCTAGAACAATAGGATTCTTCACTGGATTTGAATTAGACATATAATTGAGTCGAATTCAATTGATAGAATATTTGTTGTTTGTTTTTTCCTTTTTGATTGAAATAATTAAATTAAAGCTTTTTTGTTTAATTGGTCAAATTTGGTAATTAAGTATGATCTGTTTGGTTAAAATTTGGGTTTGTATTTAAAATTGCATGCCTAATCCTAGTTAGTATAACTTGTAAGCTCACCTATTATCCATAGTGATCAATTTATGTTGTCGATCCCAAAATCCTGGTGCGGTGGACGAACTTACTACGAAGATACCGGCCGTGGAAATGCCTTCGAACGGGTGCGGCGCTCGCGACTGCGCGTTGCGCCCTTATCGCAGACCACTATTGCGACCCAACTCGTGATATGATTTGTTCCTGTGTTTTCTGGAACACGCAAATTTTTTCTAAATTTTTTATTTATTCATTAAGGTATTTGGGTTACTGTTACTACTATCACCCATGTTTAATGCAACTTTTTTTTTATTGTTAAGTTTATTAACATAGGCCAAATTGAGTTACTGTTAATTAACTATCAACAAAAGCATAAATAGAAAACTATTTATAAAAATACTATTTGTTAAATCAATTTGGGGGATTTTGTGTGTGTGGTTGCGTTATGTTGCTGGTCTTAAGCTAAATTGGATGGCTTATATTGAATTTGTTAGTGCAAGAGTTAGCAATTGTATTGAATTCAATATCCGTTAGTGCAAAAGTTAGCAATTCTACATCTAATTGAATTGAATTTAAATGATTCAATATCTGTTGTTTATTTTTTCCTTTTAGATTGAAATAATTAAACTTCAATCTATATGGTATTATTTTTGTTATTTAGAGTGATGGACAAAAAGTGGACTAGACTTCATAGACTTAATTAAGAGTATCGGAAAGATGTAAAATCTTTTTTAGATTTTGCCTTGGAGAACCTCAAGGCCGCACGACTTTATGTCCTTGTGCCAAGTGTAGAAATCGTCGTTGGAGAAGAAGAAAAGTGGTCAGTGGTCATCTAATAGGATTTGATTTTGCACAAGGCTACGATGTTTGGGTAAACCACGGAGAGCAAATATCATTGCCTAATGAAATTGATGATCATGTGGAAGATCAAGAGGACTCACGTGATGACATCAATGGCTTACTTCATGACACATTTAGGCACGTTGAAAAAGTATAAGGAGGCAACGATGGACCCAATGAGGATGCTAAGAAGTTTTATAATTTGAATAATGAGGCGAAACAAGAGTTGTATCCGGAATGTAAAAACTTCACTACTTTATCATTTATAATTCGACTTTACTTGTTAAAGTATCTTCATGATTGGAGTAATGTATCGTTCAATGCTCTTTTAGAGTTATTGATGTTGAGACAAAATCTCTCAATTGATTTTAATGATAACAAAATTACTTAAGAGATTATGATTGTGGTTAATACTAATCTGTGCTTTTGAGTGAATTATTATAAGAAAACAGGTTAATCATCATTTAGAACAAAAGGAAGAAAAATCTAGATTAATTCATTAAGGTTTCAAGCTGGAGGATGGCCAGAACCTTGAGAGGATGGGTCTTCAAGTTGAGATTTTCCATCCTCGCGGGAATAACGTTTTTAATCCATCATAAGAGATCAAACCAGCATGAATAAACAATTATATGAAGCATTTGATCAAAAGAAATCACAAGGCTAGCTATACAAGGTCCAAGGATAGCTTGTAGCTTTGGGATTCAAGAAGTGACATGTTTGCAAGTCTCCATGCCATGTGAAAAGGCTAAGGGCAGCCATATATTTCACTCTTGAGTGATTGGAAAAATAAAGCAAAGTCAAGATATTGAAAGGCAACTGCAAACAAGCTCAAAATAGAAGTCACAAGTCTTGAAGAATGAAAAAATCAAAAGGCTACACAAGACCAAGACAAAAGGCTACGCAGAGGATGGACTGCTAGGTCCAAGGATGGCTGGATGGCAATGTTGTAATTTCAGCACAAAGACCATTGGACAAATCTTTGCATCCTCCTCAACGGTCATGATGTTTTTAACACATGAAAGAGCTATCAAGGACTCTATAAAAAGGGCAGGAAGCTCTTCATTACAACACACACCAATATTGCAGAAAAAGATCAAGAATCATATCATTTATCTTAAGCAATATTCATCCTCTCATCACACTTTCTCTATTCATACACTAGATATTTTGAAATATCTTTTAGAAAGTGTTTTAGTTGAGAGAAATCAAATCATACTCATATTACTCTGTAAATTTTCAAGTTAGTTGAACTTGAAAACATTTGAAAGTTGATTGTAAGCTTGGTGAAGCTTGAGAATACACAAAGTGTAATCATCCTCTGCAAGAGGCTGATCTGTTGATCTTTAGTGAAATCTCACAAGGTTGTGAGGACTGGACGTAGCCATCATTGGGTGAACCAGGATAAAATTTGTGTGTCTATCTCTTTACATTTTCTTGCACTTATTCTGAGTTTACTTAAAAATTTAAAAACCATTTTCCAGTTCGCATCCTCACTGAGAGGACAGAAACTCATACACTTTGAAAACAATTTTTAAACCTCAAAATCCCTATTCAACCCCCCTTCTAGTGATTTTTAGCTCCATCAATTGGCATCAGAGCAAGGTTCTCTAGAAATATTACACTTAACAGTGTAAGAGAAAAAAATCCAAAGAAAAAATGTCAAAAGCTAAGTATGTTCCTGAAGGAGGATCCTCTACTAGACCTCCTTACTTTGATGGTACAGATTACTACCACTGGAAAAGTAAGATGAGATTATTTCTCATATCTCAAGATAACAACATGTGGTCTGTTATTGAAAATGGGGATCATGTCATCAGAGTCAACAACACAGATGCAACCTCCGATGAGAAACCTCAAGCACAATGGACGTCTGATGAAAATGCTAAGGTACTCCTAAACTCTAAAGCTCATTTATTTCTAACGTGTGCTTTGAGCAGGGAAGAATATGATAGAGTTGAAGAATGCAAAAACGCCAAAGAACTTTGGGATACTCTAAGGATTCATCATGAAGGATCAAGTCATGTGAAGGAAGCAAGGATTGACATGGGAGTAAGAGAGTTCGAGTTATTTGAAATGAAGGAGGAAGAAACGATTGATGAAATGTTCTCAAGATTGACAATCATATTAAACAATCTCAGATCTCTTGGAAAGGTATATTCCGTTCAAGAGAGGATAAGAAAAATCTTGAGGAGTTTACCAAAAGAATGGAGACCAATGGTGACTGCCATCACCGAAGCAAGAGACTTGGCCAACATGAAATTAGAAGATTTGGTTGGAACTCTAAGAGCTCATGAACCTCTGTTGCTGGCTGACAAACCAAGCAAAAAGGGAAAAATGATAGCTCTAAAAACAAGCCAAACAGAAAGCTCATCCTCCAAAAGAGCTGAAGAAGTTACTAAGAAAGAAAGTGCAGACTATCCTCTATATGAGGATGAAGATGAACTAGCTCTCATTTCCAGAAGGATCCAGAGGATGATAACTCGTAGAGGACAGGACAAAAGATCTCCTCAAAAAGAAAAATCTGACAAAAGTCAGATTACTTGTTTTGAATGCAACAAGTTGGGTCACTACAAAACTGAGTGTCCTCTAAACAAAAAGGGATCAAGAAGATTTCCTTCCAAAAACAAGTCCATGATGATCACGTGGGATGATAGTGATGACTCATCCTCGGAGCAAGAAAAGGAAGAAGAGGCCAACCTCTGTCTCATGGCAAATACAGAAAATGGAAAGGTAAGCATATCTGAACTTTGTCCAAATTGTGAACAATTAGAAATAGAGTTTGACAATCTTTTAAATGACTCAAACACTTTATCTCAAAAATGTGGATTTCTTAAAAACCAACTTTTTGAAATAAAGAAGCTAAATGAGGAACTACAAGCTAAAAATAAAAAATATGAACAAACAATTCAAGAGCTGCAGTTATCTCATGAAAAGTTGTCTGAGCAACACTCTATTTTAAACAACAAGACTGTCAAAAACAATCCTCCAGAAGAGGATGCAGAAAATGAAATTTTGAAAATAGAGGTTAAAGAACTCAAAAATGATCTTTCCAACTTTGTTAAATCCACTGATACTTTTCAAAAGATTATGGGATCACAATCTGGAATTTTTGACAAAGCTGGGATTGGATTTAAAAGCTCTCAAAAACAAAAACTTTATGAAAAATTTTTTATTCCAAAGAAACAAGAGGATAGACCAAGATGCACCTTTTACAAAAAGCTTGGACATACTTTTAAAAGATGTTATGTCAAGAAAAGGGCAGATAACATCAAGAAAGGATGTTCATATTGTGGTAAACCTGGACATCAAGATTCTATTTGTTATCACAAAAGAAAATTCCTCACAAGAGGACAGACTAACCCACAAGGACCCACCTCTATATGGGTACCTAAGTCACTATTAAACTCAAACTCAGGTACATCCTCTAATCAACAAAAGAAGGCCTTGGTTCTTGGACAGTGGCTGCTCAAGGCATATGACAGGGGATAGAGATTGTTTTATTTCATTGGAAATAAAGGATGGAGGATCGGTCACATTCGGAAATAACGATAAAGCTCAAATAAAAGGTAACGGTATCATTGGTAATAAAAATTCTGCCAAAATTGAAAATGTTCAATATGTAGATGGTTTAAAACATAACTTGCTTAGCATTAGCCAACTTTGTGATAGTGGTTTTGAAGTTATTTTTAAACCCAATCTATGTGAGGTTAAACACTCATCCTCGGGTAGAGTTTTCTTTTCCGGTTTTAGAAAAAAGAATTTATATGAGCTATATCTTGATGATTTACCTACTAAATCTTGTTTTGTATCCATTGAAAGGGATAAATGGGTATGGCACAAACGGGCTGGTTACACAAGTTTAAACACTATTTCTAAATTGTCTACATTAGAATTAGTTAGAGGCCTTCCAAAAATTGATTTTGAAAAAGACAAAATTTGTGAAGCTTGTGCCAAAGGAAAACAAGTTAAAAGTAGCTTTCATTCTAAAAATGTTATTTCCACAAACCATCCTCTTGAGCTACTTCATATTGATCTTTTTGGTCCTATTAAAACTCCTAGCCTTAGTGGAAAAAGGTACGGATTTGTAATTGTTGATGCCTTTTCACGCTTTACTTGGGTCTTATTTTTAAAACACAAAAATGATGCCTTTGAGGCTTTTCATTATTTTTGTAAAAAGATCCAAAATGAAAAGGGATCAAAAATTATCTCCGTAAGAAGTGACCATGGAGGTGAATTTGAAAATGAATCTTTCAAAAATCTTTTTGATGAAAATGGTATTTCTCACAATTTTTCTTGCCCAAGAACTCCTCAACAAAATGGAGTTGTTGAGAGGAAAAATAGAACTTTGCAAGAAATGGCTAGAACTATTTTGAATGAAGCCAACATTGAAAAATATTTTTGGGCTGAAGCAATTAATACCGCTTGTTATGTTTTAAATCGTGTATCCATTAGAAAAATTTTAAACAAAACTCCATATGAACTATGGAAAGGAAGAAAACCAAACATCTCATATTTTCATATATTTGGGTGTTATTGTTACATTCTAAACAATAAAGAAAATTTGGGAAAGTTTGATTCAAAATCAGACAAAGGATTATTTTTAGGATACTCCACTTCATCTAAAGGTTATAGAGTTTATAATCTTAGAACTCAAACTGTGGAGGAATCCATGCATGTTATTTTTGATGAGTTTGATGACTTGTGCTTAGAAAAAATTGATAAATCTGAGGAAGATGAACCTTCATCCTCCAACGCACCCAGTCCAAACGAAGAGGACGAATCTGCTCCATCCTCTCAGCAACCTCCACGAGGATGGAAAACAGTCACTTATCATCCTCCAGATCTGATTATTGGAGACACGGCTGATGGAGTAAGAACAAGGCAGTCCCTACGAGGAAATACAGCAACCATGGCTATGATTTCACAAATTGAACCAAAAAATATTGATCAAGCTATTTGTGACAAATCATGGGTTGAAGCCATGATGGAAGAACTATCACAATTTGAAAGAAACAAGGTATGGAACCTTGTACCTCCTCCACTTGAAAAATCCATCATTGGAACAAAATGGATTTTCAGAAACAAACTGAATGAGGATGGAGAGGTAGTAAGAAACAAAGCAAGGCTTGTTGCTCAAGGATAAAATCAACAAGAAGGAATTGACTATGATGAAACATTTGCACCGGTTGCAAGACTAGAAGCCATACGCATCCTCCTAGCATATGCCACCCATAAAGGTATAAAATTATACCAAATGGATGTCAAAAGTGCCTTTTTGAATGGATTCTTAAATGAGGAGGTTTATGTCAAACAACCTCCTGGATTTGTGGATGAAAAGAAGCCCAACCACATATTCAAACTCTCAAAAGCTCTTTACGGATTGAAACAAGCTCCTCGAGCTTGGTATGAGAGGTTAAGCTCTTTTCTTAAGGATAATGGATTCATTAGAGGACAAATTGATACTACTCTCTTCAAGAAAACTTCTAAAGAAGATTTATTAATTGTCCAAAATTTATGTGGATGACATAATTTTTGGATCAACAAATGAAGAGATGTGTGAAGAATTTTCAAATCTTATGCAAAGTGAGTTTGAGATGAGTATGATGGGTGAGTTGAAATTTTTTCTTGGTTTGCAAATCAAACAACTCAAAGATGGTATTTTCATCTCACAAGAAAAATACACTAAAGATCTTCTCAAAAAATACAACATGAGTTCAGCCAAGAGTATGGGAACTCCTATGCACCCATCCTCCACGCTTCACAAAGATGATGAAGGAACTCCAATTTCTGAGAAAGAGTATAGAGGGATGATTGGATCCTTATTATACTTAACCGCAAGTAGACCGGACATAGTCTTTGCTGTAGGTCTTTGTGCAAGGTTTCAATCCTCTCCCAAAGAATCTCACCTTACAGCAGTTAAGAGGATTCTGAGATACCTTGTTGGAACAATAAACTTTGGAATCTGGTATGAGAAAAACTCAGATCTTGATCTCATAGCCTACTGTGATGCTGACTATGCGGGAGATAAAATCGAAAGGAAGAGCACAAGTGGAGGTTGCCAAATTCTTGGTAAATCCCTAATCAGTTGGTCATGCAAGAAGCAAAGCACAATTGCCCTTTCAACTACAGAAGCTGAATATGTATCAGCTGCTCAATGCTGCTCTCAAATCCTATGGGTAAGAAATCAATTTGAAGATTATTCACTAAGGTACACTAAAATTCCTATCCTCTGTGACAATACTAGTGCAATTAATCTTTCAAAAAACCCCATACAGCATTCTAGATCTAAGCATATAGAAATTAAACATCATTTCATAAGAGATCATGTCCAAAAAGGTGACATTGAATTAATTTTCATTGACACTGAAAATCAATTGGCAGACATTTTTACGAAACCTCTTCAGGAGGATCACTTCAAAAACATTTTGGAAAAACTTTCTATCATTAATTTTTCTAAAATTAATTGATTTAGTGTTTTATCCATTGTATCATGTATATGCTTCTCTTATTTTTAATTGTTTAATTTTTATAATTAATCTTTGAAGTGATTTATCAAAACTGGCTGCGTAAGTAGTTTTTTTTTTAAGTTAGAAAGGTGAGAGGACGGGAAATAGACTCAGAGGATACAGTTTCCTCTTTTGGGAATCTCCTTGAAACACGCAAGCACGCGCCTCTCTCCCCATTGGCCGGTTGCATGGCGTGTTCCCCTTGGCTGCTGCATTAAATGCACAGACGGCCTTGCCTGTCCATTCTCCCATGCGCCTAAAGCCCAGCGCCTTCATCATCATGACTGCCTAGGGAACCTTCACACGCCTCCTCTCTTAACTAGTCACTTCATCTCTCATCCTCCTCTACTTAATGCGCTGATCATCTTTCCTCTTCATCCTTCAAACCTCATTCAGAAAATCAGAACTCATCTTCCTTTTGTGTTTCTCTTCAAGAGGATCAATTTGAATTTATTTTAGAAAAACCAGTTGTTGTTACCCATGCATCAATATCTAAAATAAAATTGGTTAAATTTTTTTTCTCTCTTATTTTTCTTTTCCTTATTTTTTTATCTTTATCTTTTGTTTTTATTTTTTATTTTATTTTATTTTAATGTTTTTATTTTATTTTAATGTTTTTATTTTATTTTAATATTTTTTATTATTTTACTTTTATATATTTTTTTATTGTTTCTATTTTTTCGTCCTTCTCATGTTTGCCTCTTTAAAACTGCATCCTCCATCATATATGAGGATGAACCAAAAATTCAGAAAGTGAAAAAAAACCTTGAACGTTTCTGATTGATATCTCTCTCTCCTATACATCTTTTTCCAATGAGCATTAAATGCAAAACGGCTACTTCTCTCTTGAAACTTCAAACCTTCATTAACCTATAATGAATGCCTAATAACTCTTTTTCAATGCCTACACTATCCTTCAAATTCTTTGATCAAACCTTCAAACCACTCTTATCACTCAAAAACTATGATCATTTACCCTTCTCTTGGTCTTGGAGTGGGTTACCAACCATCTTATCAACCTCCTCAACCCGATCCTCCTCGTCCTTCACCTTCATCCTCGTCTGACGAGCCATCCTCCTCAGAATAGATTTATGACTCTTATTTTTTTGATGCTGCCAAATTCAGGGGGAGAATGATTATGATGTTTTGATGCTATGTTATTGCTGCCATGTTATGATTAAGTTGATGTTGTATTAATGTTTTGATAATGTTTTGAAAAGACTATGTTTATGCAATTATAATTTCTTACACATTTTAGTCTTTCATTCATATCCCTAGCATACATTCAGGGGAGTAACATTTTTATCACTTAAAATTTTAAAAATAAATTACTCACTTGATTCAGGGGAGCATAAACATTTAACATCATCATATTTAAAAATCATAATCTAAAGAATTTTGTCATCATCAAAAAGGGGGAGATTGTTGAAACAAAATCTCTCAATTGATTTTAATGATAACAAAATTACTTAAGAGATTATGATTGTGGTTAATACTAATCTGTGCTTTTGAGTGAATTATTATAAGAAAACAGGTTAATCATCATTTAGAACAAAAGGAAGAAAAATCTGGATTAATTCATTAAGGTTTCAAGCTGGAGGATGGCCAGAACCTTGAGAGGATGGGTCTTCAAGTTGAGATTTTCCATCCTCGCGGGAATAACGTTTTTAATCCATCAAAAGAGATCAAACCAGCATGAATAAACAATTATATGAAGCATTTGATCAAAAGAAATCACAAGGCTAGCTATACAAGGTCCAAGGATAGCTTGTAGCTTTGGGATTCAAGAAGTGACATGTTTGCAAGTCTCCATGCCATGTGAAAAGGCTAAGGGCAGCCCTATATTTCACTCTTGAGTGATTGGAAAAATAAAGCAAAGTCAATATATTGAAAGGCAACTGCAAACAAGCTCAAAATAGAAGTCACAAGTCTTGAAGAATGAAAAAATCAAAAGGCTACACAAGACCAAGACAAAAGGCTACGCAGAGGATGGACTGCTAGGTCCAAGGATGGCTGGATGGCAATGTTGTAATTTCAGCACAAAGACCATTGGACAAATCTTTGCATCCTCCTCAACGGTCATGATGTTTTTAACACATGAAAGAGCTATCAAGGACTCTATAAAAAGGGCAGGAAGCTCTTCATTACAACACACACCAATATTGCAGAAAAAGATCAAGAATCATATCATTTATCTTAAGCAATATTCATCCTCTCATCACACTTTCTCTATTCATACACTAGATCTTTTGAAATATCTTTTAGAAAGTGTTTTAGTTGAGAGAAATCAAATCATACTCATATTACTCTGTAAATTTTCAAGTTAGTTGAACTTGAAAACATTTGAAAGTTGATTGTAAGCTTGGTGAAGCTTGAGAATACACAAAGTGTAATCATCCTCTGCAAGAGGCTGATCTGTTGATCTTTAGTGAAATCTCACAAGGTTGTGAGGACTGGACGTAGCCATCATTGGGTGAACCAGGATAAAATTTGTGTGTCTATCTCTTTACATTTTCTTGCACTTATTCTGAGTTTACTTAAAAATTTAAAAACCATTTTCCAGTTCGCATCCTCACTGAGAGGACAGAAACTCATACACTTTGAAAACAATTTTTAAACCTCAAAATCCCTATTCAACCCCCCTTCTAGTGATTTTTAGCTCCATCAATTGAAAGAAGTCAGGCCTGATCTGAACATTCCCGAATCTTTTAACAAAACAAAAGCCATAATCAAGGATTTAGGCCTTGATTATAAATAAATTCATACATGTCCAAATGATTGTATGTTGTATTGGAAAGAGCATGAAAATGACGATACCTACAACACTTGTAAAGCTTCATGATGGAAGGAATTTACTCAAGTAGATTCAGAGTTTGAGGATCCAAAGTATGATCATAAAGTTTTTGCAAAAGTTTTGAGGCACTTTCCACTAATTCCAAGATTTCATAGACTATTTATGTGTTCGAAAACAGCTGAGTCAATGAGATGGCATGAAGAAGGTGAATTAGAGGATGGTAAATTAAGGCATCGTGCTGATGGCCAAGCATGGAAGGACTTTGACATGCTTCATCCCGATTTTGCTTTTGAGCGTCGTAATGTAATGCTTGGCATATCAAGTGATGGTTTCAATCAGTTTAGAACTATGAGCATATCGCACAATACAAGGTCTGTCATTGATTCCTGGATGACAATCACTAGGAAATCTGAGTATACAATGTTTTCGTTATTGATTCTTGGACCACAATCACCAGGAAATGATATTGATGTGTACTTTCAGCCGTTGATAGAAGAGCTAAAGGAATTGCGGTAATTTGGAGTAGAAATATATGATGCCTCAAAAGATCAAATATTTCAATTGCAAGCATATCTACTATGAACTATTAGTGACTACCATGGGTATGCTATGTTGTCAGGTTGGAGCACTAAAGGAAAGTTGGCATGTGCGTGTTGCAATTATAAAAGTAATTCAACCTACTTGAGACACAGTAACAAAATGTGTTATATGGATCATCGTGTTTTTTTACCGGCTAGTCATGTTTGGAGGGCCAATAAAAGGCCATTCAATGGAAAGAAAGAACATAGGTCTGCACCACATATGTTAGAAGGTATAGAAATCGTGGAAAACTTAAACGATTTTGACAATGAATTTGGAAAGAAGAATAAGAAGAAAAAAATGATGGTATATGGAAGAAGAAGTCAATATTTTTTGAGTTGTCGTATTGCGCTCAAAATACTTTACGTCATAATCTTGATGTAATGCATATTGAGAAAAACATATGTGATAGTATTATTGGGACTCTTTTGAACATATCAGGAAAGACAAAAAATCATGTTAATGCTTGTTATGATCTGCAAGATATGAGAATTAGAAAAGAACTTAATCCAATAGAGATTGGTTGAGGTCGGACAAAGTTTGCAAAGTCATCCTTCTCAATGAATTCCCAAGAGAAGTCTACTTTTTGCAGTGTTTTGAAGGCTGCCAAGTTACCCAGTATGAGTGCTTTTAACATTTCAAAATGTGTGCATGTTGGCGATAAAAAGATATTTGGTTACAAGAGTCATGATGCACATTTCATGTTACACTACTTATTACAAGTAGCAATAAAGATCACAATGCCAAATCTAGTGGCTGGATCTTTAATTCGTCTTGGGTCCTTTTTCCGCTCTTTGTGTCAAAAAGTTGTCCAAGTGCAAGATTTGGATTATCTAAATGGAGAGATTACTGAAATACTGTCAATTGGAGATGGTTTTTCCTCTAAGTTTTTTTTTTTTTTTTTGATGTAGTGGTTCATTTGCCTATTCATCTTGTACATGAAGTTAGATTGGGTAGTCCCGTTCAATTCTGATGGATGTATCCCACATAAAGAAATTTATGTAGACTTAAAAGTTATGTTCGTAATAGAGCTCATCAAGAAGGTTTTATTGCTGAGGGACACTTGGCTGAAGAAGCTTTGACTCTTTGCTCAAGATATTTGCATAAAAATGTAGATACAGGGTTGAATAGAATGAGTAGAAACTATGAGAACAATGATTCTTGCAAAGTATATTAAGATGATTACTTTTCATGTATTGGTCGACGTTTATGAAGGAAGCAAAATGGTAAAGTATTTTCAATAGACTCAACATCAAAAGCTTAAGCCCATCAATATATATTGTTCAATTGCGATGATATTCAAACATAAGGTACCATAATAGTTTATTGTTTATCCCCTATTTGTATACAAAACGTATCTTAGAGTTATTTTTAACAACTAATAGTGTTACCTTTATAAAGAGTACGATGAATGTGTTATCAGTCACACTAAAGGACGAAAGTGGATTAAGGCCAAAAGACAAGGTCAACATTTTAGTAAATGGTTAAAAATTTGAGCCTTGGAAAATGATGTGTCAGTTCACCTCAAAGCATTACCTAGAGGTCCAAATGTTGCTGCAAATAGGTTTTCAGGTTACCTCATCAATGGTTATAAATTTCACACAATGAAACCTGATGCAAGGCGCAAAACTCAAAATTCTAGTGTAATTTTGGTTTCTTTGACCAAAAGTTTTGCAAGTTCTAAGGATGAAAATCTTAAAACAGATCTTGTCACTTACTATGGAGAAATTAATGACATAATTGAGTTAGACTATTATAGACAACTCAAATTTGAGTTGTTTAAGTGTGATTGGTTTGAGGCTAAAGAACACAAATGTGGGATCCCCTGTGTACATTTCAACAAAAACTGTTACCAAAATGATTCATTTGTCCTGGTGTCTCAAGTCCACCAATGTTTTTATGTGCAATATCATTTCGATGAAAATAAACATTATGTTATGAAAATCGTTCCTATAGATCTGTTTAACATGGGCGACCAATCAAATGCTACAACTCAAGAAGAATATTTGGATGATCCATTTTACGATATTGGAAATCTAAATGCATCAAATAATGAAAACGACCTCAATTGGGTTAGGGAAGATATTCCAGCAACAATAGTTGAGAAGCCTGCATATGTTATGAAGGAATTTGAAGACATAGATGATTATGATTTGGACGATGAAGAGCTATAAATTTGTATATTTTATTTGTCATTTTCAAAAAATTGTTCTATTGGCTTATTTTTATATTCCTCTTAATGTTTTGTTTATAGTTTAAGTCTCAATACATTAAATCGGTATTAATATATTGACTAAAAAGGGTTTTGTTTATTGTCCTCTTACTGATATTTCATATATATTTTTTTCTACAGAAAATGAATAAGGAAGCAAGGTTAAAACAAAATATGAAAGCTCATGACCAAGTTGAAAGAAGTACTTCCAAATTTGAGCTAGTTGAAGCAAGATCAAGCAATGAATTACTAAGGAGATTCAAAATCAAGCGTGAAAAGATAATGAGAGGCATCAGAGTAACTAATGAAGATATCGTTGGAACTAAAGAACCCATTAGCAAGCAAAACAACTCATCAACTAATAAAATAGGTAGTTCCAAGGCTACAGAGTTAGACAAGCAAATTCAAGGAGTCAAGCATCCTTCAATTAAGATTGAACTTCAAGCACAATTCAAGTTATCAAATTTTGCAGCAATTGGTCAAACAAATATAACTTCAAATAGGGATCTTTGTTCAACAAGAAAGTTTCAAATGAAGCATCAATGACTAACAATCAAGGATCAAGACAAAACCAAGATCCAAGTCCCATTATGAATCAACGAAAATCACCTATGCATAATCAAAAAGCCAAAAAAAGTGTGGATAATGAAGAACTTTAGTCACCAATGAGAAAGGCATCGGGAGAAAATGACATATCAAGAACAAAACAAAAAGCCAAAAAAATGGTGGAGAATGAAGATGACGATGTAATGACAAGTCATCAAAGTGAAACAAATAAAACCAAAAGAATGCCCTTGTGCAAATCAATGTTAATTGAAGATTTTCTTAAGGAAAATAATGAACTTGATGATGATGAAGAGTTAGGAAATGATATAGAAAGTGAAGAGGAAGAATATGTCATGGAAAAAGAAAATGAAGACCAAGATGAAGATGATGAATGTAATGGTAATAATCAAATATTAATTTGTCATATATATTTGTGACTCATCTTTAGAATTTTATCTTATCTTATATAAGCTTAATGTCAAAATAGGGACAACTAAGAAAAAAAACAAGGGGACCAACTCGTGCTTGAAAATACATGGAAGAAAATTCATATAGAAGTCATCATAGACAATGACGAAGAAGTGATAGGACCTGATGACAAAGTTGTAACTGACTTGGGTTATTTCCTTGGCACTATCAGAAGGAATTCAACTGTTTGTCCCTTGATTTATACAAACTTTAAGAAACTGTACAAAAATCACGAGGAACTTATATGACCTTATATTCAAGTATAAGAGTTTAATTTTCATATTTTATTTGATCGTCAAATAGTTATCACATGTTGATCACAATAATGTTTTTTAGAGTAAATTTATTATTCCTGAGAAAGGAAAGAAAACTGTTTTTTCTCGAATAAATGATGCATGAAGACGTTACAAATGTTATATCAAGAGGACACATTTTTTGAAATACTTAACCTTAACGGAAAGGTTAAAAAAACGGGCCTAAAAGCATACCAAAACCTCATTTCCAGAAATTGTTGAAATATTGGAATAATATTACCATCCAAGTAAGTGTGTACATACTTTACATTATTTTTAGTCGCTCTGTGTTGTATATAATCTTTTGTATGTATACATATCCTACTTTAATTTTTTCACTTACATTGTAGAACATTAGCAAGAAAAATGTTGTCAATAGGGCTAACTAGAAGTTTATGCATCAAATGGGAACAATAAATTTTGCTAGAATTCGGGCAAAAGAGGTACAATATTTATTCTTATTTATGTGTCTTTGTTATATATAAATAACAAGTTGTCCTAATAAATTTTTATTACTCTATTTTCAATTTTTTACCAATAAAGCGGGCAAAGAAGAAA
The DNA here is from genome assembly GCA_037974735.1 of Cicer chorassanicum. Classification (NCBI taxonomy): domain Eukaryota; kingdom Viridiplantae; phylum Streptophyta; class Magnoliopsida; order Fabales; family Fabaceae; genus Cicer; species Cicer chorassanicum. The sequence continues at coordinate 21,493,358 of JBBPBP010000004.1, forward strand.
AATGGGGAAGAAGTCACCCAAGCTGGAATGTTTATCATAACTCGTCAGCAAATAAAAGGAAAAATTGATGAAGAAACAAAGGATGTCATTGTATGTTTTTCTTCTCATTATATACTTTTAATGTCTAAATTTTCAACTTTTAACATTGATTTTTTTACTATCAGGCTAAACTTCAAGATTCCATTCAAAACTCTAGTGAGCCTCCTAACCAAGCCTTTCAATCATTGTTCGGTAAAGAAAAGCCCGATAGAGTTCGTTGTTATGGAAGAACAACTACACCAACAATGTGTTGAGACAAAATCTCTCTCAAATAGTTTTAATGATAACAAAATTATTTAATGATTATGATTATGTTTGAATGTCTAATATGTGCTCTTGAGTGTATTTCATTAAGCAACAGGTTCCTAATCAACTCTAGTATTAAGAAGAAAAATCTGAAGTAATTCAACAAGTTTTTCTAAACTGGAGGTTGAACTGGAAGATAGACATTCATGGGAAAAAGATCAGCCATTCTTCAAAAGAATATATGGGATCACAGAAATTATGATTCCAAGGCACCTTGAGGACAAACAGTAGTGATTGTGTCAAAACAAGCAAAAGATGTTACAAGCCAATAATAAGAGGATGATGAGCAGATCAAAGTTCATCCTCTTACCTAGGGAAGAGTCAAAATAAAAAGCTGATACCTAAGCATGAAAAGGCAGTACCTAGACAACATTGGAAACACAAAAAGAAAAGAAAAGCTCAGGTCCGTATCTCAAGGGAGGTTAGGACTTCAGAATGAGGTTGAACTTCAAGCTCATCCTCCTGAGCTCATATTTGCAAGGACAACTGGATGGCAATATAGTAAATAAGAACAAGAACCTTGGACACTTGCATAAATCTTCAACGGTCACTTACATCCTTTTGCTTGGAAAAAGAGGTTCATAACCTCTATAAAGGAAGATGATCTCTTAAGCTCAAATCATAACAACTACTTAAAAAAGGGTAATTTTCTCAAAGCTAAGAAGATCATTTCCAACCTCTCTTTGCACTTTCTACAAATCCTAAACTATATCTTTAGAATATCCTCTTAGAAAGTTCTTGTAAAGAGAAAGATCATACAATCCATCTCAAATCTTTTACTCTGTAAATTCCATGTTGTTTTACACTTGGTTATCTTTGTAATCAGAAAAGGAAAAGAATTGTAAGCCTGGTGAGGCTAGGAATATACATTTTGAAAAGAGGTCCGTAAAGAGGACAGGCCAGTTTGAGCCTTAGTAAAACTCACAAGCGTGTGAGGACTGGACGTAGCCATTATTGGGTGAACCAGTATAAATCTTGGTGTGTCCTTCTCTAAACTTTCTTACTTATATTTAACTGTGTATTAAAGTTTTTAAATTAACCACACGTTAATATTCATCCTCTCACAGAGGATACATATTCAAAAGAAAAATTTAAAATCCCCAATATCTCTATTCAACCCCCCTTCTAGTGATATTTTAGCCACTTCAATTGGCATCAGAGCAAGGTTCTCTTGAAAACTACACCTAACAGTGTAAGAGAAAAAGATCAAGAAACAAGAAAATGTCTAAGGCTAAGTATATACCAGAAGGAGGTTCATCCACCCGACCTCCTTACTTTGATGGTACAGACTACTACCATTGGAATGGAAAAATGAGATTGTTTCTCATATCACAAGATAACAACATGTGGTCAGTGGTTGAACATGGAAATCATGTCATTAGAATCAATAATGCAGATTCAACCTCCGACGAGAAACCTCAAGGACAATGGACAGCTGATGAAAACGCTAAGGTACTTCTTAACTCTAAAGCTCATTTATTTCTAACATGTGCTTTGAGCAGGGAAGAATATGATAGAGTTGAAGAATGAAATAGTGCTAAAGAACTTTGGGACACCTTGAGAATCCATCATGAGGGATCAAGTCATGTAAAGGAAGCAAGAATTGACATGGGAGTACGAGAATTTGAATTGTTTGAAATGAAGGAGAAGGAAACCATTGATGAAATGTTCTCAAGACTCACCATCATACTGAACAATCTTCGATCCCTTGGAAAAATCTATTCTGTCCAAGAAAGGATAAGAAAGATTTTAAGAAGTCTACCAAAAGAATGGAGGCCAATGGTGACTGCCATCACTCAAGCTAAAGACTTGGCCACCATGAAATTATAAAATCTCGTTGGAACACTTAGAGCACATGAACCACTGCTGCTCTCAGACAAACCAAGCAAGAAAGGAAAAATGGTTGCTCTCAAAACAAATCAAATCGAAAGTCCATCCTCTAAGCAAGCTGAAGAGGTTACAAAAGCAAAAAATGATGAGTGTCCTCTATCTGAAGAAGAGGACGAACTCGCTCTGATCTCTAAAAGAATTCAAAGGATGATTAATCGAAGAGGACAAGACAAAAAACCATTTCAAAGGGAAAAAAATGACAAAATTCAGATAACATGCTTTGGGTGCAACAAAGTGGGACACTACAAAACTGAGTGTCCTCTAAACAAAAGAAACCAAAGAAGATTTCATTACAAAAACAAATCCATGATGGCTACATGGGATGACAGCGATGATTCATCCTCTGAACATGAAAAGGAAGAAGCAAACCTCTGCCTCATGGCTGACTCAGAAACAGAAAAGGTAATCACATTAAAAACCTGTCTTACATGTGAAAAACTAGGGATAGAATTTGACAATTTATTGAATGACTCAAACACTCTATCTCATAAATGTGGTTTTCTTAAAAATCAACTTTACGAGATAAAGAAACTTAATGAGGAACTTCAAGCTAAGAATGATAAATATCAAAAAATCATTCTGGACTTACAACTATCTCACAAGAAATTGTTTGAGCAACAAAACATTTTGAATAAAGGAAGTATCAGTATTCATCCTCCAGAAGAGGATATTGGAACTGAAAGTTTAAAATTAGAGGTTGAAGAACTTAAAAATGACATTACCAATTTTGTCAAATCCACTGAGACTTTTCAAAAAATTATGGGATCTCAATCTGGAATTTTTGACAAGGCTGGTATTGGATTCAAAAGCTCTCAAAAACAGAAATTATACGAAAAAAAATTTCTACCTCAAAAACAGGAGGATAGACCAAAATGTTCTTATTGCAAAAAACCTGGACACATCATCAAAATCAGTCATGCCAAAAAACGAGCTGACAAAATTAAAAAGGGGTGTTCATTTTGTGGTAAGCATGGACACCATGACTCAACTTGCTATCACAAAAAGAAAACCTTTACAAAAAGAAAAACTAACCAACAAGGACCCAATTCCATATGGTACCTAAGTCTCTTCTAACCTCTAACACAGGTTCCTCCTCCGATCAACAAAAGAAAGCCTTGGTTCTTGGACAGTGGATGCTCAAGACATATGACAGGGGATAAGCAATGTTTTATTTCCTTGGTAATAAAGGATGGAGGATATGTCACCTTTGGAAATAATGACAAAGCCCAAATTAAAGGAACAGGTATTATTGGAAAAAATAATTCTGCCAAAATTGAAAATGTTCAATATGTGGATGGTTTAAAACATAACTTGCTCAACATTAGTCAATTATGTGATAGCGGTTTTGAAGTAATTTTTAAACCTACCTTATGTGAGGTTAAACATTGATCCTCCGGTAAAGTATTTTTTTCTGGAATGAGAAAAAAGAATTTGTATGAATTATATCTTGATAACCTGCCCATTGAATCTTGTTTTATGGCTGTTGAAAAGGATAAATGGATTTGGCACAAAAGGGCTGGTCACACAAGCTTAAGCACTATTTCTAAATTATCAAAATTTGAATCAGTGAAAGGTCTTCCAAAAATTAATTTTGAGAAAGACAAAATTTGTGAAGCTTGTGCAAAAGGAAAACAAGTCAAAAGCAGTTTTAAATCAAAAAATATAGTCTCCACAAAACATCCTCTTGAACTCCTTCATATTGACCTCTTTGGGCCTATTCAAACTCCAAGTCTTAGTGGAAAAAGATATGGATTTGTGATAGTTGATGATTTCTCACGTTTTACTTGGGTTCTATTTTTAAAACATAAAAATGAAGCTTGTGAAGCATTTCAATACTTTTGTAAAATGATTCAAAACGAAAAAAGAACAAACGTTATGTCAGTGAGAAATGATCATGGAGGAGAATTTGAAAATGAATCTTTCAAAATATTTTTTTGATGAAAACGGCATTTCCCACAATTTTTCTTGTCCAAGAACTCCTCAACAAAATGGAGTTGTTGAAAGGAAGAATAAGACTTTACAAGAAATGGCTAGAACAATTTTGAATGAAGCAAACCTCGAAAAATATTTTTGGGCTGAAGCTATCAATACAGCATGCTATGTTTCAAACAGAGTGTCCATTAGAAAAATTTTGAACAAAACTCCTTATGAACTATGGAAAGGCAGAAAACCAAATATCTCTTATTTTCATATATTTGGATGTTATTGTTATATTCTTAACAATAAAGATCATCTAGGGAAGTTTGACCCAAAATCTGATAAAGGTATTTTTTTGGGGTACTCCACATCGTCAAAAGGTTATAGAATATATAATCTTAGAACTCAAAATGTGGAGGAATCCATGCATGTTATTTTTGATGAGTTTGATGACTTGTGTTTAGAAAATATGGATAAAAATGAAGAAGATGAACATTCATCCTCTAATGCTCACGAAACAACTGAAGAGGACAGTCCTAATTCAACCTCTCAGCAACCTCCAAGAGGATGGAGGACAGTAACTCATCATCATCCGAATCTAATAATTGGAAACACCGAGGATGGAGTCAGGACCAGACAATCATTAAATAGAGATCTTAACAACATGGCTATGATATCACAAATTGAACCCAAAACTATTGATCAAGCAATTTGTGACAAATCATGGGTTGATGCCATGTTAGAAGAATTGTCACAATTTGAAAGAAACAAAGTATGGAATCTTGTACCTCAACCTCCTGAAAAATCTATCATTGGAACTAAGTGGATATTCAGAAATAAACTAAATGAGGATGGAGAAGTCATAAGAAATAAAGCTAGACTAGTGGCTCAAGGTTACAATCAACAAGAGGGAATTGACTACGATGAAACTTTTGCTCATGTTGCTCGACTTGAGGCCATCAGAATACTTCTGGCCTATGCTACTCACAAAGGTATCAAACTCTTCCAAATGGATGTTAAAAGTGCCTTTTTGAATGGTTTCTTAAATGAGGAGGTTTATGTTCACCAACCTCCTGGTTTTGTGAACAAAAAGAAACCTAATCATGTTTTCAAATTGTCTAAAGCTCTTTACGGATTAAAGCAAGCTCCTCGAGCTTGGTATGAGAGGTTAAGTTCATTTTTAAAAGACAATTGTTTCTCAAGAGGACAAATTGACACAACACTCTTCAAGAAAACTCTTGAAGAGGATCTATTAATTGTTCAAATTTATGTTGATGATATAATCTTTGGGTCTACCAATGAAAAAATGTGTGAAGATTTTTCTAACCTCATGCAAAGTGAATTCGAAATGAGCATGATGAGGGAGCTAAAATTCTTTCTTGGTTTACAAATCAAGCAATTACAATCAGGCATCTTCATATCTCAAGAGAAATATACCAAAGATTTGCTAAAAAAATACAACATGAATTCAGCAAAAGCTATGGGAACTCCTATGCATCCATCCTCAATATTACACAAAGATGATGAAGGAACTCCAATATCAAAAAAGGAGTACAGAGGAATGATTGGGTCTTTACTATACTTAACCGCTAGCAGACCAGACATAGTATTTGCAGTAGGTCTATGTGCTAGATTCCAATCCTCACCAAAAGAATCACACCTCACAGCTGTAAAAAGAATTATGAGATATCTAGTTGGTTCAACGGATCTGGGTTTATGGTATAAAAACTGTCAAAACATTGACCTCATAGCATACTGCGATGCGGACTATGCTGGAGACAAAGTGGAAAGAAAGAGTACAAGTGGAGCTTGTCAATTTCTTGGAAAATCTCTTATTAGTTGGTCTTGCAAGAAACAAAGCACCATTGCCCTTTCAACTACGGAGGCTGAATATGTTTCAGCTGCTCAATGTTGTTCTCAAATACTATGGGTTAAAAATCAACTTGAAGATTATTCACTAAGGTACACAAAAATTCTCATCCTCTGTGACAATACTAGTGCCATTAATCTTTCTAAAAATCCCATACAACATTCTAGATCTAAGCATATAGAAATTCAACATCATTTCATACGAGATCATGTTCAAAAGGGGGATATTGAACTAATTTTTATTCAAACTGAAAATCAATTAGCTGATATTTTCACCAAACCTCTTCAGGAGGATCGGTTTCACTCTCTTTTGGAAAATCTTTCAATTATAAATTTGTCAAAAATTTCTTAAATGCTTAGCTCATAATTATTATTGATTCGTATCTGCTGAAAATTTAAGTTTAAAATTAAAATTCTATTTTATTTTAAATCCTTATGGCTAAATAACCAACCTCCTACGAAATTTAGAGGTCATCCTCCGTGGGAAAACCAACAAACACGCTGATAATCACTCCCATCAGCATGCTTGCACGTCTCCCACCATTCCCTGCACGCCTCAGCCCTCAGCATTAAATGCTGTAACGGCTATATGTGTGTAACCGTGCAAAAAACAGCCACCTAGTCTGCCTAGGCCATCATGACTTCTCTCCACCTTCTCCTCCTCAAACGGCTTTATATCAACCTCCTTCTTCAAAATTCAAAATTTCATTCCATCTTACTTTCATCTATCTCTCTCTCTTCAAAAAAAATTTCAAAAATGGCCAGAACAAAAATCTCAGCAAAAAGAAAATTTTCTAGTAAATCCCCAGAAACTTATGAAGATTTTTCAAGTGAAGAAAACGAATCACCAGAGGAAGAAACCTCTCAACCTGAACCTGTTAGTGTGGTTCATCCTCCTCTAAGTTCGTCATCCCCCCCTGTCCTCTCCATCACTCTTCCTCATCTCAAAACCAAAAAATCTTCTTCATCTAAAACCTCCTCATCTACTCCAGTAAGAAGATCATCCAGAATCATGTCTGGTGTTCTCTCTTCAAAAACCTCCATTCAAGATGAAACTATTCATCTCATTGTGTCTGATGACTCTGAGGAAACCGTGTCTGAAGGTTCCGTGCCCAACAAACTCCAGTCTGCCACATTCAAAAAATCCACCTCCCATTCATCTCCCAAAACAGTTACATCCAAAAAATCAACACCTCCTACCTCCCAGTCATCACCCAAACCTGTCTCATCTAAACAAACCACTGTTTCACCATCATCACCCAAATCAAAAATCCCTCTCTTCACAACAACAGAGCTGGAAGCTCGATACATTGAGAAATGGCAAGATAAATCAGTTGTTAATGGCAAAACAATTGATCTTGAAAGCCTCACGAAAGGAGGCTTTAATGTTGAAGAAATTTTTGACTAGTTAGGATGGTCATCTGTCTTTCAGATTGATGAACCTCAGTACCCGAGGCTGGTCAAAGCTTTCTATGCAGCTGCAAATGTATCCAAAGGGGACACATGTTTTACCTTGGTCCTCAAAGGAGCTCAGTTGGAGATATCTCCCACCACACTATGCCAGATCCTTGACGTTCGAAATGAAGGATCCTACTGTTTGACTGATGCTTGGTACTCTCAAAGTAAAATCACCAGAACAGCCGTCCTCCAAAGTCTGTTCATAAATCCTTCAAAACCTCAAACAGCCTCCAACCTCTTCCCCATTTGTAGAATTCTTCACAATATTTGTGTTCATACTATCGTTCCTAGGGCGGGAAGTTTCGAAAAGGTCACAGAGTTTGACCTCCTAATACTTCACCACCTTATTTCTAGAACCCCTCTTCATCTAGGAAACATTATCTTTGATTTTATGAAAAATGCTGCCAGATTATGTCGATCTGCGCCATATGGTATGATCCTCACTAGGATCTTCAAATTTTTCAAAGTTCCTTTGGATGATGATGATGAAAAGTCGGTATATCTCAACAATGTTTTCTCTTTAAGGAATGTAAATCAAATGAAGCTTCAAAATTCAAAGGATTTTCCCAAAGATGGCCCTGGTCAAATTCCAACCAAAAAACGTTCTTCTAAGACACCAACAAAACTCCAGAAATTACACCATCACGCTCTGAATTCTGCTCAATTGTTGAGCACCTGATCCCTGATCAGCAACCAATCTCAGAAGAACAAATTCTTCCAACAATAGATGATCTCGTGGACACTCTTCAGAGTGATCCTGAACACTCTGCTTCCCACCGCTTCCCAAATGTCTCTGCCTCTCCTCTCCAAAATATGTGTCCTCCTCCAACAAACGATTATCCTCCTTCCGAGGTTGACACACAGAACATTCCCCTCCGACTCATGGAGGATGGTGAAGAACTATATTTTGATTTAAATTTGTCAAATCATCAGTTTTCACCAAAAGAGTTTCCATCTTTTCCTCCTACTAGCACTCAACAAAACTCATTCACCATGTCTCAACTTTTTCCATCTCCTAAAAAAGTAGGCCTTGATGTTGATTATCCTCACACTTGTCCTCCTCTCATAATTCCACTTGTTCCCATCACCACTCACGAGGCTCCATCCAGACCCACCCTTCCAGAGATTCCTGGAACATTATGTTCCATTGATTCCTTTTTGGCTAAATCTAGTAATCAATCATCTCATGATAAAGGAGAAAGCTCTCACATAAAGAGTGCCAGCATCAACAGGTTGCCTGAAGACCAACCTCCTCCCTCATCTGCTAAGAGGTCAGAAGAACCTCGCACTGAGAAAGAATTCAGACTTCTCAAAAAGATCAGGAAGGATCAGAAGAAACTCTTTTCAAGCATTGCTCAGTTTGGTCTTCTTTTGGAATGGGTCATAAAAAATCTCATCCCATCAAGTGCTCCTACAGATCTTCCTCCCAGGCTCCCTGACCAACCTCCTCTACCAGACCTTCCTCGCCCTTCCACCTCGTCCTCCTCTGACGACTCCTCCCCATCCAAGTAGAAAGCTCCATTTTTTTTTATGGTTGACGAATTTAGGGGGAGTTAGATTATGCTACCCTGTTGTCAATTTTTTGATCAAGAGGATCTTTTTGAAACCATATTTTCAATCCTCTTGCCTAAATGCTTATTAAGTTTATGTATTCTGAAACTCTTTTTGTAATATAAGCTTCAGATATTAAATATCTCTTATTATCCTCAATCTGTTATTTTAAAGAACCTTGGCATAAATTAAGGGGGAGTAATTATTTTTGGACTAAAAATTATTACACTCATGTTCAAAAGAAACTTAAAAGCATTTTATTTAATAATTAAAATCATAATCAAAAGAATTTTGTCATCATCAAAAAGGGGAAGATTGTTGAGACAAAATCTCTCTCAAATAGTTTTAATGATAACAAAATTATTTAATGATTATGATTATGTTTGAATGTCTAATATGTGCTCTTGAGTGTATTTCATTAAGCAACAGGTTCCTAATCAACTCTAGTATTAAGAAGAAAAATCTGAAGTAATTCAACAAGTTTTTCTAAACTGGAGGTTGAACTGGAGGATAGACATTCATGGGAAAAAGATCAGCCATTCTTCAAAAGAATATATGGGATCACAGAAATTATGATTCCAAGGCACCTTGAGGACAAACAGTAGTGATTGTGTCAAAACAAGCAAAAGAGGTTACAAGCCAATAATAAGAGGATGATGAGCAGATCAAAGTTCATCCTCTTACCTAGGGAAGAGTCAAAATAAAAAGCTGATACCTAAGCATGAAAAGGCAGTACCTAGACAGCATTGGAAACACAAAAAGAAAAGAAAAGCTCAGGTCCGTATCTCAAGGGAGGTTAGGACTTCAGAATGAGGTAGAACTTCAAGCTCATCCTCCTGAGCTCATATTTGCAAGGACAGCTGGATGGCAATATAGTAAATAAGAACAAGAACCTTGGACACTTGCATAAATCTCCAACGGTCACTAACATCCTTTTGCTTGGAAAAAGAGGTTCATAACCTCTATAAATGAAGATGATCTCTTAAGCTCAAATCATAACAACTACTTAAAAAAGGGTAATTTTTCTCAAAGCTAAGAAGATCATTTCCAACCTCTCTTTGCACTTTCTACAAATCATAAACTATATCTTTAGAATATCCTCTTAGAAAGTTCTTGTAAAGAGAAAGATCATACAATCCATCTCAAATCTTTTACTCTGTAAATTCCAAGTTGTTTTACACTTGGTTATCTTTGTAATCAGAAAAGGAAAAGAATTGTAAGCCTGGTGAGGCTAGGAATATACATTTTGAAAAGAGGTCCGTAAAGAGGACAGGCCAGTTTGAGCCTTAGTAAAACTCACAAGCGTGTGAGGACTGGACGTAGCCATTATTGGGTGAACCAGTATAAATCTTGGTGTGTCATTCTCTAAACTTTCTTACTTATATTTAACTGTGTATTAAAGTTTTTAAATTAACCACACGTTAATATTCATCCTCTCACAGAGGATACATATTCAAAAGAAAAATTTAAAATCCCCAATATCTCTATTCAACCCCCCTTCTAGTGATATTTTAGCCACTTCACAATGTTAAAAAAAAATGAAGATATTGCTAACATTAAGAAACATTATGAAGGTGAAATTAGTAGCATGAAGAAAATAATAGAAGAATATGAGTCACTTACAAAGAAAATGATGGAAGCATATGAGGAACTTCTAAAATGTGTGTTGAAGCAGAAAAACCCAAATTTAAGTGAAATTGTTGTTGATAACATGATGGGACATACTTTAGGCATTGTAAATAGTGAGACACTCCATTCTTCTACATCAACCCATGTTCCTGAAAAGGTATAAGTATATTAGTTTGATTTACTTAACTATGAGATTAGATAAGTTAATTTATTGCTATGATTAGGTATCTTCTAGACTTATAACTTGTTGGTAGTTAGTACTTGTGATATGTTGCTAGTCTTTTCATGCTATAGGTAGTTTAACATACCAAAATAAAGTAAGTTTAGATAATGCATAGTTGATTTCTCCTAGATTCAATATATGTAAAACATTCTAAAATCTTAGTTCCTTTGTGTTAAAACACTAGTTTTGTTGTTGCAATGAAAAATTGTGATTCATTTATTTTAATATTCATAACTATAATTGTATATTTTCGCTTTATTTATATTAATATAATTAATATAATAACTTTTCAGGTTGGACTTAAAGATCATCACCAAGATACATTAAGCTAGTGAAATGTATCGAAGACTTTGTTGTTTTTTAGCAATGCAAATTTTGGTTGTTGCATTTTAGGAATAAAAAATTTGTTGGTTTTTACAACTATGATAACAATTGATCTAATAATTATGTATTGGTTTTTTTTTTTGGATGCATAGTAATATTTGTGTTAAAATATTTTGATAAGACAATTATTTTTCTTGGTAACATATACTTTAATTAAGATTTAATTATGTTTAATTCTTTTGTGTTTTGTTCAATAACGATATAACGTTCAATTATGAGCTACAAGCAATAATGATTAATTATCAATGTTTGCCTAAATGATGAGAGTGCGTGATCGTGGCCTAAAGGTATAGACAACACATAGAAAAATATAGACTAAAGAAGTATGTAACATTTGAATGTTTGTGGTTGAAAAGTATAGACAACATATAAAAAGTGTGGTTTAAAACATTTTCATCACCATGGCCTAAACAAATAGACAACATCTAAAAAAGTGTGGGCTAAACGTGTTACCAACGTTTCGATAACGTGGTATAAAGTTATATGCAACACATACAAATCTATTGCTTTAGACCAAAAAATGTTGCCTATACTTTTGACAACGTTATAAATGTGTTGCCTAAAATAGAAATAATGTACACAAAACTGTGACCTAACTGTATATGCAACATTTATGAAATGTTAGCAAAACCAATTCATAAAACCATGGTCTCACTGAGTGTCTTCAACAACGATTTTTTAGAATTCATGGGCCAAAGTAAAAAAATTGTTGCCTTAAAGAATAGGCAACAACCCCTTAGGCCACGGTTTTTTGGTTTACACCACACTTTTTTATTGTTCCCACAACTCAAAAATGTTGTATTGAGACGTGGTAACATATTCACTCCCTTCAGAATAAGATGATCTCGAGTTACTCCAGGAAATAAATATAATTCGGGAGGTTTTTGGATTCAACGTATCTAATCTAGATAACACAACACCAAAGACAATATTTTCATTATTTAGATATGTGTATCATAAGTTGTTGGAGTGATGCAGTATCAAAGGAGAAGATTGTTCAAATTCATTTAGATTTAGAAGCAAATTTACATTCAAGAGATTTGGTGGAGATATGATCATATGACATATCCAAATATTATTGTCACTAATGATAATATACATCACATGATTGCTCATGATTTGAAAATTTTGCATTATTTTTTAAAAGATAATGATACTAATGGTTTATAGAATCATTCTATTTTCCATGAAGAACCTTATGCAGAGAATTGTCTTACTGCTAGTGAAGAGTCTTTTACTGAAGTATATTATAAGGCAAAGAAAAAATGCGCAAAATGAAACTATAATACATAATTTTCATCGAAGAATTATAAAACCTGCATTATTTGAACAACATATTGTTTTGACTTTTTTTTTTATTGGGGTAGATTTATGTCTCTCAATTTTTGTATTTTGTTTTTAATAAATTTTTTAGTTTAAAAAAAAGTAGAAGCGATTTATTTGAAAAATGATTATATGAAATTAAAACGGTCAACAATTTGTCATATTAAGCTTTTCCCATCCCAAAATTAATTATTACTCGCCAGAAAACAAAAAGGAAGTTGGTAAATGCATATCAATAATCCATATCATTTCGTCAAAAAAAAATCTATATAACATAAATCTTACATAATTAGTTGCCTTTTGATGTTTTAGTGCAATTGGATTATTATACTATATGAAAATCTGACCCCACAACTAACGGGTTCCAAGTATCTAACAATATATTAAATTCTTAATAGAAGATGTAAACATATATTTACACCAATTTGTTTTGTTGTAAGGGAAAACAATCAACAAAAATTTCATATAGGAAGCTGTCTAATCAATTATTTGGTGGATATAATATGGATGATTCTAGGTTGAAATTGTTTAATATTTACCTTTTATTTGGTAGCTGAAACTATATTCACAAATAATGGATGAGAAGCAAACCCAATCATCTTTGTGTGCATGATGATGAAGTTCACGAGGAGACTTCATAGTTCACGAGCACATAACACACAAAAAGACGGCTAAGAATCTGTGGTACCAAATTGTTTAGAAAAACTAATGCAAATTACGCAAATTGAAAATAATAATAATAATAATAATAATAATAATAGTAATTTAATTAATACATTATGCTCCACCAAAACATTTCTTATTACTTGAAAATTAAGATTTAAGAGTAGTTTATAAATAGAGACCAATTTTTTTTTTTTGTTAGGAATATAGTACCAAAGTTGATAAGTGTACGTGTTGGTTTCTTGTGGTGTGGTAAGCTGATAGCGTGTGCACATATTGTAATAGTTATACCTCTCGTGAGAGACAAATCCTAAGGACACTTGAATACTTTCTTATATTTTATATTTCTTTTTTAATTAACATTGATATTTATTTATATCATAATAATGAATCAAATAATAGTATTTTATCAATTATATAGATGAGTATGTAGGCATAATTTGGATGTAGTTAAAAATATTTTTTTTAAAAGATAAATATTACATCAGTCTTTATATATAAAATTTTTTTATAAAAAATATGACATTTTATTTAAAATTCTCTTCAAATTACAAGATGCATTAAATAGTTTTTCACTAAAATATCTCTAACTAAATGTAAATAATTAAAAGATTAATTGATTATTTTTCTTAATAATTGAAAGATAATGTAACCAATTTAATATGAAATTTTGTATTAATTAAAAAAGTCTTACCTATAAAAAGAAAGTAGTATATAAGTGATGACTTGAAAGATGTGAGTTCATGACAACATGTCTGCTTTCAATTAGTTCCCAACACAAAGAATTAAAAAAATGTACATTTGTGAAAGTAATAAAACTTGTCACCAATGAAAACAAACAGACTCACAGGAATGTGTACAAAGGTACCAATTGGAAATGGATAAAAATTATTATAATATTTGAAAAGAGGGCATGTTATTACCTCTGCCTTCTAAAAATGTAGCAAAAATATGGGTGATTGATTGGGAATGAATAACTTCCCATAATAAACTACCAATTTTATCTTTAATATTCTAGCATCAGCTTATTTTATTTTTTGGATAATAACATTATCCAATAGGACTAGTGAATTATTAAATTATAAATGCTATGATAAGAATAATGAGAATAAAGCATTAATATAAAATGGTTTTGAATTTAATTTATATATATCTAAAAAAAAATTAAATTATTAATAATATTTGACTTTTATTATAATTATTTATAAAATCACTTACATAATTGATCGACTGTATTAAATTTTATAGTGTATAAAATTAAATTTAAGGATATTACATCCTTTTAATTATATCTCAAAGTAACTATATATATAATTGTAGAGATATTTTACTGTAAATTTTATAACAAATGACATAATAATAATAATAATAATAATAATAATAATAATAATAATAATAATAATAAGATATAATTGAATATATGTCTAAGATTTTTTTACTCTAACATGCATATCAATTAAATTAGTACCTTAGAAAGATTACCCGAATCTACACCCTTAGTTTGTTTCTTGGAAAATAGTATTGCAACTCATAACCAACCATCAACCAAATGCATTCCCTACCTATATTGGGATTTTGACATATGAATCATGATGAGATAAGTTGAAATATTTCTACAATTTTGAATTCCTTGAACCTTTTTTTTTCTTTGCAAAATATAACTTTTTTCCTGTTTTGGGGCCTCAATTAGATTTGAAAACCTTATGCACAGAAATGTGCTCCAAGAGGAGCATAATATAGTACTTTTTATTTTTTGTTTTTATTCATTCATATGTACAATAAATATTTTGTCTAGCATATAATCACGTAAAAATGCTGCAATCAATGGGCGAGTGAATTGTTTTCAAAAACCCCTCTTGGAAGTACAATAAATTGATTTTCAATATTCTTTTTTTTTTTTTCAATTTCACATTTAATTTTATTACTACCGGGAAGTTTTCACTTCAAGATTAATTAATATATAAGAGTGGATATAAAAAAAAAAAAGAGTGGTTCATATAGCTTAGAGGACACATTAAGTGACAAAAATATTGGCCCGTGAAGATTGCACGTGATCATAAAACCTGTTTAATAGTTAATTAGTGGTGCCCTTGACATCAGACTCACTCACGTGGATTTACATTTTCCACTTTCTTATTAGTACCAAATCTTGATTAATCACTTTATTAATATAACAAATAGTTTTATTTATTTATGCACATCATTCATACCTCTTATCATCGACAAAAATGAGGAAGATGGGGATAGAAATCTTAAAATCTACTTCTAATTAAACTTTTTATTAGTTAGTCTTAATTTTTTATCATATGTTAGTAAGGTTAATAATTGTCAATAACCAAACCTGTAACTTATTATTATTTGGCTCTCTAACTCATCTACTTTATCCACCAAACCAACCATATATTTCTGTTGGTTAGTGTTCAACTATGTGGGTATTGTGTGAAGTTCTTTTCTACCTTTAACATGTGTTGTTTTACAATAATATTTGTTCGTCACCCTTCACTTTTAAGTAGGGATGTCTACGAGTATTCACATAGTCCTTATTCTCTTACCTTATTTATTAGATAAAAATAATATTAATATTCTATCTGTATATGTGGATATCCGTTTAACTGTTGTTTGATGGATTTTTAATTATTCACGGATATCAGTAAATATCCATAAATATCATATTTTAAATAAAAATATTTTATTCAAAAATTTATTTTTTTGTTGTATTATGTAAAATTTTCTTTCTATTTTGTAAAAAAAAATAGTAATACATAAAAATATTAACACATTAGCACACAAACAAAATATATAACCAAATTTTATTATAAAAACTATTATTACATAAACAACAAAAACATACGATATATCAATTTTACTAATTTAATTACTATCAAGTACAAATATTTGCAGGTGTGGATACCTTTAAATCCGTCTATGTATCCATTAAGTACTAATGAACTATCAAAGTATTCGTTTATTTTATCCATAGATACCTATTAAACTACTCGCTTAATAATACCGGTTGCAGATTTTATTCGCATATACAAATTTTTTTGTCATCCCTACTTTTAAATTATTTATTATAATTTAAAATTCACATCAAGTAAATAAATCATACAGTTAGCATTCAATTAAGCTAGGTAACAAAGTTTTAATTTACGGTTAAGCTTATGATGCTTTTGAAAGTTAATTTTATTATTATGACATATATAAGTACTTTTGAAAATTTTAAGAGCTTTATAAAACATACATTATTTGTCTACAAAATGTTCGCATCTTATATTTTTATAACCTCCTTTACATAGTATAAATTCATAATATGTTTTCATCTTAAGCGATGTATCTTTATTTCCTCTAAGTATATATATTTGATATTACAATTAATTTGCCACAATGTGAAAAATTAAGGTGATTCTATGTAATTCTAATAAATTCATCATAATATCAATTTACATATAACTCTTGCACATAGAGTTGGCCGTAAGACTTAAAATAATTTTTGAGATAAACCTTTGTGCTTTTAAGTGAGGGTTGGTCTAATAGTAACCAAGACTTGAAACAAACTTTGCGAAAGACGTTTATGCTTGTAGTGAGAGAATCATAATTGAATCATTTGCTTAACATGTGAGGTTTTAATTTAATTTTTTCTTAAAATAAAATAATCAATCACACCAATACCAACCTAACTAATTTTTTAAGCCTAAAGTCATTCCATCATTTGCCTAAATCTTTGCCTAAATCTTGGGCTCGCATAACTATTTCTGTCTCCAATTATAAACATTCATGGATAAAAAAATATGTCCTTAAATATAAGTTTACTTATAATTTATTAAATGTATTTATTTATTTATTTATTAAATATAATTTTAATTAATACTACTAATTTGTCTTGAAATATGAAAAATTTATTATTGAATACATCAATATACAAAAGACATTTTAATCATTTTTTTTATATAATATGAATACAATAACACACTATCCAACTTTTTTTTAGTAAGAATGAAACTTTTTTTTAATGAGAATGAAATTTACAATAAAAGTTTATATTTAGATACGAATGTAGTATTTGATATGTGGTTGAATTGAATATCCAAAAAAATCCCCTGTATACATTAATAAAAATTTAGTTGCTGCCACGAGAATCACAAAATAATTTGATGCTTTGATTCCAATTGATTATATATTACCAAAGTTTGAAATCCTGCTAGGAGAAAAAAAGAAAGTTGGAAAAGACAGAAGGTAGATTTAGCTTCTGCTTTTGACCAATGAGACAATTATAACTTGAGTATGGTTAAAAAATATAATAGTATAAAAAAAAAAAACTTAGTAGCACCCCAACTGTCGCTTAGTTTGGTCACATGTAATGACTTTTCATATGTGGCAAGAGAAATAGTAGCCCAACTTTTGCTCACTAAAAATATTCTAACCAAAATTCACAAAAAGGAAAACAAAGTAATTAATGAAATTGAAAAGATGAGAAGAAGAAAGAGAATGAATCATTAATGCTTGGCATTATCAAGAATATTGTTGTGTTTGCATAAATATTCCACCATTTCATATAAATTAAAATGATTATAAACAAAAAATAAAATATTAATTTTATAAATTTACTTTTATTAAATAATGATGTATTTATTATTTTAAAATGCAAAATAAATAAAAAATTGAAAGTAGTGTTATAATATTAATTAGATGATACGATTCAAATTAAAAATTAAAATAATTATCATTTTATGATAATTATTTTTGTAAATAGATCAATAAGATTTTTTTTTTGAAGCATTTGAATAAACAATTTTTTTTTAATGAAAACATAAACAATTATTATTAGTCCTCAAGTTCTCTCCTTATAAAAACACATAACTGTCACTTGTTTTTTTAGCAACACAAAGAAACTCTGAAATTTATCTCTTCTCTCCCTCTCTCTCTTGAACTTCTACTCACATTTCCATATACACTTCTAAAAATGAGTGGTTTTAGCTTAAAGAGGTTCACATACATGTTTCTCGTTGCATTTATTATTTGGTCTTCAAATTTTGAAGAGTGTATTGCAAGAAGAGGTAAGCATTGGAGACAAAACAGAGAAGAGATAGCTTCTTTGTTGAAGAAGAAAGGAAATAATTATCATGGCAATGGACACAACAACCACAATGGTGGTAGAAGATCAAAATCAAAGACTTCTCCACCACCACCGCCACATAAAACCACTCCCTCACTCCCACCACCACCACCACCACAAGATGAAGATACACCCTCAACTCCACCACCACAAACTTACATTGGTGGGTCCTCTACCACCTTCAATGTGTTAGATTTTGGAGCTAAAGGAGATGGAAAAAGTGATGATACAAAGGTATATAAAATTTTAATC
The DNA here is from genome assembly GCA_037974735.1 of Cicer chorassanicum. NCBI lineage: Eukaryota > Viridiplantae > Streptophyta > Magnoliopsida > Fabales > Fabaceae > Cicer > Cicer chorassanicum. Next base: position 21,511,975 of record JBBPBP010000004.1, read on the forward strand.
TTGTTAATTATATTCAACAAATTGTTTAAGGTAGTTTTTTTATTACAATTCTATTTACACTAAATTTGATGGTAACACAATGCACCACCGTGATTTTATTTAAAATTATACTTTAAAGTTTCAATAAAATTAGGGTGCCATTGATATATTATCAAATTAATTATCAATCAAAATATATACTAAGATTTTTTAGGAAATTTAAACGGAATATGACATAATTAAAATTATGTTTCCATTTCAATAATAATTTTTACAATTAAGCTGACATTCAACACTTTAAACGAATTTAAGTTATTTTAAAAATTAGTCTCCATGATTGCATGTGAAAGATGTTTGGCTTACCCAAAAAAGAAAATTAACCTTACAAAATATAATAATTATGATTATGAATTTGTTAAATTTTTATGTTTTGGTAATGCCGTCCGTGTTTGAAATTTTTTTTCACATCTAATCATTTAAGTTCAACCACCAAAGTTTATGGTATAACAATATAATATGCAATTAGGAGCATAAATAATTTTTTTCCCTCTCTCTTTTCTATTTGGAATATAATCTCGTGTTAGTAATATATCGTTAAATAAAGTTCACAATGAAATTGATTGAAAGCTAAGTAGTGAGAAATACAAAAAGTAGAAACAGTAGAACAGAACAAACCAAAGAGGTGGGACATATTGATAAATGATTCTCGTTAAGACAGTTAGGTCACGATTCCAACAGTAAATTAATTTCTTCTTCAAAAACAAAATCTGTAATTTAATTTCTATAGGACACTTGAGTCGTATGTGCACTCCAACACCAAGGAAGGAAACTCTGTACTCTGTCTCAAATTAATTACTTAATTACTCAATTGACTAATTTATTAATAAGAACATTTTTATCAACAATAAAGTTCATTTCATCATAAAAATTAGTATACTCTATCATTTTTGTTTAAAAATGTGCATTACTTTAAAAACACTTAATAGACGGTGAGATTATGACTTATAGGTAAGATAATATTTTAGGTTTTATTCTGTTATTTTATTTATTTTATTGAAACAACATTTTTTTTTAAATTTAGAATATGTTCACATATATAATAGTGAAAACAATAAAAAATTACTTTTACTTTAAATTAAAAAAAAAAATTAAAATAACAAAATTTTAAAATAAAAAATAACGTGACATTAAAGTACAATCATCAACATCCTAATATTTTAACCTATTTCTCTACTTGGATCACTCAAATAATATTATTTGATAAAACTTCTAATATGCAAATAAATGACTAGTCAAGATAAATTATTTAGTTCAATAAACAAAATCAAATTATTTAATATTTCTTTGATTACCAAAAACTTAGAATTACATATCTCCTGTCAAAAGAAAACTTAGAATTACTTGACAAAAATTTATTCCTATTCTACCTATAATAACTATGAATTGACGGTGTAAAACTATTTTACATCTACTTTTAATTAAAGTCTATTATTTTATTACACCACGCCACTTTTAGAAAGATATTTTAAAATTTGTTGTAATCAACGTTCAACCAATGACACCAAATCACTTATGAAAAAATGATATCTCTCATTGAGTTACTAAAGTCTATTAAACTCAATAATCATTTTATATTCTTTTGACAATAATACCTCATTTGTTATATACACACACATTGGATGGTTACTATTGAAGTAGTATTTACCTGTTTTTCCTTTTGGGTTGAAATGCGATGTAGGCATTTGAAGCCACGTGGGCTGAAGCATGTAAGGTAGAAGCCTCAACCATGCTCGTTCCAGCAGATTACGTCTTCTACGTGGGGCCCACTGCATTCTCTGGCCCGTACTGTAAACCCAATATCGTTTTCCAGGTAACTTTTTTTAATTTACGTAAAGAGAAAGGGTCGGCTATTTACACCTCCCAATTTGCTACTACATCAAGCTGTTGGAAAAAAAAATTGAGGTGTATTTCTCCGTAAACATCTTTTCGTTATAAAATAAATTTCAAGACATTTTTTACTGGCTAGAAATACATTTTCAATAAACCTAGGTGCAGAAAATTAATAAGTATATTTTTCATCATATAATTTTCTAGAATTGACAAGTTTTTTGTTTTATAAATAGATATACATAATATAATAAATTAAATTAAAAATTCTAAAAATATATGAGCACTTTATTTAAAAAATTAATAAGAGGAAGCTTGATAATATTATTGAAATCTAAATTTATACCACATACATGTATTGTAAATATATATTCTTTTTAACTTTTACTTGTCAAAACATATCCACTTTTATATTAACAAGGTTATATTTTTTCAGGTTGATGGCACCATTATTGCACCAACAAACCCAAATGTTTGGGGCAGAGGAATACTACAGTGGTTGGACTTTACAAAACTGGTTGGATTTACCATTCAAGGAAATGGCATCGTTGATGGAAGAGGCTCAGTATGGTGGCAAGATACAACTCCATATAATAATCCTATAGATGATGAAGAAAAACTCTTGGTCCCTTTAAACAACACAGTTGGAAGGCCACCAATGCAGGTATTTTTTATTTCATTTTCGCCACGCAATTTCACAAAGTGAGTAACTCATTTTAGAACATAAAACAAATAGTATCAACAGTTGATATTACATACAAATACTTAATAAACTATGAAGTACTTACACAAACTTGGACACCATACTAATATTGACATGTAGATACTAATAATAATTTAATAAAATAGGCCTTGAAAGATTAGCTTAGAAGTTTGAGTTAGAACACCGAATGAGTTTTAAAAATGAGGTCAGGAATTTGATCACTGCTACTAACCTTTCTCCCTCCCCTAACAAACTACTAACATTTGTCAACTAAAGAACTTAAGAAAATAGAAGTGATTAAATATAATTACATTTATCAATGATGTGTCAATGTTAGACACGAAACACACATTCCATCTGAAATGTCATTGTACATAACAAATCATAAGCGTGTTGAAGTACTAACTTTTGATTTTGTCATTAACGGTTGAAAGTTACTCACTTTACTCTCTATTGACTTTAGAAGAGTCAAAACCTACTTTAACGTAGCAATAAAGTTGCACACATGAGGCTAATCATTTATACCTTTGCAATTGTACTAGATTGAAAGTGAGCTGGGAGGAAAAATGCCAGGCATCAAACCAACTGTAAGGAACATTTGAAACCTTTTCAAAACCAATTTGATTTATGTTTAAGAGATATATAGGAACATAATAATGAAAGTAATATTTTTTGTTGTTAATTTACAGGCACTGAGGTTCTATGGAAGTATTAATCCAACAGTAACAGGCATAACAATTCAGAATAGCCCACAATGCCACCTCAAGTTTGACAACTGTAATGGAGTTTTGGTCCATGATGTGAACATATCATCCCCTGGTGATAGCCCTAACACTGATGGAATTCACTTACAGAACTCCAAAGATGTGTTGATATACAAAAGCACTTTAGCTTGTGGTAATATTTCAATTTCAATTATGGATAAATTTATTGCACATTTCTATTTATTGGATAAACATATGGTATTAGTTTGAGGAATATATATTGAAAAATGACTTATGTGAGTAGATATGACCACAACAAAATGAAAATAAAATCTAAACAAAAGAAGAAAACAGAAAAACAAGACTTAGATGCATGTTACACAGGGCCGGCCTGATAATTCTCAAAAGCCAGTGAACCATAAAACAAGTTTTAGGATATGTTTTGTTCTTATGGTGAGAAAGTACTAAGATGAGTCTTTTTGTCTGTATACGTGGCCTTTTGTTTATAAACATTAAAGACAAATAAATTTTTATTGATAGAACTAAAGTTAGAGTTTTAGTAACTTCGCCTTTGGGCTGACCCTGATGTTACATAATCCTAAAAAGAGCATGACATTACCTTATTCTTATCCTATCTAGAGCCAAATTGGACACATGGAAACAAACAATCTCTAATGCTTTGAAAATTAGCCATAAGTTACATGGCACTTGTCAAGCTCAAAATCCACACTGCATCATCCAATTATAAACTATACTACTCTTTTAACTGTGCATTTTCTCTGTACTTTTTAGAAAATAGAACCTCCAGGAAATAATCCAAATACTAGAAAAAAAAGAGCATAATATATAGACTAACATGATGCATAAATAGTCCAAGTTGGCTAAGTGTTGGTTTAAATTTGAACTATTTGCACAGCGAGACAGAGTTTAAATTTCGTTAAAGACGGTTGTAAAATGACTATTAGTGTCACTTCAATTAATAGTAATTTTAATTGTTGTGCAGGAGATGACTGTATTTCAATACAAACTGGATGCTCAAATGTATATGTACACAATGTCAATTGCGGACCAGGGCATGGAATCAGCATTGGAAGTCTAGGAAAGGATAATACCAGAGCTTGTGTCTCAAACATTACTATCAGGGATGTCAACATGCACAACACAATGAATGGAGTCAGAATCAAAACATGGCAGGTAAAAATAATTCCTAAATTGAAAGTTTATAAAACAAAATATCTGTTCCACAAGCTGATCAGAAAATTTGACTTCAAAATAATTTCATACTGCTAAATGAATTTTATTTGTTCTTGAGTACAATGATTAGCCATTTCAATGACATTTGTAATCATTTAATTGGACATTTATGTGTTGTTTTCAATGCCATATAAATATGATTCAATCAAAATGCTGCAAAATTTTCATTCAATACAAGTTCAAAAATTTGAGCATGAAGGAAAAGTTTGATAACTTACAAATTAAGTAACATTTTATGCAGGGTGGATCAGGCTCAGTACAAGGAGTACTATTCTCAAACATACAAGTTTCGGAAGTTCAACTCCCAATCGTAATCGACCAATTCTACTGCGATAAAAGAAGCTGTAAAAACCAAACATCAGCAGTATCACTCTCAGGAATCAATTATGAAAACATAAAGGGAACATACACAGTTAAACCAGTTCACTTTGCATGCAGTGATAGCTTGCCTTGTGTAGATGTTTCACTAACAAGTGTTGAGTTAAAACCTGTTCAAGAAAAGTATCACCTTTATGATCCTTTCTGTTGGAAGACTTACGGTGAATTGAAAACTCCAACACTTCCACCAATTGATTGTCTGGAAATTGGGAAGCCGCCAAATAATCGGATTCAGACAGCTCATGATTTGTGTTGATCATTGGAATGTTTAGCTAGCTAGTTAGATAAATTATTATGTATATTATTATATATATAAGTCTTATATTTAATAGGAAATTTTTCTTCATTAGTATACTGGCCCTGCAATTAGCAAGAGGTCAATAATAGTGTGATAGGAGAAGGTTTGTTAGCTAATATGGTTTTGTGTGAGTGTGAGGTATTATTATACGAGTGATAGCATTATAGCATAATATATATATATAGATGGAAATATTATCCTTAATACAATTTCAGATTTAAGGTACTTAAATCAAAAGAGCATACTATACTGATGTATGATGTCTCATTAGTATACTGATCACTCTTTTGCATATTTTTTTCGGTCTCAAAATAATTATCACCTATTACCAATACAATATTTATTATTATTTTTTTACTAATATGCCGTTATTTATTGAATTTCACTCCACTTAACAACTCCCCTAGCTACAATTAATAAGGGTGTTGTAGTAAATGTATTAATTTTATCTTTGAAATCAACCTAACTAATCATTTCTTTAGCTATGAACCTAATAATTACTTCTAATCCCTTCAACTAATCAACCTGAATACAACTTGTGTGTATTGTATATAGTGTCCAATCTAATTATAAACAAAGCTTCACTAGGCTAACAATTAAGATAGAGTAAACTTCAAATGAAATGATAACTAACTCTGATATGAGAGGATATACGATATAGAAACGGTTGTACAGATTTGGCAAGAAATAGATAGAGTTTGTTTTACCTGTTTTGGATTGTAGAGATGAGGATGCAGCTGATTCTCCACCTCTCTTCTCTGCTCGATCTCTTTCTCTGGACATAACAGGGTGTAACGTGCGTGCTCAACCTTTTTTAGGGTGAACTTCACTTTTTGAGCATAATATAATTTATCAAAAGTTTTTTTAGGGTAACTCAATTTTTCTTTTTACAGAAAAATTTCATTCAAAATGTTTAAAATAAGAAAAGTATTGATTAAAAGAACGTATATTCAAATTTATCATGAATTGAAATATTCTATATCTACAATATATATTAATTAGTTTTAATAAAAAAAATTAATTAGTTGGAATAATAAATTTAACAATTTTGTTAGTTATACTTAAGTCGGTTCAACACTTATTTATTCAATCATAAAGCAAACTTTAAAGTACAATATTGATAAAAAAAAGTAAAAAAAATAAAAAATGTTTTTTAATACTAATAACACATTATAATTTTATTTAATTTAAATTTTATATTTCTTTTTCTATGAGATACAAAATATTTTAGTTAAATATGTCAATGATTGTGTCATTTTATAATTGTGAGACATTTACTTATAATTTTTATTTTTTAGGGTTTAAATATTCATGAAAAATTAATTATTTTTCGGAAGCCTAAGACCTTAGCTTTACGAGTCTTAGGCGACCCTGGTTACACCCTCTTATTTGCTAGTTACACTCTATTAATATTTTTTTAAAAATTTTAAATACCTAAAATATCCTTTCATCATTCACCTTATATCTCACACCCCATATGTAAGAAAAAATTTAGATAGAAGATTGAAGGAACTTGTACATGGCAATTCCCACCAAGGTACGATATATGTCTAAATGCGTTATACGTTCGTGTTTTTTTTTCTTTTCGAATTTTGAAAATCGTACGTGAACTCAATTCAGTTGCGATTTAATAAGATAGAATTCACATAAACTAAGTTTACATAAATGTACGCAATATATGTTCACTTACGACTTATGATTTAAGAATTTAGTTTGCATAAATGTATGTAATATATATTTACTTACGACCTATAGTTTAAGAATTTACAAGTGGTACACATACGCAAATTGAGACTGCGTAAATATACGTAAATTGAGATTGCATAAACATATGCCAAACCACTTCATGTTGGATTTCTATTTTGTACAAATTACGTGAATTGGAGTCAAGTAACCTACACAATCTCAAATTACGTACCTATACGTAAATCTAGTTCGTGTGTGCGATTCTAAATCACTTTTCGAACACAAATTTTGAAAACTTTCTTGAACTTAATTCACGTAAAGTTACATAAATTCAGTTTAAGTACGGTACATGATGCTCTAAAAATCAAACAATGGATGCACATGAAACACATGAACAAAAATGCAAAAAAAGAAAAATGACATCCACAAATTAACATATACAACTAGGAATTAACATAAACACGTGATATAAAATATTAAAAAGAAAAAGAGAAGAAAGGAGAAGAGGCGAGAAATGATAAAAATAAGAAAAGAAAAAAAAGAAGGTTTTGGTAGAATGGGTAAATTTAATTTTATAACAAGTGTAATTTGGTCATTTTAATTCTATAAGGTATAACTAACAAAAGTATACATTTAAAGCATTTTCGAAAGAAAGGAATTTTACAAGTTATTAAAGCTAAGTTTAAGGATTATAAAATACAATCTAAAAATAAAAATAAAAATTCTCTCTCTATCTATCTAATAATATATGAACCCTACAATTTTCTTTTTCCAAAATTTACAATTGTCTCTATATATTTTAAATTTTGGATATATATAGTTCCCATGATTTATTTAATTTTTCTAAAATTTTAGTTTGACTCAATTTTTAATTTTGTCCCAAAGTTTTTGAAACTTATAAAAATAATTAAACTTTAAATAAACAATTATTTTATCAAAAAAAATTTATAAAATGAAGGAAATGTAATTGAAATATTTTGGTGGAGCACCAAAATTGATTGACTTTCATTAATTTATGGACTAATGTTTTGTTTTGTAAATTTAAAAGATTGCATTACTTGTCATGTAAATACAATTTAGTTAATTGGATAAAGACCTTGACATATCCTCATATTTTCTAAATCAATAAATTGAGTTTGCATATCATGTGTAGGCATGAAAACGGGATGGGACGAATTTCGCCTCCTCCACCCCGCACCCGACTAATCGGAAAAATCTGCACCCATCCCCGTTTCATAGTGGGTGTAAAATTTAGGCTCCATCCTTGCCCGTAACGGGGCTCGCTTCCCCTCTACACTCGCACCCACTCATATATATATATATATATATATATATATATATATATATATATATATATATATATATATATTTAAAAATCATATCTATTATAATTAATATAGTAAAATTATTATTATTAGACAATAATAAAAATTAAAAAATATTTTCTATAGAGATAATATTATAATTTTTAATATTTAAAAAAATATTAAGTATATTCAATATGTATATGTATATAAAATTTAAAAATTGCAATAATATTATTTGTGAGGCGGGTTCGGGTGCGGGATGGATATCACCACCCCCAAACCCGTCTCCGTCTCCGAATTTTAATTTCGGAGAAAATCCGCACCCGCATCCGCACCCAATTAAAGCAGATTTTCCCTACCCAAATCAAGCGGGTTCGAGTGGGTACCTGCGACTCTGCGAGTGCGGATTTTTTTGTCATCCCTATTCATTTTATATTTTGTAAATCTCTAAAATTGTATTTGCATAAAACATCCACAAATTGAATTTAAGTAAACATTTGTAAACTAAATTTTCTTAGTTGCCGTAAACAACACATATTCACTTGTATATTTTTTAAACTTAATTGCAATTTTGGTTTATCTATTTTTACTAATTTATGAAATTGATTTTTCTATTTTAAAAGTCGACAATTTTGGTCTATTCATCGTATTTTTGAAATAAAAAATTTCGATTTAACATATTTTAAATGGCATGACATACGATTTAAAAATATAGAACCATCTAGATGCATTAATTATTCACATGACATTAATTATTCACATGACATGACATTAATTATTCACATGACATTAATTAATTAAATTTCTGAAGTTGAAAGTGAAATTTTTAGAGGATTTTATTGCAATTTGATGAATGTTAATTATTCTAAATCATAGTATCATATATCACATTATATAAAACATATCAAATTGCTATTTTTTAATTAAAAAATCATAATGAATGACATAAAATATCATATTTTAAAATAGAAGAATCAATTTTATAAAATAATAAAAATAACGTGACTAAAATTGTAAATAATGAAAATCAATTTTGCTTTAAATTGACTACCGAGAGAAAAAGAGATAATATCCTCTTCATTTGTTTCTAATGTATTTATGATCAATTTAAAGAAAGATAAATATAAGAAAGTTAACAAAAAAAAAGAATTTAATGATAGTTAGAGTCACTCTACTTTTTAATTTCTTTTTATCTACAAAGAAGAAAGAAATTAAGAAAATCTTTTCTGGGAAAAACGTGATGTAACTTCAGTAAAAAAGAAAAGTGATGTAACCAGCAAAAATCTATTTTTAACGGTTAATTCAACTTTAGTCATTAGCAAGTACTATTTCCCCTTATCTTATCCAAATCCTACAACACAAGTGAATTGCAGCAATAATTCCCTCCGATGAATGAATAAAAAAAAAAGCTAAAGGAATCACCACCATCCTCAATGCCATTGGTGCATAAACTCATAGCTCCAATGGCAGACAACAAAGACATTGAAACCGCGACTAGGAGATTCGCCTCTCTAACCAACCACCTCGTTTCCTCTCCAACAACATCACCACATCAACTAATTGCTTTATCGAACACTTCTGGTTCTAGGAATAATAATGATAGCTACCAACGTGTTCATGGTGATGTTTCCTCTCACGACGTCGTTTGGAAGGTTGCTTTTGATGAGTTTGGAAAGGACTTCACTGATATTGTTTACGAGAAAGCTGTTGGTGAAGGAATAGCCAAGGTTCTTTCATTTTCCTTTTTGTTTCACCTTCATTTTTTTTTATATATTGAACAATGTATTTTCAATTTCGTCAATATGTGTTGCATGAGATATAGTTCACATGGCAAATGGAAAAGAGTCTCATAGTTTAGAAACTAAATTGAATGATTACTCTATTGAATTTAGTTTAGTTTAAATGCTACTTCTTCTATTTAGTCGTTAGCCTAAATAAAGTATTTAAAAAATGATTGTAGTCTCTAAAGTATAGGCAAATCAATTCTGTTATAAAAATTAGTTGTGTTAGTACTTAGCATTTTCATAGCACAGACTTAAGAGACAAATTTTTGTTTAATATAGGATTGAAGGTCCGTTATGATTGATCTATTTGAGTTTATCTACTAACATAAGTATTTGTGAAACTGTTTGAGATAGTTTTATAGAAACAACTTATAGTATAACATGTCCATAAGTATTTTTCAGTTTATTTACATAAGGCCTCCATAATAGCTTATATGAAAACAAATTGAATTTATTGTATCTTTTGTTAGAAAGATATTAAGTACTTATATAGTAAATGCTTAATTAAGTTGTTTATTCAAATGGTGACTAAGTTGAAGAAATATTGAATTATTTTTTTACTCAAAATATTGATAAACTATTGGTTTTACCCTTTTTTTTTCCCAATTTTGAAAATGTTGCAGATTAGTATTAATAGACCAGAGAGAAGGAATGCCTTTAGGCCTCACACGGTAAAGGAGCTTATCCGTGCCTTCAATGATGCTAGGGATGATCCCTCTGTTGGTGTCATCATTCTCACTGGAAAGGTATACTTGTGTATCTACCACCCTTTTTTTCTATTGTTTTGTAAAATTTATTAAAGGGAATGTTGATGTAATATATCAGAGTCAGAAGAAATGGATTAATTGCAAGTTGTTAATCAAATCATCATCATACAACTATTTCACCATTCACTTGTTATGTGACTTAAAACATTCCTTTAACTGATTATTACAGTGTTTGGTTCAAGTGAATTTGGATTTTCCATTGGTTTTATTTTATCAGCAATTGACTCAACTTGTTAGTTGTCACTAACTCACAACTTATCCCTAGTGAGAATTGATTGATTTTATTGACATATTGATGATGTAGGGAACCAAGGCATTTTGTAGTGGTGGTGATCAGGCCTTGAGGACTGAAGATGGTTATTCTGATCATGAAAATATTGGTCGCCTTAATGTGTTAGACTTGCAGGTGTATATCAATTCATTCCCGATTTCTATGTAGTATCCACACTTCAGATTGAAAGCCATGTTCAATGTCTGACAGTATGTGTCACTGTTTGTCACAGGCACATATAGTTTACATTCAATCACTTTCGTATCCTTAAATTATTTTCGGTGTCAGCTATCTTTTGTTTGGGGGGGGGTGAGGCATGAGCATGAATCTTCTATGTTGTCCAGTATAATTAATGTTGTTTCCATGATTTGTAATGAGAAAATTTTCAATTCAAGTTGTCGAAAAAACCACTTGTCCCTTTGTTATTCTTCTACTTTTAATCTTCACTGTTTTCTCTTATTGCAGGTGCAGATTCGCCGCCTTCCAAAACCAGTAATTGCAATGGTACTTTCCTTACCTCTTTACAATTTACATCTTTGTTTTTCTTATTGTTAAATGTTAGTAAGTTAATAGTTATGTTAGTTTTCAGGGTTAAAACTCTAGACCTCCTACTTATAACTTCTTTGGTATCTCTTAGCTTAGTAACCGAGCTACGTACTTGAGACTTTGGGCTAACGTTAAAACAGGTAGCAGGGTATGCTGTTGGAGGAGGGCATGTATTGCATATGGTTTGCGATCTAACAATTGCAGCAGATAATGCTATCTTTGGCCAAACTGGTCCTAAGGTGCTTCAATCATTTTTGCCTTTTTCAGTTTTAACATTTGTACTCTGATAAAACATGTAATCAATAAGATATTTCATTATAAATTATAAATGTGAAAGTCATTTGCAACCTCTCTTCCTCTTTTGTAATACCTCATGTTTTTGTACCTATTAAGGTTGGGAGCTTTGATGCTGGTTATGGAAGTTCAATCATGTCACGTTTGGTGAGAATTAAACTAAAATCCTATATATTTTGTAACATTTTGATGTTTTCATTTTCAATCCAAAAGATAAAAATAATCCTTCTTTTATACAGGTAGGTCCGAAAAAAGCGCGCGAAATGTGGTTTCTAACAAGGTTCTATACTGCTGTTGAAGCAGAGAAAATGGGCCTTATCAATACTGTTGTACCAGTAAGCTATTTTCATTTCATGGAATTCTCGTATCTTTAATTTTAGTTTCTCTTTTTGCTTCATTCTGCATTCATTATAATATACTGCATGGAATTTGAAATGTAATTAATGTCATACATTTTTTTTACTAGTCACTTAAAAAATGTAACAAGTTACTAAAATCATTAGCAGAATGACACATGTTGTAACATCCAGCTCATACTTATTATAATTAATGTAATGTTTTGATTTGATCTAGCTAGAGAATTTAGAGAAAGAAACAATGAAATGGTGTCGAGAGATACTCCGGAACAGCCCGACTGCGATTCGGGTTCTCAAGGCAGCTCTTAATGCAGTGGATGATGGGCATGCTGGACTTCAGGTATATCACTAATCATTTTTTTTTATATAAACAAATGTTAGTAAGTTAGTAGTTATTTTCGACAATTAATTTGTGTTGCTATATATTTTTGCAACTAGAAAGATAATTATTCTGACTATACCAAATGATTTGCAATGATATATATATTTTCCTTCATACCAATGTGATGTTGATCCAACTTGCTATTTTATTTTAACCCTTCCCTTGTTGGTCCATATGTGTGCATACTTTAATTTTATTTATCCCAATTATAGGATATTGGTGGAAATGCAACCTTAATATTTTATGGCACTGAGGAAGCAAATGAAGGAAAAGCTGCATATATGCAGCGTAGGCCCCCAGACTTTTCTAAGTTTAATCGAAGACCATAAATTCAATTCAAATGTATTTATATTTATTTATGAATGTTAATTGTTGTTATCAATTTGGGGCATGGATTTCTTGACTGTCCAATATTCTATAGGGAAGAAAACTAATTTGGTTCTGTTAGTTCTTGTCTTTAATTTATTAATTTTGAACGTATATGAGGCTGGTAATAAATTGATTTGTTAGATCCAAACTGATTGTACTAGTTTGCAAATACTTTTAATTATTTAATTTGTATACAGCAAAACAATGTGTTTTTTGTGGGTACAGACAGCAAAATGCAACAGTGTAAAAAAATTAATTGCTTCCATGATTTAATTTAAATTAAAGGAATAAATTAAAAGAAATCACTCTTTAAAGACCTTAGGATTACTTAATCATGGTATTAGAGCCTGGTTAATCAAGTGCTTGATTTGGGAGTAGAACTCAAGACCACTTGATGAAGCAGGACCTGATACCATGAAGGAAACCAACCGGCCCATGAGTTCAGTTTTCCATTTCTGTTCGAACTACAATATATAATTAAAATAATGTGAAACAATGCAACGTGCTGTGCTTTGTCGTTTGACACATTTTTAATTATTTCAAATTGCCTATGACAAAATATAAATGTTAAGTCTAATGTTCAACATGTAAATGTCGTAAAGAAAAAGATGTAGATAGTTACTTTCTTAAGGGAAGGGTACAACCAACTAATGTTCACCATGTATATCTCCTCCGGTATTCAACCAGTGTAAGATCCCTTGCATGGGATACGTATTATTATTATTTTTAAAAAAAATTTAAAACTTAATAAAATAAATTAAAGTAAAGATACATTTAAGTCTCTGAGAAAAATTATGAGACTCATTTAGTCTCTAAGGAAAATAAATTAATTTTTAGTCTTTAAGAAAATTAAACTAGGACAACTTAATTCTTATCCAATGAAAAGAAGAGAAAAGAAAATAATAAAAATATAGTATTTGTAATTTATTAAATTAAGACATTTTCTTTTATTGTAACAAAATTTATTTATATTTATATTTTTATTAATTTTCTTTTTATATTTTATAAAAAAAAATTATTGTAATGAAATATTTATTTTTATTCTACTTATCATATCTAATTTATCTTGAGAATATTTATGTCGATTTATAAATACACTTTTTTTTTTTATCATAATTTCTTTTCATTTTCTCTTATATCAAACTACTAAATAATAAACTTATATTTTTATATTTCTTTTCTCTTCTTTTAACTTTCTTTTTTTTCCATCATCAACCAAACAAAATGTAAAGAAGATAGGGATTAAGGTGTCCAAATTTAATTTTGGCTGAATATATACGTTGGGTCTTTAAGTTAATTTATTTTTCTCAAATTGATCCTTTAAGTTTTTTTTTTGGGTTACAATTTAGTCATCTAAGTCTATTAATGTTTGTGTTGATACCTTTTTTATCGATTTTCCATCCCTCTGTTAATGTTCTTCAATCTAATCAATATTCATGAGTTTCGGGATTTCAAACTCAAGAATTGCTCAAGAGATAGGGATTTTGACAATCTTGGAGAAAAAAAGATCTCAAAGCTTCAATCTTGATTCATGAACAACTTTTTCTTCTTCTTTAGTTTGAGATAAAAAAAATTATTTGTCATCGAGAAGATGACATTGATGTGAGATCAATGTTGATAAGTCACATATTTGATTACAGAGTCACATCAAAATATCTACTGACAAAAGTTTACTAATGAACTATTTTGATTGATATTTTACAATTTTAGAAATGTATTTACCAATTTACAAAATTCAGATACTAGTTTAATAAAAGCTAACAATTTCATAGACCAATTTGTTTATTAACTCATTTATGGGTATATGCATCAAATTGAGAAATTGAAATAAAAAACCCCATAATTTCATTCAAAAACCCATTTCAAACCTAGAAATTGAAAGCACTTGTAATGAGTTTGTATAAAATATATTGTTGCCATTATCTCTATCTCATCATTTACTTTCAAAATGAGTTTTTGTTTGCACTAATTAGATTCAAAGTCCGAACAAGATTAAATGAGTTTTTATATTCAATTTCTAGATTTGAAGCATATACCTAAGAAGACTTGGGTTCCAATATTTTGTATTCAACCTATAGTAGTTTAGTTCCTTCTTCAATCTGGGGTTGTCAGTTTATTAGGAGAAAACTTGGCTTGTAGGGTCAAGGTGGTTAGTTCCTCAAAAGTCTGGAGTTGTCAGAATGTTTGGGAAGACTGACTTGGAGGGTCAGGTACTTTGTAACTTGTAAGACCCTTAATTTCAAACTCTAATTTATGCAATTTTAATATATTTGGTGTTAAATTGCTGAGGCATTTAGTCTAATTTTAATTCATTTTGCGAATTAAATACCAAAAGCATATTTTATTAGAGTTTATTTTATGTTCTATATATATATATATATATATATTTAGATCCGGTTCAAATTATTCGTCGAAGAATAATTTATTTATGTTGCGAAGAATTTAATACAGGACAGTTTTGTTAAAAATATCTCTAGTTGCCGAAAATTTTACCGGTCAATTGAGCTGCAACGGAGGTAGATATTTTTATTAAAATAATTAGTGATGTGTGTAAGTGTTTTAATTATTTTTGGTTTGGTTTATTATTTGTTTAATATTTATATGTATATATATATATATTATTGGTTTAGTGAGCTAGTTTTGAAAGCGAAGAGTGAACAAAATATTTTACCAGAATTAATCACGGTGCCGTAATCGGCCGTTAAAGCTACCGTTGAGGTAAAGGTGAAGTAGCAATGTCAAGTTACAAGGAAGGGGGTTTGAATTGTAATCTTGCCTATTTAAAATTTCCTGTTAAAAACTTAAGAAAACAACTCAAGAATGATCTTGGTTATAAAAACAGAAACGGAGAACGTTCTTGGTTTTAAAACAGAAAACGCAGAACGTTCTTGATTAGTTAAAATCACAGTTTTAGTTTCTCTATTTAATTTTGATAATAACAATAACTGAATGTAAATAGAGATAAGGAAGAGATACCACACAAAGATATATCATGGTTCACCCAACGTGGGCTACGTCCAGTCCTCACAACTGTGAGATTTTCACTTAAGTGTTCAAAGAGAAATAGAGAACAATCACAATTAAAGATCAACCTTGATCTGTAACTACACTTCCTTTCCACCCAGAAAGGATTAATCAGGTCACCTAACTAATCTGTTAGGATTTTAAAGTTAACTCTTTTAATCACACTCAAACTATAAACAATCCTTATAGTTATGAGTTTATACAATAATGATTTGAAAGGTTTGTTTGAATCTAATTATGCTCAACTCTTGTTTGAGAAAAGATTCGGAACAAAGAAAGAACTCAGTAGAATAAAAATTGGAAGTATGTATTGGGTTCAACCTGATTTCTTTTGTGAATGAGATAGCTTCAAGAATGCAAGTGAATATGATTTAATGAGAATACTTGGCACTTGAAGATCTGAATGATGCTTGCGAATTTGCCTTCCTTTTATAGATGTTTTGAGCAATTAATTCTGGTCAGAAAGAGCTGTTGGTAGTGCTCTGTTTTCCTTCTGACAGAAGCAAGGAATCTGTTGACAAAAGAGCACCATTCATGTGACAGTTTTTGGCTTTCTGTTTTGGGCCGTTTTGCTTGATTTCAAACAGACTTGTTGTGTGCTATAATGACCCATTAAGCTTTGATAATGCTTGATAATAATTAGGCTTCGATCTGGATGTTTAATTCGATCCAAAACTGTTTGGAAAGAAGTGAATATTTTTATGCAGAAATGAGAAGTCGTCTTCTGCAGAAACAGAGATTGTTCTTCTCAAAAACGGAGAACGTTGATTATAGGTGGAGAAAGATAATCAATCTGGTCTGATAGACTTCTGAATAATCTGAGGACTTATACTCAATCTTGAAGTTCAGTTTTGTTCAACTTTCTTGACAGTTCCAGACTGGAGAAAGTTGCAGTCCGTTTTTGATATGCTTATATTCATGACGATTTTTCTTAATGATCCGAGAACCGTTTTGAGTAAAAATGATTCCTATCTGTTCCTTGCCATGTACTGATGAAATTGGTATAAAGATTTAAGGCATAATCAATGTAGAAGTGTTGGAGAAAGATTGGTGAAGTGGCTGTAACAATCTTTCTTGATTCTGCTGATCTTTCTTTGTTTTGTACAGTTTATGATCATGACTTATTTCCTTGCTCTGCTTGGTTCCTATCTTTAATAAAAACACTCAAGAGCACAGATTAAATTAACATAACATTTAGAATCATAATTAATATTCTTAATTAATCTTTGTTTATTTTCATCAAAACTTAATTTGAGAGTTTGTCTTAACAAAAGGCTCCTTCCAAACTTTTAGTTTGCACTTAGGACCTTATGTGTGAATTTATGGAAAATAAATTTGATGTGTTTGAAGTGTAGATTTGTGGAAAATGAATTTAATGTGTTTATGGGTGAAATTTTGGAGATTTAAATTGGTGATTTATGGTTGAAAATTTGGAGATTTAAATTGGTGATTTATGGTTGAAAATTTGGAGATTTAAGTTGGTGATTTACAGTTGAAAATTTGGAGATTTAAATTGCTGATTTATGGTTGAAAATTTGGAGATTTAAATTGGTGGTTTATGTTTGGAAATGTGGAGTTTTGAATTAATGTGATTAATGTGGTTGATTTTGTTAGTAATGGTTAACAAAAAAAAAAAAGAAATTGATTTTGACGTGTTTGAGTTACGTAATGAGTTATTTTCAAATAAATGAGTTTGAACTGAAGTTGAAATTTTAAAAAGAAAAAGTTTAGAGCATTTTATTAACTCAAAATTTTGGTGCTTTAATAGTCGAGTGTGCGTATGTGTGATTTGGACAATATTTGTTTTATTTAGTTTAAACTAAATAATGTAGATTATTTGATTGTAAAAGTTTGGTGCGTGAGAAAGATATAATTTTGGGAATTTTGTTGTGGTTGGATAAATTTTAGTTATGAACAAATGGTTATAAATATTTATGTTTGTGTAGTTAGCTCTGAAGTAGCAATGTCAAGTTACAAGGAAGGGGGTTTGAATTGTAATCTTGCCTATTTAAAACTTTCCTGTTAAAAACTTAAGAAAAACAATTCAAGAATGATCTTGGTTATGAAATAAAAAACGGAGAACGTTCTTGGTTTTGAAACAGAAAACGCAGAACGTTCTTGATTAGTTAAAATCACAGTTTTTAGTTTCTCAATTTAATTTTGATAATAACAATAACTGAATGTAAATAGAGATAAGAAAGAGATACCACACAACGATATATCCTAGTTCACCCAACGTGGACTACGTCCAGTCCTCACAACTGTGAGATTTTCACTAAGTGTTCAAAGAACGGAGAACAATCTTCTGGTTACACAGTTAGAGATCAACCTTGATCTGTAACTACACTTCCTTTCCACGCATAAAGGATTTAATCAAGTCACCTAACTAATCAACTAGGATTTTAGAGTTAACTTTTTTAATCACACTCAAACTATAAACACTCCTTATAGTTATGAGTTTATACAATAATGATTTAAAGAATTTGGTTGAATCTGATTATGCTCAACTCTTGTTTGAGAATAAAATCATAATAAAAGAACTCAGTAATATGATCTGTAGGTATGAAACGATTTCAGCCTGATTTCTTTTGTGAATGAGATAGCTTCAAAAATGCGGGTGTATGTGATTTAATGAGAATACTTGGCACTTGAAGATCTGAATAATGCTTGTGAATTTGCCTTCTTTTTATAGATGGTTTGAGCAATAAATTCTGGTCAGAGAGAGCTGTTGGTAGTGCTCTTTTTTCCTTCTGACAGAAGCAACGAATCTGTTGACAAAATGCACCATCATAGTTTTGGGCCTTGCTATTTTGGGCCGTTTCAAACATATTTCCTGTGAGCTTAATGACTCATTAAGCTTCGAAAATACTTGATGATTATTGGGTTTTGATCTGGACACTTGATTCGATCCAAAACTGTTTGGAAAGGAGTGAACAATTTTCTGCAGAACTGAGAAGTCTTCTTCTGTAGAAACAGAGATTGTTCTTCTTCAAAAACGGAGAACGTTGATTAAAGGTGGAGAAAGATGATCAATCTGGTCTGATAGTCTTCTGGACAATCTGAGGACTTATAATCAATCTTGAAGTTTAGTTTTGTTCAACTTTCTTGACAGTTCTAGACTGGAGAAAGTTGCAGTCCGTTTTTGACATGCTTAGATTCATGATGATTTATCTTAGTGATTCGTGAACCGTTTTGAGTAAAAATGATTCCTATGTGTTCCTTGCTATGTACTGATGAAATTGGTATAAAGAGATAAGGCAGAATCATTGTTAAAGTGTTGGAGAAAGATTGGTGAAGTGGCGGCGACAATCATTCTTGATTTTGCTGATCTTTCTCTGTTTTTGTACAGTTTATGATCATGACTGATTTGTTTAGTTTTGGTCTGATTTCTTTGCTTTGATTGGTTCTTGTCTTTAATAAAAAACATTGAAGAGCACAAATTAAATTAACATAACATTTAGAATCATAATTAATATTCTTAATTAAAACTTGTTTATTTTCATCAAAACTTAATTTGACAGTTTGTCTTAACAATCTCTCCATTTTTGATAATGACAAACATGTTAATTTAGATTTTAATTTTGATTCTTATTTTAATTTTGAAGAGTGTAAAAGCTCCCCCTCAATTGATGCAATAGATTTACAGTAATATAACTATTGCAATCAGTTTATTTGCAAAAAGGATATTTCATTAATAATGCAATCGCTGAAATACAAAAATTAAGATCCTGAATTTCAAAAGATAGTATTAAAATCAGAATAAGAACTAAACTTAATTCTCCCCCTTTGTCACACAAAAAGGAAGGAGAAAAAGATCACTATTTTGCTAAAGAAGGAGAAGAGCCTTCTAAGGATTAAGACTTGGACGGAACATGAGCTGGCTCAGGAGCAGGAGCTGGAGCAGGCTGGAAAGGAGGAGGAGGCACACCGAGCTTGGGTGCAAGGGTATCCATGAGCCAAGATTGTAACTGAGTCTGTTGAGCCAAGAGAAGCTGCAGAGTTGCCATTATTTCGAAGTTGGTGGGTTCCTTTGGAGGATTCATGATTGGTGGAGGAATGGGAGCAGTACTGCTTGACGGAGCAGAGACAGCTGGGAGAGAGGTAGGTAGTGGGTGAGGATTCGATTGATTGGATGAAGTAGCGTTGTGGGAAGGTTCGGAAGAAGCCAAAAATTGACTAATTCCAAAAATGGATGAAGTGGTTGTTTGTGGAGAAATGTACGCAGGTGACATGGCTGATACATTTTGGTGAGGAAGTAGTGTGGTCATGGGATCAAGGGGAGAACGAAGGAGTTGGGAGACAGAGATGAAGTTCGTGGAGGAAATGGTGGATTGTTGGGGAAATACGGAGAAAGTAGGATTTGTAGGAGGAGGGCTGAGAGAACGTTCTCTGTTTTGAGGGGAATGTTCTTGAGCATGTTCAGGAGAACGTCTGGGTTTTGGGGAGAACGTTTTAGGTTTGTAGGAGAACGTTCTGGGTTTGGAGGAGAACATTCTTGAGCATTTTTTGGAACTCTATTTGGTGAAGGGGAATGTGATGTGGGGGCTGTAACAGGAGTTTCCCGTCTGGCAGATCGTTTTCTTTTTAGTGTGGATGGAAACAAATGAATGAGTGGAGCAGATTGTCTAGTTCTGGGTCGGCTAGTGGGTGGATATTTTGGTTGTGTTTCAGGTGTGGGGAAAGGCTGTCTGGTGACGCTGATTTTCATATGGACCATGTTTTTGGTGGAAAATTTTGAGATTTTGATAAACGATTTTTCATTTGACAGAGGTATATGAAAATGATTAAAGACTTTTGTAAGAATCATACCATAAGGAACAGTATTCTTCTTGTAGTCTTTGTTGGCAGCAGCGATCATGTGGTGAAGTATCAGATGAGGGAAGTTGAGACGCTTGCAGTTGAGAAGATGATAGATGATGAGTGCGTCGTTTTCAGAGACATACTCATGGCTTCCACAGTGAGGAAGAAGAGTATGCTAACTCATGTTGTTGAAAATTTTAGGGAGAGGGCGAAGAAATGTTGAAAGGTACCTAGTAGAATTCTCTTGAAATAGTTCAGAGAGAACTACAGTCTCTTTAAGATTGAGAGCTGCATACCAGGATTTACCAAAAACAGCAGGACCTTCAGTAGGAAGATCCAAGATTAAGGCCAGAATGTCAGGAGTTAATCTGATCTCAATTCCCTTGATAGTGGAAATTAACAGAGATTTTTCAGGGAATGTTTGGGTCTAAAAATAGAAGGCTCGAACTGTATCTGGATAGTGGGGTTCAGAGATTTGTAAAAAGGCAGTCCAGCCTAGGATATCAGTAAAATGTTGGACAGCGTTGCCATCTACAATGAGTTTGTCAAAAATGAAAACTCTGCCAACACCAATGGGTCTCTGTGCCCATTTGTCTTTAAACAGTTTGGTGGCAGAGGGAGGAATTAGAGGAGAATTGTGAGGGATAGGAGAACGTTCTTGAAGTGGAGAACATTCGGGAGTAGGTGTAAGGCTTTTTTGAGTAGTTGGAGTGGAATGGATGAGAGAACGTTCTGGAATTTGGGTGGGAGAAGGTGCCGGGGTTGGGGAACGTTCTGGAGACGAGGAAGGAGAAAGACGAAATTTGTGCTTAGGTACAGTTGTTTTGAATCTCTGGCGAATGGGTAAGTTTGTTCTTGCCAGAAATTTGGAGATTGGAATGGTGGTTTTTGTTTTTAGGGCACGAGTTTTAGGTTGAGTGGGTGTTGAAGAGGAGAAAAATTCAGTCATTAGTCTCCATTTCTGGTTTGGAGGAGGGGATTGAGAGGCTTCAGAAAAAGATGATTTTGATGGGGTTGGTATTGAGGTTTTTGATTAAGGAGTCTGAGACAAAAAAGAGGATTTTGGTGGAGTGACAGGTTTTGTTGAAGGATGAGGGGTATCAGATGATTCATCTGACTCAGTGTATAAGATGATGAAGTAGGCAGGTTTAGTGATTGGGGTCCTTGAAGTCCCAATTCCTACCAAAATTCTCATTGAGTGTCTTTTAGGTGCTGGAGGATTGACAAATTTTTATGGTGGTGCGGGTTTAGGAAAGGATGTTCTCAAGTGAGAAGGAACTTGAGCAACATTTGGAGATTGACAGGAATGAAGAGGAGGAAGAACAGAAGATACAGGTTTAGGAATGGAGGTGTTAGGGTTGGACTCAGGGGACGAAGAAAGGTAGTCAGAAAAAGAGGAGTCTGATGAGTGTTTTGGAGGAGTTGGCCTGGGTGGAGGTGAAGGTGAACGATTGTAGATTGGTGAAAAGGATGATGATGGTGATGAAGTGTCTGTGCTTGCATTTTTGCGAGCAGATTGCTTTGTTCGAGCCATTGTTGATAATAGAGAGAGAGATGGAAGATGAAGTTGGAGGAAGACAAAGGTTTGAAAGGATGGAAACTGTTTCAGAAAGATGAACAGTTGTGATAACTGCAACATGTTTTTGCAGTTTTTCAAGAGATAGAGTAATGATGATTAAACCTAGGGAAGTGACAAGTGTTGGGGAAAGGAACAGATTTGACGGCTTAGCAGTGACCTTTGAAAGCCTTGATGCACGCGCATTTAATGCTAGGACATGCCTTGCCTGCGCATGAGGAAGATGAGGTCTAGGAAGAAGATTTGAAAAACGGAGAAAGATGTCTGAAAAATAGAGATTGATAAACGTTCTCCGTTTTCTGTAGAAGCAGTTTTAACTTGAATTTTCAACATTTTTCATAATTTTCAGTTTTTCTTTGATTGAATTAAAGCTTTCCTCGACCAAGAGCTTTGTAAAAATATAATCAAGCTGATTTTGAGTATCAACAAAAATTAATTCAAGATCCTTTTTATTAACATGATCGCGAATAAAGTGATGTTTTATTTCGATATGTTTTGAACGAGAATGCTGAATTGGATTTTTTGACAGATTGATTGCACTAGTATTATCACAGTAAATTGGAATATTAGAGTAACTTACAGAGAAGTCTTCAAGTTGATTTTTTATCCAAAGAACTTGTGAGCAACAATTTGCAGCTGATACGTATTCAGCTTCGGTGGTTGATAAGGCTATAGTATTTTGTTTCCTGCAAAACTAGCTTATCAACGCATCACCCAGAAATTGACAGGCTCCACTGGTGCATTTATTTTCAGTTTTATCTCCAGCATAATCAGCGTCACAATATGCTACAAGATCAAAATGAGAACCGTTTCTATACCAAAGGCCAAGATCAGTAGTTCCAACCAGATATCTAAAGATTCGTTTTACAGCAGTTAAATGGGATTCTTTTGGCGTTGATTGAAATCTAGCACATAATCCTATTGCAAATACAATGTCTGTCCTGCTAGCAGTTAAATACAGCAAGGAACCAATCATTCCTCTTTATTCTTTTTCAGAAACAAATTTTCCATGTTCATCTTTGTCTAATGAAGAGGATGGATGCATAGGAGTAGACATGATTTTTGCTTCATTCATTTTGTACTTGGTTAACAAATCTTTAATGTATTTTTCTTGACAAATAAAAATACCATTTTCACGTTGTTTAATTTGTAAGCCAAGAAAATATCTTAATTCTCCCATCATGCTCATTTCAAATTCACTTTGCATGAGTTTTGAGAAGCCATCGCACATTTTTTCATTAGTTGATCCAAAGATAATATCGTCAACATACACTTGTACAATGAGTAAATCATTTTTATCAATTTTCTTAAAAAGTGTAGTGTCGATTTTTCCTCTGGAAAATCCATTATTGATTAAGAAGGAACTTAACCTATCATACCAAGCTCTTGGTGCTTGTTTTAAGCCGTACAGAGCTTTTGTAAGTTTGAAAACATGATTTGGTTTTGATTGATCTTCAAAACCGGGAGGTTGTTTCACATAAACTTGTTCATTTAAAAAACCGTTTAAAAATGCACTTTTAACAATCATTTGAAATAATTTAACAAGTTTGTGAGATGCATATGCAAGAAGTATACGAATAGCTTCTAACCTTGAAACAGGAGCAAAAGTTTCATCGTAGTCTATACCTTCCTGTTGGTTGTAACCTTGAGCAACCAATCTTGCTTTGTTTCTTACAACCTTACCTTCTTCATCTAATTTGTTTCTGAAAACCCAGCGTGTACCAATGCATGTTTTATCTTGAGGATTCGGTACCAAGGTCCAGACTTCATTCTTATCGAACTGCTGCAGTTCTTCCTTTATGGCTTCGATCCAAGATTGATCAACTATGGCTTCTTTAATTGATTTTGGTTCAACTTGAGAAATCATTGCCATGTTGTTCTCATCATTCTTGAATGACTTTCTGGTTCAAATTCCATCTGTTGTATCCCCAATGATTTGAGTTTGAGGATGATCTCATATCGTTCTCCAACTTTTAGGTGGAGAATGGTACGGAGATTGTTTATCAATCTCCGTTTCTAGCACATCAGTTTTTTGCTGTGTGTCTCGCAATTCTTCATCCTCATTTGTCTTTTCAAGTACTAAGTCATCAAACTCATCAAATAAAATATGCATGCTTATTTCAACAACTTTAGTTCTTAGATTAAAAACGCTATAACCTTTAGAGTTGGTTGAATAACCCAAAAAGATAGCTTTATCTGATTTTGAATCAATTTTTCCAAGAATGTCTTTGTTGTTTAGAATATAACAGTAACACCCAAAAATATGGAAGTATGAAATGTTTGATTTTCTGTTTTTCCAGATTTCATATGGAGTTTTGTTTATGACTTTTCTAATGGAGTCACGATTTAAAATATAGCATGATGTATTGACGGCTTCAGCCCAAAAATATTTTTCAACATTAGATTCCTCCAAGATTGTTCTTGCCATTTCTTGTAAGGTTCTATATTTTCTTTCAACAACTCCATTTTGTTGAGGAGTTCTTGCACAAGACAAGTTGTAAGAAATGCCAAGTTCTTCAAGAAAGTTTTTGAAAGGGGCATTTATGAATTATCCTCCATGATCACTTCTTATAGAAATGATGCTGGATTCTTTTTCATTTTGTACCTTTGTACAAAAGATTTTAAAAGCTTCAAAAGCATCATCTTTTTGTTTTAAAAATAGTACTCAAGTGTATAAAGAGAAATCATCAACAATAACAAAACCATATTTCATTCCTCCTAAACTGGTTGTTTTGACAAGACCAAATAAGTCTATGTGAAGTAATTCAAAAATTCTGTTTGTGGAGATAAATTCTTTTGAGTGAAAGATGTTTTTAACTTGCTTTCCCCTGACACAAGTTTCACATATTTTGTCTTTTTCAAAATTCAGTTTTGGTAATCCTCTGACAAGTTCTAATTTTGAAAATTTGGAAATGGTTTTCATGCTGACATGCCCTGCCCTTTTATGCCAGATCCATTTATCTTTATCAAAAGATATGAAGCTGGATTCATCAGGCAATTCTTCAAGATATAATACATAAAGGTTTTTCTTTCTGGTTCTAGAAAACAGTTTTTCACCAGATTTTGTTTTTATGATTACACATAGGTTGGGTTTGAAAATAACTTTACAGCCATTGTCACAAAGTTGATTTATGCTTAAGGGATTATGTTTCAGACCATCAACATATTGAACATCGTTATTTGAGCAGAGTTTTTCTTACCAATTGTCCCTTTACCTTTGATTCAAGCTTGATTGTCATTTCCAAAGGTTACAGACCCTCCATCTTTCTTGACGAAGGACATGAAGCAATTTTTATCACCTGTCATATGTCTTGAACAGCCACTGTCCAAGAACCATGGCTTTTTCTTGACACCTTGAGAACCAACCTGCAGTTTTGGTTTCATTAACTTTTGGTACCCATTATGTCTTTGGTCCTTGTGGATTAGTTCTAATTTTTTATTTTCTGTTAATATGACATGTAGATTCAGAGTTTCGAATCTTAGAGCAAGAAAAACATTTGATCATTTGTTTTTGAAAAGACTTTTTAACTGGTTTTGACAGATTTTCAGAACTTTCTAAGTTTTCTGTTTTAGCTGGAGAACGTTCTTGTTTTCTCTGAGAAAAACCTGTTTTTGTTCCTGTTTTTCTCTCTATTTGTTCTTGATTTTCTCATCTCTTTTCTTAAAATAACATGCAAATTCAAGATGTCCAATTTTGCTGCAATATGAACATTTGATCTTGCATTTATTCTCTCTTCTTCTGGAATAAAAAAGTTTTCATACATTTTGGTTTTCTGAGGTTGATTAAAACCAAGACCAACTTTATCAAATATTCCAACTTGAGATCCCATGGTGTTTTGAAAGGTTCCAGTAGCTTTAATAAAGTTTAACATATCATTTTTAAAAATTTGAACTTCAGTTTTAAGGAGAACGTTCTCCTTTTGAGTGCATAGTGTTCTTGACTTTCTTGATTTTCAGTGTGAAAGTTTTTGGTATGAGATTCTTTCATATTTTGAATGATTTCGTTTAGCTTATCATTCAGAACCTGAGTTTTTTCTTTTTGTTCCTTTTCTTTATAAAATTTTTCTTTTAAAGAACTACACTTTTGAATGAGTAAGTTTGAATCATTTAATAAGTTGTCAAATTCTTTTTCCATTTGTTCACATAAAATGCAGGATTCAGAATTTGTTACCTCATTTTCTTAAGTGTTTGCCATTAAGCATATGTTAGCTTCTTCATCTTCTTCTTCATCAGATTCATCTAAGTTATCCCATGTGACCATCATTGATTTCTTTTTGAAAGGAAATCTATTTGGTGTTCTTTTGTTCAGAGGGCACTCAGATTTTAAATGTCACAGTTTATTACATCCAAAACATGTAATTTGGCTTTTGCCTAGTTCTGTTTTAGGATTTTCTTTTCAGTTTGGGAATCCCTTCTTCATTTGGTCTCTCCTTTGTTGGAACCAAATTGGTTTTACATATAGAGTTTTGATGTTAACAAAAGTATTTTGTGAAAACAATATATTTGACTTCAAAGAGTATGAAAGAAGATTCATGTTTTTGAAGAAAATCTAAAATAAGATTTGATTCCAATTTATAATTGAAGAAAATCAAAAATAAAGATTTGATTCAAATTTATAATTGAAGAAAATCTAAAATAAGATTTGATTCAAATTTATAATTGATGAAAATCTAAAATAAGATTTGATTCAAATTTATAATTGAAGAAAATCTTTGACCAAGTTGAAAAGAAGATATGGTCATGATTTGAACAATATTTGGAGAAGATTTGATTAAGATTTGAAGAAGATTTAGTGAAGATTTGAAGAATATTTGATATGAAGAATTTACAAAGTCAATCTACACAAAATTGGAACAGAATCATTCTGAAGAATTTACAAAGTCAATCTACACAAAATAGGAACAGAATCATCATGAAGAATTTACAAAGTCAATCTACACAAAAATAGGAACATAATCAATTTGAAGAATTTACAAACTCAATCTAAACAAGATACAATTCAGAATTAAATAAGGACTAAATTGAAGCCCAAATTTTCACTATAAATAGACACTCAAGGATGAAGGAGAAAAGCATCGAAAAACAGAAAATAGTAACTCAAGCTCAAAGTTCTTAATTCATCTTAGAGTTCAAAGAGAGAAACACTTGTTCAGGTTAGAAATATTTTTGAGTGTTCTTTTCTTAAAGTGTGAGAGTTATTGTTATTATCAGCTTTGTTAGAAGCAACTACTCAAGTTTCAATCTCTTGTATCCAACCCGATAACGGTTTAGTTCCTTCTTCAATCTGGGGTCGTCAGGTTGTTAGGAGAAGACTTGGCTTGTAGGGTCAAGGTGGTTAGTTCCTCAAAAGTCTGGAGTTGTCAGGCTGTTTGGGAAGACTCGCTTGGAGGGTCAGGTACTTTGTAATTCAAGGTTTTTGAATTAGAGGATTAAAGCCTTCTGAATGAGGGGGCTGGATGTAGCCAAGTTAGTGGTGAACCAGGATAATTCTACGCGTCAAATTATTTATGCTTTCATTGCTTGCTGCCTCTAAATTCGATTGCTTCTACTCCAAGTAAGTCACCAAAACCAAACTAATTTTTAATTATATATAAATTATCAAAAAGTTATCAACTTTGTGCAAACACAATTCAACCCCCCTTCTCGTGTTCGCACCTTCATCCTTCTCATCATTCTTTGAATTCTTCTAGTGAGAAGAGCAATTTCTTCATCAGCATCTTCTTGACCTTTTAAGGCTATTGCTTTGGTTCTTCCTTTGTTTGGTCAGGCATGCTTTCTTAAGATGCTTTTAAGGCTATTGCTTTTCCTTTCTTGACAGGTTTATCTTCTTGCAGTAATACCTCATGTGCTTTTAAGGTTCCAATTAACTCTTCTAGTGCCAATACTTCAAGATTCTTGGCTTCGCTTATAGTTGTTACCATTGGTCTCCATATGACCGAAAGACATCTCATGATCTTTCTTACTTTATCTAGTACTGAGTAAGCTTTTCCCAAAGGTCGCATTTCGTTCACTATAGTTGTGAACCTTGAATACATTTCATCAATGGT
This sequence comes from Cicer chorassanicum, assembly GCA_037974735.1. Classification (NCBI taxonomy): domain Eukaryota; kingdom Viridiplantae; phylum Streptophyta; class Magnoliopsida; order Fabales; family Fabaceae; genus Cicer; species Cicer chorassanicum. The sequence continues at coordinate 21,540,387 of JBBPBP010000004.1, forward strand.
ATTTCTTTCATTCATTTCGAATAGCTCAAATTTTCTTATGCCGATGTCTATTCTTGTTTCTTTGACATTGTTTGTTCCTTCACGATGAATTTGCAATGTATCCCAGATTTCTTTAGCAGTTGTGCATTCATCGACTCTTTCACTTTCTTCCCTGCTCAAAGCACACGATAAGAATAATTGAGCTTTAGAGTTTAAGAGTACCTTAGTTTTGTCTTCAGATGTCCAGTCGATTTCTTCCTTTTTGGCAGAGTTTGAATCATTTTGATCAGCTCTTGGAATGAAATCTCCATTTGTAATGATGCGCCACATTCATGTGTCTTGAGACTTTAGAAACAACTGCATCTTGTTTTTCCAAAAGTAGTAATCAGTTCCATCAAAATATGGTGGCCTGTTTGAGGATCCTCCTTCAACAATGTATTTTGCTTTTGACATTTTTTCTTCTAGATCTTTTTCTCTAGCACTTGGTTAAAGTGTTCTTTTTAGAGACCTTGCTCTGATGCCAATTGAAGTAGCAATGTCAAGTTACAAGGAAGGGGGTTTGAATTGTAATCTTGCCTATTTAAAAATTTCTTGTTAAAAACTTAAGAAAAACAACTCAAGAATGATCTTGGTTATGAAATAAAAAATGGAGAATGTTCTTGGTTTTGAAACAGAAAACGCAGAACGTTCTTGATTAGTTAAAATCACAGTTTTTAGTTTCTCTATTTAATTTTGACAATAACAATAACTGAATTGAAATAGAGATTACGAAGAGATATCACACAACGATATATCTTGGTTCACCCAACGTGGGCTACGTCCAGTCCTCACAACTGTGAGATTTTCACTAAGTGTTCAAAGAACGGAGAACAATCTTCTGGTTACACAGTTAGAGATCAACCTTGATCTGTAGCTACACTTCCTTTCCACCCAGAAAGGATTCAATCAAGTCACATAACTAATCAGCTAGGATTTTACAGTTAACTCTTTTAATCACACTCAAACTATAAACAGTCCTTATAGTTATGAGTTTATACAATAATGATTTAAAGGATTTGGTTGAATCTGATTATGCTCAACTCTTGTTTGAAAATAGAATCAGAATAAAAAAACTCAGTAATATGATCTGTAGGTATGAAACGATTTCAGCCTGATTTCTTTTGTGAATGAGATAGCTTCAAAAATGCGGGTGTATGTGATTTAATGAGAATACTTGGCACTTGAAGATCTGAATAATGCTTGCGAATTTGCCTTCTTTTTATAGATGGTTTGAGCAATAAATTCTGGTCAGAGAGAGCTGTTGGTAGTGCTTTGTTTTCCTTCTGACAGAAGCAACAAATCTGTTGACAAAATGCACCATGATAGTTTTGGGCCGTTTCAAACATATTTCCTGTGAGCTTAATGACTCATTAAGCTTCGAAAATACTTGATGATTATTGGGCTTTGATCTGGAAACTTGATTCGATCCAAAACTGTTTGGAAATGAGTGAACAATTTTCTGCAAAACTGAGAAGTCTTCTTCTGCAGAAACAGAGATTGTTCTTCTTCAAAAACGGAGAACGTTGATTAAAGGTGGAGAAAGATGATCAATTTGGTCTGATAGTCTTCTGGACAATCTGAGGACTTATAATCAATCTTGAAGTTCAGTTTTGTTCAACTTTCTTGACAGTTGCAGTCCGTTTTTGACATGCTTATATTCATGATGATTTATCTTAGTGATTCGAGAACCGTTTTGAGTAAAAATGATTCCTATTTGTTCCTTGCCATGTATTGATGAAATTGGTATAAAGAGATAAGGCAGAATCATTGTTAAAGTGTTCGAGAAAGATTGGTGAAGTGGCTGTGTCAATCATTCTTGATTTTGCTGATCATTCTCTGTTTTTGTACAGTTTATGATCATGACTGATTTGTTTAGTTTCGGTCTGATTTCTTTGCTTTGATTGGTTCCTATCTTTAATAAAAAACACTCAAGAGCACAAATTAAATTAACATAACATTTAGAATCATAATTAATATTCTTAATTAAAACTTGTTTATTTTCATCAAAACTTAATTTGAGAGTTTGTCTTAACAAGCTCCTTGAGTCTCGAAAAAGAATCGAGACCGTTGGCACCGAGTTAGCGGTGAGGGAGAACTCTAATATATTAATGTTGTTATGGTGATTCAAGTTTGGTGTGGTTTATGTGTTCATAATTAATATAATGAATTTTTGAGATGTGATTTATGTGTGGATTTTGTGGAAAATGAATTGATGAAATTGGTAGTTTATGTTTGAGAATGTGGAGTTTTAAATTTGGTGATTTATGGTTAAAAATTTTGGAGATTAAATTTGGTGGTTTATGTGTTCATAATGAATATTATGAATTTTTTAGATGTGATTTATGTGTGGATTTTGTAGAAGATGAATTGATGAAATTGGTGGTTTATGTGTGAGAATGTGGAGTTTTAAATTTGGTGATTTATGGTTGAAAATTTTGGAGATTAAATTTGGTGGTTTATGTTTGGAAATGTGGAGTTTTGAATTAATGTGATTTAGGTGTGGTTTTGTGGAAAAAGAATTGATTAAATTTGGTATGTATTGTGAATTGAATTTAATGTGAATTGTGGATTAAATTTGATATGGGTTTGAGGAAAATCTGTTTTTAATGTACTCGGTGAAATGTTTAAAAAACCATTATTGTGAAATGAGTATTAAAAAAGGGGAATCTTTTAATAACTACATTTACGTAATGGTGGTGGTGATTCATGTTTGGGGTGATTGATGTGTTCATAATTAATATTATGAATTTAGAGATTTGTTTTATGTGTGGATTTTGTGGAAAAATGAGTTGATATGATTTGGTGTGAATTGTGGGACTAGGAGTTAAATATGTTTGAGTATGCTATGTGTTGAATTTGAAAATCATTAGTCTTAAATGAGTATTAAAAATGAGAAATCTTTTAATAGTTGTAGTTACCTAATGGTTGGGCGAAAAGAGTTAGAGTATGCTAATGCATTTCATAGTACATGGTGACTGCGATAGGCTATGGTGATAGTGGTAACCAGATGGGCCATGGGATGATGCCATGTGAATTGATGGTTCATCTTATCCTTGCGGGGATTATTGCGTCGTGCTGATCTGTGAGAGATTGCACTCTAGAATGTGTTGATATGTGAGCGATTGCACTCTAGAAATCAGTGTAAGGCCTGTGAGAGGCGACACTTTAGTAAATCGTGCTAGTCTGTGAGCGACTGCACCTTGATAATTAGTACTGACCTATGAGAGACCGTATAATTATGATTTACGCTCCTTCGAGGAGGGTTTTGGTTTGGAATTCTGGAATCATGTGCACTAGAATATGACCCGCGCTTTGCGCGGGTTTAATTTTAAATTTTTTATAAGGTGATATATATATATATATATATATATTACCTACACATATTAAAAAAAATTCGAAATAATGCTCATGGTAAATATATGCATTGATAACTAATAAGAGAAACAAAACACAAATTTTTTTATTAGATTGACTAATTGTTATTTGTTTTGGTAAATATATGTGACGACACAATAATCAAAAAAATACAAAAGTTGTATATTGACTATTTTTAATGTCTAAATAAATATTTAAAAGTGTTTGAACATTTTATCAACTATATTGGTAACATTTATTAAAATATTGTGTATCAATATTTACTTATTTAATTTGGTTTACACCGGAATTCATAATTTCTACTTTTTATACACTTCAACGTATTGTTTTTTCAAAATAGTCAGATTTCACGATTTTGTTCTTAGAAAAAAAATGTGTTAGGTTGTACA
>JBBPBP010000004.1:21544804-21567830 GCA_037974735.1 Cicer chorassanicum
TGTTGGCCTAATTCTAAATTATATCTCTCTATTTGATTTCAAATATTAATTTTGGCCTAATTCGTAGATATTATACTATATAATATTCAATTTGAAGATATTTATGGAGGAATAACCGTTATCAATAATAATTGAAGACCAATAAGTGTTAAATAATTGATATTTATTGTATTGTAATTGGTAACTTATGTTAGATGAATAGTTCTACAAAATATGAAGAAAAATTATCAATATTTACTTATTTAATTTGGTTATTTTTTATACCCTTCAACGTATTATTTTATCAAAATAGTAAGATTTTACGATTTTGTCCTTAAAAAAATTAGTTGGGTTGTACAAAAGAAAATAATTTACTACTTGAAAAAAGTTAAAAATATATATAACAATATTAATATTTCAGAAAATACATAAATTTTTCTCTAAGTCCATATCAGTAATGCTATAATAAGAAAAAATAGAAAAACAAATTGTTTCCTAATTCTAAATTATATCTCTCTATTTGATTTTAAATATTAATTTTGGCCTAATTTGTAGATATTATACGATTTTATCCTTAGAAAAAATGTGTTGGATTGTACAAAAAAAAAACAATTTACTACTTGAAAAAAGTTAAAAATATACATCACAATATCAATATTTCAGAAAATACATATTAGTAATTGGTAACATGAATACTTCCACAAAATATGGGGAAAAGATATTTAGAAAGTGAATAGGAAAACTTTCTACGAAAATGTACACGTCAGCTTTTTAGGTGAGATGACAAATGTTCGCATACGTGGAGAAATAGGATGAGGTGGCAGTGGAGTCTGTTTTAAATATATATAATAGATAAAAATATACATAACAATATCAATATTTCAGAAAATACATAAATTTTTCTCTAAGTCCATATCAGAAATGGTATAATAAGAAAAAATAGAAAAATAAATTGTTTCCTAATTCTAAATTATATCTCTCTATTTGATTTTAAATATTAATTTTGGCCTAATTCGTAGATATTATACGATTTTGTCCTTGAAAAAATGTGTTGGGTTGTACAAAAAATAAACAATTTACAACTTGAAAAAAGTTAAAAATATACATAACAATATCAATATTTCAGAAAATACATAAATTTTTCTCTAAGTCCAAATCAGGAATGATATAATAAGAAAAAATAGAAAAAAAAATTGTTTCCTAATTCGAAATTATATCTCTCAAAATTTTTTCTCTAAGTTCATATCAGTAATGGTATAATAAGAAAAAATAGAAAAACAAATTGTTGGCCTAATTCTAAATTATATCTCGCTATTTGGAGGACTAATAAGTGTCAAATAATTGATATTTATTGTATTGTAATTGGTAACTTATGGCACATGAATATGGGGAAAAGGTATTTAGAAAATAAATAGGAAAACTCTCTATGAAGATGTACACGTCAGCTTTTTAGCTGATGTGGCAAATGTTCGCATACGTGGAGAAATATGATGAGGTGGCAGCGGAGTCTGTTTTAAATATATATAATAGATTGGCATATACGCATTGCATTAGGGTGTTTGGCACGCGAGTCATGTTTGATATACTGTGATGGTTGTATATACATACTCGGATATTGTTTGTAATTGTGCCGTAATTGATGAGTGTGATTGATTGATTTCGTGTGGTAAGTGTTGAATGATAGCGAAACGTTTTCGAAACTGAAATATGCAAATTTTAGTAGTTGTATTTGGCTACAAGCAATGTGTAGTCGAATACAGATATTCAATTTTGCTACTGACTTTTGAAATAACACTGTATTCGAATACAAGGATGCTGTATTCGAATACGACAGTGCAATTTTGTCCAAAACTTCATTTTGCACGTTTGATTATGCATGTTTGGCATATGAAAACCCTTTCAAGGTGTATGCTAAGTTGAAAGGTTATTTTGTGCATTTAAAATTTAAATGTTATGTGATATTTGTTAATTTCGATTGGTGACCCTTTACATTATTGTTGACCGGGCTTACGCCCCAGGTTTAAGAGTTTTGAGTCGTGCTAGAATGGCAACGACGTTGAAGGCGTGTCATAGCGATGAGTTGTATTTGTGATCGAAAGCAGTGGAGCTTGATGCTGCTCGTGGATTCTCAGTACCCAGTCACCCTCAGTTAGATTAATGATCAGCTTTGGATTGTATTTAAGAATTTTATTTATTTTCTCTTTCTTATTTCAAGGTTGTTGTCGTAAAAGGAACTTATATATTTGAAACAAATTATTTTAGCCGATGTATTTTATATTTGGATATTTTGGATTTTTGTACCAAAAACTATTTCCGCTGTTTGTAATTATTGTTGACTTTGACGTTGGGTTACGACTTAAATGTTTTACCCAAAAGTATTTCTTTATTTATGGATTTGATTTTAGTTTTTTTTTTTATAAAAAAAAAAATACATTCGCACTGTTAAAAATCGGGGTGTTACATAACTCAAGGTATTTGAATTAGTGGATTAAAGTCTTCTGAATGAAGGGACTGGATGTAGCCAAGTTAGTGGTGAACTAGGATAAATCTACATGTCAATTTATTTATGTTTTCATTGCTTGCTGCCTCTGAATTCGATTGCTCATACTCCAAGTAAGTCCCAAAACCGAACTAGTTTTTTATTTATTTATAAATTATCTAAAAGTTATCAACTTTGACTAACACAATTCAACCCCCTATTCTTGCGTTTGCACCTTTATTTGGCTCATTCAGTTGTACTTCCCCGAAATCACTAGACTTGTCAAACCCTACCTATGAAAAAATAATCTCCACTTCAAAAATTCTCATCAATTTCAAATATTCATAACATCTATTTTCTCCCCTCGTTAGCCTATACTACTCCATTAAGAGCATTATCTTTAGTACAAGTTGGAATTGTTTCATCAATTATGGAGTCACTTCAATATTCTCATTACAAATTTATGACATCATTATCATTAATCATACATCATCATATAAACTCATCACAAATTTATAATATCACTATCATCAATCAGACATCATCATCTTCACATAAACTTATCACAAATTAATAACATCACTATGAATAATAATACACCTTCATCATCACATAAACTTATCACAAATTTATAACATCACATAAACTCGTCTAATCAAACATATGCACCAAATTCATTTGACAACCAATATCACAATAATATCAAATATCACACATTCAACGAAATTAAATCAATCAACACCTTATAAATGTTTATATTTCACATTTTAACCTCATAAATTCCATATTTGCACATTAATTGATTTATCTCTCAAAGAGCTATGTAGCGAGCCCCAAATGAATTGTTGGAAAATATGGTTTTCCCGTTCATCTCACAATATATTATACTCATGAATTCAAATGCTCTCTCACCCCTTACCTTATTTCAACGCTTTCACACGTAAATACGAGTCCACAAGAAAAAAGCATTTGTTCTTTGACTCCTTGTCCTTCAATTGATCTAACTCGGAAGTTTGTGTAAACGTCAAAAATAAATTATGAGAACACACTCTAAAAACTAAATTTCGAAATTGAGTCAAGGAAACTTACCATAAATCAAAAAACTAATCAATGGATTATATTGTCACTTTTCACAAGATCGTTTTGACGTTGGTTTCACTCAAATCGGACTTATGATGATGAAGAACGGTACAAAATAATGAATTCCATAAACGAAGAAGTTAGATATTTTATAGAGAAATTGAGATGGTTAAAAATCTAAAAGTGTTTAATTAACTAGCTAAATGAATGAACAGCATACTTAAATTTGGACAAAAACAGAGAAAATTTTCTAGAACAGTTATAAATCATCAATGCCAAATGATAGTTTAGTTGTTGTGTTTCATCATCCTTTCACTGCGGCTGTGGATCACCTCCCTTTCTTCTAATTTATTTTATTTTATTTTGTTTTATTAACACTAGGGTTTAAATCTGTTCACACACATGGACCAAGTTCATTGGTTCTCTTATTTATTTTATGTTTTAGTAGTATTATTTTTATTTTGCTAAAATAAAATTAATAATTATTTAATCTCATTTTTAATACTCCTCCAAACATCAGTTAATTTTCTAAAATAGTATTAATATTTCATAACTAATATATGATAAAGTAGAGTAATTAAAATAATTAACCTTAAAAAAAATACATATTACTAATAGTCGAAACTCTCATATTCAAAGTAATCACTATACTTATACTTATTTTTCAAAATACCCACATTATAATAATACCATAATTAGAGAATAGTCAAAATTATAAAATAAATAAATATAACATCAATATTTTATATTAATTACTAAATCATAATAAATATATATAAAATCACAATGACATAACAAGTATATAAAAATAAAGAAAATCAAACACAATATTACTATTATCACAAGATAATTATTTATAAAATAAATAATTAGAAAAAGATATATTTAGAAATAATTAAATATAATTAAGTGCACATTTAATATTAGTCAAACGCACAAGAATATATCACATTAAATACCAACTCACATATACATGTAAAATCATCTAAATCTTATTCTTTAAAAATATTTACATTAAAATACTATTATTTTTAGAAAAATATATATGAGGTGATAGTAAAATAAAATATTTGTTATTTATATCACTCATTTAGTCAAATATGTACAAGATTAATACATCATAGAAAACACGCACATAAAGAAAATTAATCAACATATATTCTAAAATGATTTTAATATCAAATTAATTATTTAAAATTCTATTTTATTAAAAAAATATTTATTATAAAATTTGAGGTGTTAATACCAAAACTGAACTTTCTCATCAAACTATATGAAAACTAAGTAAAGAAAAATAACTATATGACAACTCATGTAACAATTTGTCTCAATTGTAGACATATGAGTCAATAAAGACATATTGAGTCATTAACTATAAAAGTGATCTCAACAAAATGGACACTTTGCCTGTTGAATGATAGAAGTTTTTGAAACTTCTCTATATGAGGATCCACTTTCGTTGTTGAATTACATGAGTTTCATGTTCTTATGGTACACTTGTTTTCACTATTCTCCTCCCTATGTACTCTAGTCCCTCACTACTAAAAGTCTTGAACTTTGTTCTTTTCCATCTTCTCTATACCAACCATTTTACTTATCTTCTTTATAAATTTTTGTGTGTTCACTATTTTTGGTACTTGGGTTTGCTTTTTATTTATTGTGTGAAATTACTAGCCACTCTTAATAGTTGCACTAAAGATTATAATACTATTAATTATTATAATAGGAATAATATATATACTCCCTTGTGCTCTTGTCACATCTTTTATTGCAAAAATGTTAGAATAATGCTTTGAAGACTTCCCTTTTGTAGCTTGTGCATGTATAATTATTCTAGGTACTTAAAAAAATTCTTTCTTGTTTTACATTTATATATATATATATAGAGAGAATCATGTTACTGCATGGATAGCCGAAATAAATATCGAAGAAACAATAAGTTGCAGTTAGGATGGGTATCAGTCTGAAGTTTTTTTTCTTCTTATTCATGATTTCCAATTCTTTATGCCATGTGAATTCGGATGAAAGAATCCGACTTATTAATTTATAAGGCTTAATTGCAACTGTGTTTCTTATTATGTAGTGATTTGTGTCTTTCAATAAGACCTAATTGGAAGGTATGAGAGAAATTTTCACATTTATATTAATTGTTGTTCATGACATTTCTAAACTGTGTAATTTTTTTCTCCTTAACCTTTCTAGGTAATTTCAATGTCGTACAACAAGCCAATTTCATATATTAATTTGCAGCTAAACTTAAATTTGAGGCTAAAACGATAGATATGTTGAGTTTTTATCTTTAACTTTGTTCAGATTATGAAAGAAGATGATAGCTAGTCAAAACCAAAAAGTGTAGGGCATAAAGAGCTTGAGATAGTCGGCACAAGAAGCGTCAACTTCATGCTTTTAGAGAAGTAATTGGATATGTGTTAGTTATTAGTTTGAAAGATAATTGTACATTGTAATTGATTTTTGTGTATATAGTTAAGAAGGTTTATTAATAAATGGAGTGTCAATTTTTCTAATTATTATCTTTATTTGGTTTAATTAAAGGCAACAATTTTAAAATGGTCTTTAAAATGCCAAAGAAAACGGTTTTCTATGATACATTTTTAACTACGACGAACCATTCGCGTAGCCCAATAAACCATTCTCTAAAAAAATGTTGTACTTTAGCATAAGAACCATTCTAATAAGACATATATAGAGGTATTGCCATTTTTGACAAAAACTATTGTGTTACTAATAGACAACGTCTCGGTACACTACAGTTGAAAAATCGTTTTTCAACGTTACAATAGACCAAAATTGTTGTAGTGATGGTTCTTTTTACCAAATCTACGAGCATTGAGTCTTTAAAAACTAAAATTCTCGAGCCAAATGTGCCACTGGTGGAGCGGTGGGTTTGGAATCATGACATTATGGTATGTTGAAGATGAATTTTAATTTAATTAAATATTAATGATGTTTTAAAATAAATTAATTAATATTATTTATTTTTTAATAATAAAAAGTGTACTGTCAATATCAATAGAACATTGAACATGTGTCACTCAACAAAAATTATCCACCTCAATATTTTTTATTATAAAAAATTTCTTTAAGGATTTTTTAAAACTTTATTAAAATTACAAAATTCTAAATGAAAAAATTAATTTTTCAAAAACTAAAATCAACATAATTCATATTTACATATATTTGCGTTGACCAAAAAGATGTTTAAATTGAATTAAATCATAGTGTGCACTAGTCTTACAATAGTTTAAAAGAAGACCCTATCCCTTTATCCAAGTTTCTTTCTTATTCATATGCAATGTTACCTAATTACCTACTTCCCACTTGTCTCTTCCTCTCTCTTTCATTCATGGTGTTTGATGGAAAAAAACAATAAAAAAAAAAAAAAACAAAGAACGTTTACGATATTTTTTTATTTATATAATATTAAAAGAGAAAAAAACACAATTGGAAGGATTCTTTCTTTTTTTGTTTTTTCTGGTGATGGAAAACATTATATTAACAATAGAAAGGATTTAAAATATCTCTATAAACATATCAAAGTGCATCCACGTTTACCAAACTTTCTCAATATTGAAAAATTGACAGTATTAAATAAATAAAAAGTAAATTAAAATATTTTAAGTAAATTCACTAACATAAAAAATAAAATACTAAGATTTGACTGAAGTGAAAAATAAATTTTATTTAAGATGAATTATACGGTTTTACTAAAAATAAAAAATAAAATAGAGTCGAATCTTAACATAAATTTTATTTTTTTGTTAATCAGATTTTACTTCAAATTCCTAGAATCCGGGTTATCAAATCCCTAGATCCGGAGGATTAAAATAAAAATAAATAAATAAAAAGAATTTTAAATCCCACCTCTTTGTCCTCATAAACCAATCTTCATACCAAAAAAGCATCGAATTCCTTTCACTTCATTCCCTTTCAATTCCGTTATTACTTTCTTTGTTATTTGTTATTAATTTAATTAATTAATTAATTAGTCAATAATTGTCGATGAAAATAATAAGTGTGTGAATCATTTATCTCATGTAATTATATATTATTATAGATTATAGATGAAGTCATATAAATACAGCTATTGTCTCAAGGATCAACCAACCAACCAATATATTTTCTCTGTTATTTTACAATAAATAAGACTGAGAATCATAGAGTTAATTACCAAAAAAAAAAAAAGATATTATGGATCCAAGAGAGGTTCAAATTGAAGCCAATTCGGATCCTAACTCTGATACTCACGTTTATCATCTTGCTTTGGATATTGGAGGTAATGAACTTTCACTTTTTCTCTCATATCTTTTTTTTATTTTTTTATGTAAAATTTAACATCTTTACTTTGTGAAACTTCTTGGTGTGTATTCATTAAGTTTTAATTTTGATTTGTGGTCTTGTTCTTGGTTTTTGTTATTATCTGTTAATGTGTTCTTGATTTGTGGCATTGTTCTTGATTTGAATTGAAGATTACCCACTTTTGGTTGAGGTTGGTGGTTTTTCCTTTCACTCCAGCTTGTTGTTCAAATTTTAATACATGAATTAAGTTTCAGAATTAGGCTGCGTTTAGGTGAACAACTTAGTTGAACACTAATTAAGAGTATGTTTGAATTTAATTATTTGAGTTTATTTAAGTATAAGCAGTTAAGCACTTGTGACTTTGTTTAGAAACAACTTATGACATGTTTGGGAGTTGTTTTTCAGCTTATTTACATAAACTATCCAGAATAGCTTATAATTTATATGAAAGCAATTTGAATTTATTTTATCTTTTATCATAAAAATAGCTTATACATAATATAATAAGTGCTTAATTGAGTTGTTTATCCAAACAGAGTCTAAATAAGACTAGTGCTTAATTCCTTACATGCAGTCAAATAGTTTTCATAATTTATACTGAACTGCTTATTTTTTTTGAATAAATACTGAAGTGCTTATTGACAAAAGCTTAAAACAACTTATGGCAGATGTTATAAGCTATTTTTATAAATTCTCACAATTCTCAAACAAACATTTATATCATAAGATAAGCCAAAATAAGGTGTAAACAAGCTCTTCCAAACACACTCTTGGAACTTTAACAATGGTATTAACTGCTACATGTAACTGACTCCACCTAATTGGATAAGGTTTGGTTGTTGTTGTTGTTGGAAGGATCATGGTTATGTAGTTGAATTGCTAACTTTGGTTGATCAAAGTTTCTTGTTGGGAATTGGTTTGACATTGGAACTTCTTAACATCTACTCTTTTGATTAGAATAGCTTATAACCCTTCTTAACACTAATGGTTCTAGGATAATGTTATTGTTTTATGACTGTGAGAAGCATATACTTCTTGGACTAGAACTATTGGAATTTTAATGAGTACAATTTTATTTGGGTTTCTTGGTGATTAATATTTTTCTTGGAATTTTCAGCACAACATTCTCTATGTGCTGTATTTCTGAAGTTGAATTCTTGAATGTTATGTTGTTGGCCATATTTTTTAATATTGCCATAATTCTTCTTGTACCAACTTGCATATTGATAATGTGGATGATGCTTGCTCTTGGTAACATATTTGCATTTGTTAGAAAAAATTAAATCATGAGTATTTGTTAAGAAACTTTCTTTGTGGATGCACAAGAGAGAATTCATAGCTAGAATAATGGTGTAAAAATCCAGATTCAAATGAATAAAGATAAAGATTGTAAACAAAAGGATGATTTTTTATTCATATAGGAAAGTGGAAAGAGAAGATACAGGATATTGACAATGAAGATGATAACCTTGCACTCAAGGCTACCCTAAAAGGAGCACTCTCCTTTCTCACTAGAGCACTCTCTAGTTTACAAGTTAATTACTTAAAGCTATCTAAGAAAAATAAAAAAAACAACTCTTAACAACCACCTAATAAACGCATCAACTTACTAACTTTTACTAACTAACTCTAATTACCCTATATTCTATATCCTAACAGTATTTCTTTTCCGTGCAACTATTTTTGTCAAAATTCAGCCCAATTTTGCTGAACTATGAAGGAGATTTCTTTTTCTACATCCTTCCTCAGAATAATGTTGTCCATCTGTTGTTGACAGGATCTCTTAACAAGCTAGTATACTTCACAAAAGACGACGATCATTCCGATGACAGTGAGGTGGGTATATCTCCTAGAAATACTTTGGAGAAATCAAAAGCCAGTAGGAACCATCCTGTTCTTAAAGGAAAGCTCAATTTTAAGAAGTTTGAAACAAGCAAGATAAATGATTGTATAGATTTTATCAAGACCATGAAACTTCATCTTGGAGGTGTGTACAAAATTTTGTTTCTTCATTATTGCAACTCTTGATACTTACTTGATGGTGTTTGTCCTTGTGTAATTAAATGTATTTAACTACCATCGTACATTTCATGATGCCAAAATCATTTTTGAGTTCATTCAGAAATTCTTATTACTGACATTCTTATTTCCTTCAACTAATTGTGACTGGTGATGAATTCAGATAGACAGCAGCAAGAAAGTCCTGGAAGTCATCCAATATCTATTAAGGTAATTAAAATTTAAAAGTTTGAATTGTTATATTGTGAACAATTTGTTCCTATTGCCCTTATAGTTGTGCAGATATGTGTTTCAACTTTCGAGAAAATATAAGAGATTCTGTCTAAACTATCAACCAACTCGAGTCGTTTGCGCACATATATTCTTGGAATATTAGTTAAAATTGAAAGAGTATTAATAGATTCATAAGGTAAAATACATGCACATGCACATGTAGAAGCTTGGAAAGACATTTCCAATGAAAAATGTTACATTCAATAAAATATAATATATATTTAGTCTTGAGTCACTTGGATCTATGTTACATATACGTATTGAGAATGAAAACTATTGGTGAGAAGGCCACAGGTGGCGGTTCGTACAAATATGCAGACCTTTTCAAGGAAAGGCTAGGGATAACTCTTGACAAGGAAGATGAAATGGATTGTCTTGTTGCAGGAGCAAATTTTCTTCTCGAGGTAGGATCCTAATTTCCCATTTTTAAATATCAAATTAAAATTACTGTGATTCATATTCATTTTCATTCAATAAATATTCTTTGATAAACTACTAATCACAAGACAACTTCAATTATTATGCTAAGGCTCTCTTCTTGTTAATGAATTACACATTTTAGATAATTCATTAAAATGGTCACTTACATGATGTTTAAAATTAAGGCTATCATGCCGTCAATATGAGCTAAACATTCGAGTTAGAAGACTTGAACAGTTTTTTATAATGCTGCTATATGATTCTTTTTGGCTACTAAAAACATATGTTTATATTACCTTACAATGATTGCCTCTACTTTGTAGTTTTTCTTTTTTCATGAACTTAGAAATCTTTGTGTATCAGTTGTGGACTGCTTTGTCACTCAAATTCAAATCTTAGCCCCTATTGCCTTAATTCCACAGAAATTTTTGTTTCATTATGTTTTCCCTCTTAAAAAGTTAATTTATCTTTTTTATTGTTAATACGAGTATATGCAAAGCCCTAATCATCCTGTTTGGTGTTTATGAGTGTTGAGTTTCATTATCTTTATCATTATCACTGCATGTTAGGAAATAACACAAGATCTAATCTCTTTCGCGCTCTTCTTTCAATAGGTGGTCGACCGGGAAGCCTTCACCTACATGGCTGATCATAAGCAATTTGTGCACATTGATAAAAATGATTTGTATCCCTATCTTCTTGTTAATATTGGATCTGGTGTTGGCATGATCAAGGTTGTTATCATACAAGATACATAATTTCTATATTCTTACAATATTGGAAATTTTAATCTTTTTTAAGCATTTCAAAAAAAATCTTTTAATGTTTTCATATAGGTTGAAGGAGACGGAGAGTTTGAGCGAGTTAGTGGAACGAGTATAGGTGGAGGCACTTTCTGGGGTTTAGGAAAGCTTTTAACTAAATGCAAAAGGTTATTTATTTATTCATTTTATAGACTAATTCATTGTTGATTTTATATAGACTCATAGGATTAATCACCATTAATGTACTTTGTGGTTCAGTTTTGATGAGTTGCTGGAATTAAGTTATCAGGGCAACAACAGAGCGGTAGATATGCTCGTCGGAGATATTTATGGTGGAATGGATTATTCAAAGGTACGACTAGTGAATGTTTCTGTCATCTTTTCCTGTTTAATATGATAATACAATTACTCTTGTGTTACCAATTTTAAAAGTGTTTTCGTATACAGCTAATCTTTTAAATGGAGAATAATATTATCTACGGGTTATTCGTTTTACTGAAATATATTTTTCTTTGATTGATAACAGATAGGTCTTTCATCAACCGCAATAGCCTCTAGTTTTGGAAAGGCGATTTCTGATAAAAAGGAGCGTGAAGATTACAAACCCGAAGATATTGCTCGATCTCTTCTAAGAATGATCTCAAATAATATTGGACAGGTTAGTTTTGTACTGTAGATTTGTAGTATTAAGATGAACGCAAATGCACACTACTCAATTAAGTAGGAAAATGTTTATTGTTACGAGAGATGTTTGACAAGAAACACAAGAATCTTATGTGAAAGCATGTAAGACTTACAACTAAAATCACCCACTCTCCCATGTATGGTCAGCCATAATTTGATTGATTAAATCTCTTAATTTTATGCATTCTTCTCTTTCTTGTAAAAATCTTTATTAAGAAATAATAGGGCTCTATTAAGTAATGCCACCTCGTAAGCATATCCATTTGTATAATGTATCTAGTGAAGTAAAACTTTTTAGCATGCCTCCAAACCAGCAGTTTTATTTTATTTTTTGCAATTTGTTTTTTCCCAGTATTCTTTCTCATTTGCCTTTCGCAAAAAAAAAAAAAAAAGATTGATTATTGGAACATTATAGCTACTAAATCAAGGGTAGAAGCCAAATGCTACTTTACACGTTATAGATATTTGTTTAACGGCCAAATTAGAATATTGGTGTAACAAGGGCAAATCAAAGCATATTTTGCACTGATTTCAATCTATAGCAACGGAATTAAAGATGATCAGATGATCGTTTCGTGTATATAAACTTTTACATACATACACATGGATAGATATTCCTCCACTGTCTCATATTATGTGTATCATTTGAAATGTGCAGACTTAAAAAATGATTATTTATACCAATTTTCAAAGCAAAAGTAATATTTTAAGACTAATATATCCATATTCTTCATTTATTATTTGTCCACCATATACTTGCAAGTTGCAACTCAAAAATGGATTCCGGCTTATATTTGTTTCCTTTTGTTGTTTGCCTTCAGATCTCTTACTTAAATGCCCTTCGATTCGGGCTGAAGAGGATTTTCTTTGGTGGATTTTTTATTCGGAGGCATCCTTTTACAATGGATACACTATCTGTCGCTGTTAATTTCTGGTAGGTAACAAGGAAGATCCTCCATCCAACATCCAATCCAATGCTTCATAACTAATATGGTTTAAGTCAGTGTGTCAATCACAGATCGCGAAAATTAGCGATTTGCTCAAATTCTGCTATACAATAGTTCTTTATTACCGTTTTTAAACAACATTTTATACTAAAGAGTGTATCGCGAAACAATAGCCGATTTGTTCAATTTTCGCTACACTATGGCACTGTTACAACCGCTATTTAACAACATTGATTTATGTCAAGTTTAGAATGTAAAGTTTTCGTCGTTTTGCTTATCACAATAATGCATGGAAGGTTTGATACGACTTCTAAGCCCACTTGGTACTTGCTTCCAAGTCCTGACATGATTTTAATCTGAAAAACAAACTATTGAATCTTCTGTTTGCTTTTTTAGGTCTAAAGGTGAGGCGAAAGCAATGTTCTTGCGGCATGAAGGATTTCTTGGAGCTGTGGGTGCCTTCATGAGTTCTGATAAACATGGACTCAAGGAATTATTGATCAAACAAGTGGCACAACAAAGTCCTACCAAGTTATCCTTTTCTGTTGATAAAATGCGTTGTCCATTGGATGGAGAGTTAAATGAAGATGAAAGTATAGAATGCAGTGTATATGCAGCTTAGTTGAAGCAATCAGTGGTTTCTTGCATTATTAGTAGTTGTAACTTAGTTTGATTATGCAAAATAGTCATAATGTCAACTTTAAATTAAAGGAAATAAAGAAAATCATGATGTCCATTTAAGTCCATGAATATTATTGTTTCAAACTTTCACTCTGAGGCATGATTATTATATTGTACAACAGCTAATAATTTTAAAGAATACATAAACCCTAACCTTGTTGCTCATTTAGTGAGATCTCTTTTGTTATCTTAACTGTTTAGTTGGCAATTTTAACCTGAAATGTATCATAACTTGGACTATTTATGGGTATCAAAACATGTAATAGAAAAACAGAGACTTGCTTGTAATGATGAAAATAATACGATTGTATCAAGGTCATAACATCCCAAGTTTCAGAAAATACAAAAAGAATATAGAAAGCAAAAAGAAAAGATAACTCAATAAGAGTCTCTCACCCCAACTATATACCGCATTCACGCGTGATACCCCATCCAAGAGGCAGTTAGCGGTTATCGTGTGTATGAATAATCTACAACTGTTGTACAGTACAGCAGCCTGGTTGTAGAGCATCCAAGTTTGATTCGCTTCTCTCCTAATTGGACAAGGTGCATAACTTTCTTTGTGTTCCTATAAATTTCATTCTAAAACATTAACTAATCCACTGAATATTAACAAATAACAATATTGAGTCACCCCCTTGGGTAACAGCTTTCATTTTTCGAATCTTTTGAGAAATCTAAACTGCAGTGTCATGCCTTGATGTGATATATTGGATGCATCAACAACAGTTAATCAAACTGGAATGCAATGCAATGCAATGAGCCAAAAATTAGTGACCTCAACATTACGTAATATGATGCATACACTGGAATCCTTTAAAGTGAACTGAACTACTATGGAGTAATCTAGACAGATTGCTTAAATTAAAATCATTAAAAATACACATAGGAAAATCATTTAGCAGTCAACAGTCTCTTCTATGATTCTGCTTTGCATTTTTTCTGTGTAAAATCCATCTCTCTTTAATGTTATTCGTGTTAGCAACCATGTCCAAATTTTTACCATGCATTCCTTGAATCTCTTCCTTGGACTTTTCATCCTCATACCCTCCCCTGATTCTGGCAGTTTCTGCTAGTAGATCATTTATAAGCATTTCGGTGGTCCGGGTTGTGATTCCCCTCAAATACCATGATATTGGAGGTGGAGGAACAATGGCTGGCTGAAGTATTTGTTGTAGGGAAACTTTAGAACCAATTCTTCCTTTGCCTCTTGTACATTTGTTATAATCTTCCTTTGTCTTGGGTTTAAAGGGATAGCAGGTTGCTTCATCGACAAATAAAGGCTCTACTCTCCAGCAGCCCTCAAATTTTTTCATGAATCCTGTCTTGGTTTGCTTGAACTTCATCTGACACAAAAATTAGGTTGCAGTATGTAAGATTTACATCCTTTTTTTGTTGGACGAAAAGTAAAACTATGAGAGTCTATTGACATATTAATTAGTTCAGCAAGACACACCCAAGTAACCTTCAATATATGTGTATGATTAGGAGCGATAATGTGATTTATGTCATTTAATATTTTATCAGTTAGTTCAACCGCTAATTTTACTAAACACTTCAAATTCAATCAGTTAGCTTATCTGCTATCAGCTATCATCTAGTTTATCCTTTATAAGTTTATCCGCTATCAACTAACTTATCTGTCATTTGTTACTTGTTACCAAACAAAACCTTGATAATTTAAGGGTAGAGATAAGGAACAATTCAAATCCGCCTCTAAAATATCTAACAACTACTTACTAGCATTCACCTTTAAAAAATGTGTGAATAATCAATTGAAATTCTACACATATTCTAAGAGAGGTGACATTGGTATTTGTCATTAACATAAATAACATAAATCACTTGCATAAAAGATTTTCAGTCAAGAGAGTCTAAGAGAGGTGACATTTTATGTGCCTCAAATAATTATGTGCAACAAATATGGAATCCATTTATTATCTGAAAAATGGATAGATACTTACAGAGTAGTCGTTTCTGTTTTGATCTACCAAGACATTAATTGAAATAGTCCCTGACCACCATAGAAATTTCCAAATAGCTGCTTGCTCAAGATCAACCACTTGCCTATCACCCTCATCAACCAAAACTTTTCTTGATATCACTTCCTGGCCAAGAAACACATTGCCATGTTGAATTGCAGAACTTTTGGAGACTGCTAAAATTATATAACTGATAAATTATACAAGCTAGAAGTAAAAACATTCTAGAATTTTCATTGTTTTTCAAATTATTTCTTTTAGGAAGGTTATAAGTTGTAACCATTATAACAAAATTATAGATTGAAGAAAATAAATGGCAAAATCCTTTCATATTTTATTACTACAGCTTTAAACTGTTTATATAGAAAAAGAAATTACAATAGTAGTAACGATATAATCATAAAATAAAAATAAACGGAATAATAGAAAATAAAAGATAATCAAATTTGATATTTGTTAATAATAGAAAATAAACACCCCCCCCCCTCAAGTTAGTGTATAGATATTTGTCGTGCCCAACTTGACTATAAGTCGCTCAAAATTGGATCTTGCCAAACTTTTTGCCAAGATATCTGCAGTTTGCATAGATATTTGTAATGGATAACAAACTACATGATAAATTAGGAACATGTAAGACAGTTTTTAAGGTTAACAAAGGTGACAAAATAATGAAACTTTTCCCTGCAATGGCTGAAAAAGAGCCATCTGCAATTTTAATTTTGCGGTTATAAGAAAAAAACAGATTTGACTCCCCAATCTTATGATCAATAGCACCAAAATCGATAGTCTAAGTATGGCTGGGATTGACAATAAATAAAGCAGTATTTGAAAAACTATCTCTTTAACCTATAGAGCAAGAAGGAGTTTACGACTCAATGAGTTTGTAAAGTTGGTCTAATTGTCCCTTGGTGAAAGGAGATGAGCTTGAAGGAGACTGTTTCTCTTGATCAGAGGTACCAACTTGGAGGGCACGACCTTCGTTTCCTCCCTTTTTCTTCCAATTTGGAGGTTTTCCATGGAGCTTCCAACATGTATCATGTGTGTGCCATGGACGTTTGCAATGTTCGTACCATGGTTTTTTTTCATCTCTCTTCCCTTCTTCATTCTTAGTGACCAGGGCAAGGCAGGACTTTCGACCTCAGCAACACCTTGTCACGTCTCTTCTCTTCTAACTTCTGAGAAGGTTTTCCAAAGTGATGGCAATGGAATCTTCCCCAATATTTTGTCTCGGACTTCATCAAGAATCTTATTAAACCCAACCAAGAACATAGATACTCGGTCGTTCTCGTGTCTCTTGAGAAACAGAACACTATCCTCACAACACTTTCAATGATCATCATAGCAGAGATCTAATTCTTGCCATAGTGTCATCAACTCATTATAATAGGGAGCGACATCTTGTCTCCTTGCTTGGCATACCACAATCATGATTTGAGATCGAAAATTTGGGAAGTATTATAAATATCATAATATGTTTCTTTGATAGCCTCCCAAACTTTCTTCGCAGTAGGCAAGAACATAAAAGGTTTTCTAATCATTGACTCCATAGTACTAATCAACCAAACAATATTAACAGAGTTCTCAGATTTCCAAAACCTGTAATTCGGATCTGTTGTGGCAAGCATTTGCATCTCTCCTGTGAGGAAACCATAATTTCCCTTATCGTCTAGTATCAATATTGTGATTTGGGACGATTCAACATAATTTTTTCCATTGAGTTTCTGGACTTTGACCTTGAAGGCATTAGAAGTTCCCTCATGGCCAAAGAAATTAGAAAAACCATTGTTGGAGAAACTCTTCCAACCGCCACTGTCTGGAACACCGCCCCCTCCTGAGCCGGTGCCCCCAGGGCCGCCCCTCCTGGGCCGCTGCTGCCTGAACCGCCACTGTCGCATTGTTGACCACTTCTGGTTTTTCACCAAAACCATTGCCGCTACTACCCTTGAGGGCCACCTTCCATGGAGTATTGTGCAAGCGGCGATGGAAATTAAAAACAAAGTGTCGTACAGAAATTACAGGTCAGGTTGCAAAACATGTCGTACAGAAATTAAAAACAAAATGTTGGTTCCCTTTAAGTTTGGAGCCCCAATCCCACTAATTTACAAAATCCTAACCAAGAGCTTTAGATACCATGAAGAAAGTAAAAGGCAAAATACTTTCATATTTTATTACTACGGCCTATTTATATAGGAAAAATAATTATAATAGTAATAATAAGTAATAATGACAAAATCATAAAATAAAAATATACAGAATAATATAAAATAAAAGAGAATCAAATCTGATTTTCCTTTATTCTTCAACATAGATGAATGAAGTCACCTACTTTGATATTTTTGAAAACTCTTCTGTTGTCAGGATCTGTCACTATATTATATACTGCATCAGGGGGTAGTCCAACATCAACTTCTGCGTTGAGGTTGCACAGAGAGCCTTTGGGAACAGTCACCTGCCAAAAACAACATTTACTGAGACATAAACAGACACAGCTATTTCAGAAATTATTTCAATTCTTTATTCACCAAGTGTGACACACTGAATCTTTACATCCATTAACATCCATCTTTCCAAAATGTGGTATTCATTACTTTCTTTTCTGACCTCAAGTCTGCTGTACCATTTTCCTAAGGTATTGTCCGTTTTTGGTTTTATGTAAGTTGTTATGGTTTTGTAGACGCCCCAGTGGGTTGAAGAGAATTAGTGTGTTTATAAACTACTCTTAGCCTTGATTCTCGAGCAATGTAAGACTTTTTGGTGTACCAGAATAGTAACCTTCAGTCGAGACTAAAGGGCTGAACAATCTTTCATCCCTCATGTGTGGCGTAGGCCCTCCTTCAAGCACCAATGTTCCGACATCAAATCCACATTTTTAGATTTTTTTCCGCTTTGGGTCTTTTCTGAGCCCTCACAATTTTTTCCTAAGTTAAAAGGTGCCTCAGTGGGTTGAGGAGAATCGGTGTTTATAAACTACCCCTAACCTCAACTCACAAGTAATATTGGTGTACTGAACAATTACCTCGTTTGGTGGAAAAATTTCTCTGCCACACAATATTGCAACTCTCCACACAAACAAAGCAGTAATTTTGAAATCACATAAATGTTAAGTTGAATGTATTCTAAAATCTGAATAGAATTGAAGAAACCTTGCTAGATACTTCATTTATAAATTTTAAAAGTATCTCAACAAGTTTAAATCAGCAGTAACAAGTTAAAGAAGCATCTAAGGCAAACTAGTCTACCTGCATTTAAAGCAACTAAAATCCATATATGTTTTGTTTTATTAAGAAATCAACATTTTCAAAAGAAAGTCAATCCCATGTAACCACTGCTCTCCAACACCTATATGTGATTACATTCAATCACTTCCATTCTCTTAAATTATTACCGGTGTCTATGTGCCAATGTCGTGTCTGGTGTCCGTGTCTATATTAGTGCTTCATAAGCTCCTCACCTTTATTTCTGGTGGTTTATCAACCCAAGAAGGATTTGTTTTCCATGCTTGCAGTTGCTCAATAAGCTCAGCTTCAGAGGCACTAAATGTTCCACTCCCATTTCTCTGGTCAGATCTCACAAAATTCATTCCTTTATGTTTTGCCAATCTACTCAGCTGATACTGTAGTTCAAAAATAATAATAATCAGTTAAGCGCAAATCCAGGCTCCTATTCAATTTTAAGACACAAGATTGATGATTTACCTTTAGAACATTTTGAAACTTGTTAGGAAGCTGCACAAAAAAATTAGATATTGCAGGATCCAATCCTTTTGGAAACCCATCTTTTTCATTCTTCCTGATATCTAAGCTGCATTTGGTACCCTCTGACTCACCCATCATAACAACCTGCAATTTTTAATAAATGCTTAAAAGTTAAGCAGCTAATTCATATTTCAGTGTCGTTTTAAGTATATTTACACAAACCAAGAAAACAAAAAAAATTGTTACTTTTGATGGAACTATTTGTCTTTTATCTCATTCCACTTAATTCTCTCTATGCAATAAATAGTTAAGGATATTATTGATGAAACAATACCTAATGTTATAATAAACTTTGAAAACAATAAATAAATAGGAACAAAATTATTCTACATAAATGACAGATGGAAAAGGACTGTGGAGAGTATATTTTAAGACTATCTTCAGGTAAAATTGAAGGTTCTATTTTGTCATAAATTTATAAATTTCTCAACTTGATGGAAATCGAGGCCACATTAGTCGTATTTAACTCTAATTTTCTGTAATATGAACGATCCAACATGCGACTGTGTCACGGTTTAAAACCATGGTTATATTAATGATCCAAACATAATACAGCTTTAGAACCAGTAAGAAGTTAGTTCAGGAGTTTCAAATGCAGGTAAAAATTGGGGTGTCTCATTTTTCAGTAAAACACAATAATGGTTGCAGCAATAAATTAAAGGTGAAACTTTTCCATGTGTGGCCACATTTAGGATTGAATTGAACAACCAAAGTGTTTCACACCACAAACAAGCAAACTAAGCTACAAATTTTAAGCACGAATTCAAGAAACTAAACTCAACCCAAATTTAGAACAATCATGACCCATTAGAAAACACAACAATGAAAAAACAAAACAAGAGCAGAGAAAAGAAACAATGAAATAAAAAATAATAATGATATTTTATTTATTAGATGAGATTCAAGTGAAGGAACTTACAAGGTAAAAAGTATGATCAATGATCAACCTAACCAAGCTCAGAGATTGCCTTCAATATCTTCCTTTTTAATTATGCAATATTGAGAATTGAAAAGTATGGAAGATGGATGAGAAATGAAGATAAGTAAGAGCAAGCCACGTGCAATACACGGTCAATTTGTCTGCTAAACATTTATGACCCACCATTTCACCAAACAAGACTTTCACGTTTCAATATTTTATTTTAAAATTTAATATATTTCTAACAACTATCAAATTTTAAAATTATGGTTTTCATCCACCATATTTTTTTTGTCAAGGGTTTTAGTTTTTATTATTAAGTTAATTTATGTATTTTTTAATCATTTTTTTAAAGCATATTTATAATATTATTTTATAAAAATTTAGAATTTTTTAATTTGAGATAAATTAAATATGAATGATTAAAAGTTAAAATCTATATGGACTTAGAAAATGAATTTTGAAATCGATTTTTATACTGTCTTCTATCATAATACATAACATGTATCTACAATATTTTTTATAACTAAAGTGTATCTATAAAGTTTAGTAGTATTCTAATAAAACTTCAATTTATTTTGATTTTATAGAGACAAAAATTATTGTTGGCACTAAAAATCGAAGAAAATTTGTATAGAGGCTAAAAACATATATTAACTCTTTTCATTTATTTTTTCTTTAAAAAATAAAGTGTGAAAGTCTCACATGACAGTTATGACATCTCAATTATGTTGACACCTCATAACCATTATCTATTATTTGAAACACTCTAATAAATATAATTAATAAAAGAAAATATAACAACTTGGAGGGATTAGATAAAACTTAAGAAAATAAACATATGAACACAAACAACTATCTCGTTAAAAATCTTATAAAAAAATATCAATAGATAAAACTATGTTGAAGCTAAAAAGAGTGTAGTGCATGTACAAGTCCCAAACTAAAGCAAAGAGTAAAGACAAAAACCAAAGATATAAAAGTACAATCAACCAATACGAAAAATA
This sequence comes from Cicer chorassanicum, assembly GCA_037974735.1. Lineage (NCBI taxonomy): Eukaryota > Viridiplantae > Streptophyta > Magnoliopsida > Fabales > Fabaceae > Cicer > Cicer chorassanicum. The sequence goes on from JBBPBP010000004.1 coordinate 21,566,111, forward strand.
GGAAAATTATTCTTGTTTCTAAAAAAAATCATCTCAAATAAATGTAGGTATCTTATTCTATTAGATGAAACTTTGAACACTAAAAGCAAAATTCACAAACTTACAATAATTTCTTTTTTGATAAATAAGTCTTTAACAATACTAAGACGATTCAACCAACAACTACGTAATTGTTAAGAATGATGAAATTTGAAAGGAAGAACAACTATATGAGAATCTTTTATTTTATTTAATATCAATTTTAAGTAATTTTTTATTTGTGAAAGTAATTAAGTTTTATCTAAAGATTTGAGTTTATTTTTTAAATAAGGCTTGTATAGTAAAAATTTAGGTTTAATTTGTAACAAACCTTACTTCTTAAATAAATTGAATTTTTTAAAATAATCATTTAAATAATTTTTTTGAAACACGTGTGTATCTGAAAACTATTTCCTTGGATTAATTTTAAAAGTTAGTTTAGTGATTTATATTTGAAAGAGTAGAAAATCTGTAATTTTAAACAAATTTTTTATTTGGACAAAACTCTACCTAACTCACTTACTCAAGCTTAGTAAATGGTAAGTTCCTTTTTCCTTATTAAAACTGAATTTTTGCATGTTACAAATGAGTTTTAGGATTGAACTTAATTTCAATATTCCAAATAAAATTCCGGTTGTTTTGGATTGAAGAAATTAGGGGTTTTCACAAATATGGGAAAATGGAAATGTGAGGTTTATTTTGACAATTGCATCCATTTTTATGAATTAATTCTTATTCTATTAATTGTGATTGTATTGAATTGAGAGATTGAGTATTGGGTGATTTGTAATGTTTTGATGTGTTGAATGTCGTATTTGAGTAGCTGAATAGCGAATTTGTTTTTGCTAAGTTAATTTGGTATGAAACATGCATGTTTTGTTTCTAACTTGATAGACAAATTTTGAAAAACTTTAACCATAGCATTCATTTAGCGAATTTGACTCGCTTTGAAAAGTTTATACACTATACAAAATTGGTTAAGGGAATTCACTTTAGCTTAGCGAATATGTTGCAATTTTGTGTGTTCTTTTTTTTTTTTTCATGTATTGACCGAAATTAAAGATTTTTCGAACATTACTTAATCTTAAATATTTTTATTTTATTTTAAAGGCAAATGTATTTTTTCTATCATTGATGCTTTAAAAAGATATTTTTAAACTACCATTTTTTCTTTTATAGAATTCATTGAGATTTATTATCTCCCTCCTATTTTCATATTTTCACATGTAAGAAACAATGAGTGGAAATTTGATCTGGTATAGAAGGCCTTGGTTTATTTGTACTAGGGTAGATGTTGTTAATATGTGTAGTATTTTTTGTTTAATATACATTTAAGATTCAATTTAACCTTGTAATATTTATATTACAATCCTATGATTTCATTTAGAAGAGTCAGACTATTTTGTTATTAATTTTTGAGACCATATATTATATTCTTGATAAATAACATGGGATGTTACACAATTATTCTATTGTGCTGCGTAAATTATTAAAATAGATTTATAAACTAAAAAATATATATAACTAAATTTCTTGATTCATAAATTATTTGTAATCGAGTTCTTGAACTTTTAAATAATTTGTATTTCAGCCCCTGAACTTGTCAAACAATATGGATTTCACTACAAATTATTTAAATATTTAATTACTGAATTATAAATTAATTAAAAGTTCATAGACTTGATAAAAATAGAGAGACACG
>JBBPBP010000004.1:21574258-21591895 GCA_037974735.1 Cicer chorassanicum
CTCAAAACAAAATTAGAAAGAAAAAAATACACTAAAACTTATTATCGCTTTTATATATATATTAAAGTTAAGAAAGTAGTATCAATTTAAAAAGACATATTTGTTTTTAAATTATTTAAAAAGAAAAAATACACATAATTGAAGATATTTCATTATAGATTAAAATAAATGTTATTTTGCTATAAATAATTTAACAATAATTTTTTTGAGAATTTTAAGAAAAAGTAAAAGTTATTTTGTTTTGTTTAAAAATATAAAAAGATCCATTAAAAGATATTTTTATTTTTCTCCCTTCTAATAAAAATTATTTTCTTTGGAAGTTAATCAACATTTCATATTCATCATAAATAGTTATTTTTTAATGAAATAATTTTTTTAAAAAATAGATAATAAATGTCATTATAATTAATTCACACAATTGCAGTGTTTCATTTTGAGTTCGAACAAGACGTACAATATAACAATATCCACATTTGTCACTTAAGTTAAAACAAAAATTTACACAAATATAACTAAAATATTAAAAATGATTTCCTTAATTTTATAAATAAAAATCTTAAATAATCTTTAACAAACGCTCTTAATTCAAGTCTATTAAAATAAATGTTAGGATAATTGATATTTTTTCCGTTACTTTAATAAATAAATAAATTATCTTAAAATAAATATCATTCATTATTTTTAATGAATATTACTAATTGAGCTAGACCTAAAGACTTCTTATACTATCATTTAATAATTATTATATATACAACTTTCAAAATATTATTATATTTTATATAAATAATAATAATAAATTTATCAATAATTAAAATAAATAATTTAATAAAATAAATTTTTTTTAATTATTATATTTGTAACATGCGTGTAAAAATCATTTATCATATGAAATACTATGTGGTCTTCGTCAACTTATAGTGCAATAATAATGGCAAATTGCTAATAGTACTCCATTACTCAGCATCTCGGAAAATCATGAGTATCTTCTTCACACAGTGACAAACGCAGTGGGAACACATTGATCGTGCAACAAACGAGGCCAACAAAGTACAATGAACGCGTCAATGTTTCATTGGTTAAAATAAGAAACACAAATCTTTTTGTTTTTTTGACAAAAAACAATAATCTAGGGAGAGAAGAGCTATAAAGTAATGACAGTGGACGACTTTACACATCAATTTTTTATTTAAAGATTTTGGAAGATTGCTTTGCAAAGGAAAATTTGAAAATAAGACGACATCTTTCTTGTTCCTTTCAAGGTTTTAATGAACAACTTCGTGAACAAGAAACACGATTCCTTTACTCAAAACTAGCAAAATTTGCATGGGTCATGTCATATCAAATTAATATTAATTTATGATAAAGTAATTAATTGATATTTCAAAAGTTATTAAATTATTTAACTATTTGAAATTGTTATTGTTATTGTAAATATTTTATTTTGATTAATTGATTGATTTATAAAACAAATACTTTTATGAACCATGAATTTACTACTCTTTTACCGTTAAGTAACAAATGGTGTTAATAGCATTATTATGTTTTTAATCTAGCTTTTAAAACCTCTTTGAACGTTTCAATTGATTTCCAATATTAATTATTAAACAAAATTATGACGTATTAAAGAGAAACAAATTTGAGTTGGCGCTAATTTAGTGAAATGGAATTTTTCATGTTAAACAATTTTATTCTGGGTACAACAAGTGTTATTTTGGATTTTTGATATGTATATCCCGTTTTTGATTTTTTATTTTTAAAATGTTACACTATGAAAAATATATACCAGAATGTCTTTTTCTTTTTAAAGAATGAGGTCGCTTTCTTAGAGAACGACCAGCTGAAGGAAAAATTTTCAACATGTATTAGGGAGTCGCTTCCCCAGGGAAGGACCTCTAACTTACGTGTTTTTTTTTTAACATTTGTTGTTATTAATTTAATTATTTAAAAAATAAAAATATTAATAATAAATAAAAATAAAATACCTTAATAAATTATAAATAAATTATATATTTTAATTATTATTATTATTATTATAATAAATAATAATTATAATTATAATTAAAAATTATTATAATTAAAAATATTATAATTAAAATAATTAAATTAAAATGATTAAATTATATTATAAATTAAAAAAAATACATTAAAATAAAAAAAATTATATTAATAACATGAAAATATAAATTTCAAATAAAATACATTCAAATAAAAATACATCAAATTTGAGTAGATGTGCCAGCAGCATTTGGACAATGTTTTCTACTATGACCAGAGACCCGACATAATCCGCATTTTCTTGGTACTCTTTCCGTAGTATCCATTTCTGTTCTAATGCGTTTGCTCTTTGGACGACCTTTCTTGACTCTCCGCATTAGTGGATTGTGACACACCTTAACACCTTCATATTGTGGTCAATATCCTTCGTTTGGTATGGGTTGGAACCTTCATCGTAGACTTTTAGTACTGTTTCCACCTTGTACACATCAGGTATAAGGCTCCAATAATTATATTTTATGCTAGAACATGCTGCTATCACATGCGAACAAGGCATATGTTTAGCTTAATATTTCCTACAATCGCACCACTTATTAGAAAGGTTTACACTGAAATGACCAATTGGCCGCCCTTCTCTTGGAACTACTGTCTCGTGGACCATGAAAGTATGGTTGCTCCGAACAAAACTATCCACCCTATGACTATTGGATTTACTTATTTCCAATTTCATAAATTTTTTGCAAGTTTCGGTGTATACCTCACCAGAAGCTAAAATTGATGTGTGTCGTTTTCCCATGGTTGGAAACAGTGTCCCTGTTTTAAAATAAGTTGATTGGACCAAAGCAGTGATGGGGAGGTTGCGCGGGCCTTTTAATAATGCGTTGATCGACTCCACAAGATTAGTTGTCATCTGACCCTAACGGCTACCTCCATCGAATGCTTGAATCCAATCTTGTCGAGGTATGTTGTCTAACCATTTCAAAGCCTCCGGGTTTACTATGCCGATTTTTTTGCGGTAGTATCGATATGTAGGCTCATTGATCGAGTAACCTGTATTGAAACAGTAGACAACTATATAAATTAAGAATGAAATTACTAAATATTACACTAATTATAAAAATTAAGAATGAAACTATTACCCATAGAAATAACTTTTTTCTTCAAAGCATTGTCCTTAAATTCCCTTGCAAAATTTTGTGAAATATGTCGGACGCATAACATATGCTTTGACGGAGGATCTTGTCACCCATTATCCGGATTATTATAAGCACTCTTAATGAATTCGTGTCTATCTGAAATCAAACAAATGTTGGCTTGTGGAGTGACGTATTTTCTCAAATTTCTTAAAAAGAAACTACAACCCTCTTTTGTCTCACCTTCCACAATAGCATAAGCAATAGGAATTATGTTGTCGTTCCCATCCTGTGCAACTGCTACCAATAGAGTTCCCTTGTACTTGCCGTGCAACTAAGTCCCATCAACTTGTACTATTGGTTTGCAGAATTTAAACGCAGATATGCACGGAACAAAAGCCCAAAATAGTCTATGAAAAATCCTTATCCCACGTATCAAATTATTCTCATGATAAGCTGGGATGGTTTCCATTTCAATTTTGGTTCCTGGAGCAAATGTTTGCATAACCAACAACCATTGTGGGAGTTGATTGTAAGATTCTTCCCAATTACCATAAATTTGTTCGATCGCTTTATTTTTTCCCATCCATGCCTTTCTATAACTAACTGTGTAGTTGTATCAAGCCCGAATATGAGCAATAATGACCTTCACTTTAATTGAAGGATCCACTCTCACAACTTGCATTGGTCGAAAACAAATTACAAGGATTGCCTTGCATATATCATGTACAACCGTTGATAACTTATATTCAACGGACGAGATTAAATATTGAAGAGAATAATTTCATTGGTCGAAAACAAATTACTAGGATTGCCTTGCATAGATCATCTACAACCGTTGATAACTTATATTCAACGGATGAGATTAAATATTGAAGGGAATAATTTCATTGGTCGAAAACAAATTACTAGGATTGCCATGTTCAACCGTTGATCACGTTTATTATACGACTTAGATTTAATACTCATTGCCTTGCAGAAGCTGTGGCCTGGGGAAGCGACTTCCCAAAGAGGTCGTGGCCTGGGGAAACGACTTCCTAAAGAAGCCGTGGCCTGGGGAAGCGACCCCCTGAACGTGTATGAAGTCGTTCCTTCAGGAAGCGATCTATAAATAGAGCCATTCCTCCAACCATTCACTCACAACTTCCTCACTTATCTTCCAACCTTTTACTCACAACTTCTTCACTTATCTTTACATCATTCCTTCATACATTCTGTTAAGACAAAATCTCAATTTAAGGTTTTGATGAAAACAAACAAAAAGTTAATTAAGAATGTTAATTATGATTCTAAGTGTGTTGGTTTTTAACATGTGTGTTTGAGTGTATTAATCAAAGATAGGAATCAAGCAAAGCAAAGAAAACAGTTAAAAACTGAACATATAAAGAAACAACAAAATCTGGAAAACGGAGAATGTTCTCCAGTTTCAAGAATGATCGTCACAGCCTCTTGACCAATCAATCTCCACTATTTCAACGAAGCTTTTGCCTCTGAATTTTATACTAGTTCATTAGTACATGGCAAGGAACAAGTAGAAATCATTATAGTCAAAGAAGGCATTCGGATCGCAAAGAGAGAAGATCAAAAACTAGCAAGATCAAACAGATTTGAACTTGACTGTCAACATTCTTGACAGCATTCTGATCATTCTCCAGCATGGCAACATCATTCTCCAGCATGCTAACATCTTTCTCCAGCATGTTAACATTAATCTCCAGCATGCTAACATCATTCTCCAGAATGATAACATCAATCTGCAGAATGATCATCAGTCTCCAGAATGTTCAGATCAGTCTCTAAATTTTCAACATCATTCTCCAACAGACTCTCATCATTCTCTAAGCTGTTTTGGCAGAATCAATCTCCGTTTCTGCAGAATTTCAGCATTGATCTCCTTACTTCTGCATATGTTTATAATCATTCATTAAATTGTTTTGGACATAATCAAAACTCCAGATCGAAGTCGTAACATCAATAATTACATATGAAGCTTCAAAGATCAATCTCCGTTTCTGCAGAATCGATTCTCTTATTTCTGCAGCAGTTGTTCATTACTTTCCAAACTATTTTGGATCATATCAAATGTCCAGATCAAAGCCCAATTATCATCAAGTATTTTCGAAGCTTAATGGGTCATTAAAAGCGCAGAAAATCTATTTGAAATTGAGCAAAACAGCCCAGTCAAGCAAGGCCCAAAACTGTCACATCAATGGATTATTTATTCAACAGAAAGGTTGCTTGTGTCAGAGGAAAACAGAGCACTACCAACAGCTCTTTCTGACCAGAATTAATTGCTCAAATCACCTATAAAAGGAAGGCCAAGCTTAAGGAAAAATCAGAGCTTCAAGTACTAAGAAAATTCATCAATCACATACACTTACATACTTGAATACTCTCACTCACATACATTGAATCAATTCTGATTTTTCCCATTCGATTCTTAGAATCATTTTCGTGTATTTCTCTGTCAAAGAATCAGATCTCAAACAAGAGTTGAGACATCTCAAACTCTAACAAAACAATCTCATCATTATTGTAAAACTCAAACTATAAGAGTTTAGTATAGTTTGGGTAGATTGTAAGAAATCCTATCAAGGTTTATAGGTGACCTGATTGAACTCCTTTCTGGGTGGAAAGGTTTTAATATTGTAACAGATCAAGGTTGATCTGAGGTAGGTGCTGTAAAACCAAGAAGGTTCTTTGTTTTGAACACTTAGTGGAAAATCTCACGGTTGTGAAGACTGGATGTAGCCCGAGTTGGGTGAACTAGGATATATCCTTGTGTGGTATCTCTTCCCTTATCTATTTACTTTCAGTCTGATTGATTATCAAGTTAAATACATAAACTGAATTACTGATTTTAACTAACCAAGAACGTTCTCCGTTTTTCTAGTTAAAACCAAGAACGTTCTCCGTTTTCTGTTTTCACAACCAAGATCAATCTTGAGTTATTTTCTTAAGTTTTTTTAGGAATTTTTAAATAGGAACATTTACAATTCAAACCCCCCTTCCTTGTAAATCGACATTGCTACTTCAATTGGTATCAGAGCCCGGTCTCTAAAGTTGAACACCTAACAAGTGTTAGAGAAAAAGATCTAGAAGAAAAATGTCAAAAGTTATGTACATTGCTGAAGGAGGGTCATCATATAGACCACCTTACTTTGATGGCACAAATTACTATTTCTGGAAAAACAAAATGCAGCTGTTCTTGAAATCTCAAGATACAGGAATGTGGCGCATCATTACAGATGGTTGAAACTCTGCTGCGAAGAAAGAAACAGACTGGACAGTTGAAGATAAAACCAAGGTACTCCTAAACTCTAAAGCTCAATTATTCTTATCGTGTGCTTTGAGTAGGCAAGAAAGTGAAAGAGTTGATGAATGCCTAACTGCTAAAGAAGTATGGGATACACTACAAACTCATCATGAAGGAACAAGCCATGTCAAAGAAACAAGAATAGACATTGGCATAAGAAAGTTTGAACTCTTTGAAATGAATGAAGGAGAAACCATTGATGAGATGTACTCAAGATTCACAACCATTGTAAATGAAATGCGCTCCTTAGGGAAAGCATACTCAGTACAAGATAGAGTCAGAAAGATCATGAGATGTCTTCCAATAATATGGAGACCAATGGTGACAGCCATAAGCCAGGCCAAGAATCTCGACGTACTCGGACTTGAGGAACTAATTGGAACATTACGAGCACATGAAGTGCTGCTACAAGAAGACAAACCAATCAAAAAGGGCAAAGTAATAGCTTTGAAAACATCTCAAGAAAGTCTAGATGAGGACACAGAAGAAATCGAACAAGAAGATGTTGATGAAGAAATAGTTCGTCTTACAAAAGAGATACAGAGAATGTTGAGAAGAAGGGATCATATCAAAAAGGGATTTTCAAATCAAAAGGAAAACTTCAAAATAGAGGTAGACAAAAGTCAAATCACATGTTTTGGATGCAACAAACAAGGACATTATAAAACTGAATGTCCCTTGAACAAAAGAGCACCAAAGAAGTTCCCTTTCAAGAAAAAATCCATGATGGTGACCTGGAATGATTCTGATGAATCAGAAACATAGGAAACTGAAGAAGCCGACTTATGTTTAATGGCAGATTCTGAAGACAAGGAGGTAATAAATTCTGAACCATGTCTTTTATGTGAACAAATTGAAAAAGATTTTGATAGCTTACTTGATGATTCAAATCTGCTTGTTCAAAAATGTAGCCTTTTAAAAGATCAAGTTTTAAAAGAGAAAAGGGAAAAAGAGAAAGCTCAGGTTATGATTGATGAACTAAAAATCATCATTCAGAACATGCAGGAATCTCATTTTAAGGAAAATAATGAATTTGAAAATCAAGAAAGTTTTGCAACGAAAACGGAGAACGTTCTCCTTAAAATTGAAAATGAACTTCTTATAAATGACTTGTCAAATTTTATTAAAGCTACTAAAACCTTTCAAAAAATCATGGGATCTCAAGTGGGAATATTTGATAAAGCTGGTCTTGGTTTTGATAAAACTCAAAAAACGAAAATATATGAAAACTTTTTTGTTCCGGAAATAAAAGAGGATAAATGCAAAATCAAATGCTCATATTGTAAGAAACTTGGACATCTAGAATCTGCTTGCTACTTTAAGAAAAGAGATGAAAAGATTAAAAGCAAAAGGTTTTTTAAAAGGGAAGATCGCTCTGCAAATAAAGTTGAACCAGTTTTAAAAAATCTGCAGAAAGGAGAATGTTCTCCAGGTTGTTCTCAAAACGGAGAACGTTATGGAACAAAAGCAGAACTTTCTCCAGAAAGTCTGAAAAAAGGAGAACGATCTGGGATTTCTTCAAAATCAAGATTAAAATCCTTTAAAACTCATATTTCGAAATCCATTCCAAGATCAACAATTAAATGCTCCTACTGTCTCAAAATTGGTCATCAAGAATCAACTTGCTATTTTAAAAAGAGATCAAGTTTAAAAAAATCTTCTAAAAGAAGATATACTAACCATCAAGGACCCAAACAAATATGGGTACCAAAATCATTACTAACTTGTGATGCAGGAACACCATCCAACAATCAAGAAAGAACATTGATACCTGGACAAGGCATGTTCAATACACAAGAATTGAAAAGTATGATGCCTCATCTCATTACAAAAATTTGGAGTATCTATAACCTTTGGAAACATTAAAGCAATGGATGATGAAGAAGAAGAACATTCTGGACAGCAACAACAAGGTTCATTCTGGAAGCAGTACCAGAACATTCTGCAAAAGAGCAGAACATTCTGCAGAAGAGCAGAACTTTCTGCAGAAGAGCAGAATGTTCTCCAGAAAACAGAACATTCTGCAGAAAAGCAGAACATTCTCCAGAAGTGCAGAACTTTCTCCATAACGTTCTTGACAGTTTATATGCAACATCCAATCAAATCTAATGTTTCCTATTATGATGATATGGTTGAAAAAACATCAAAAACTTCTTAATAAGTTTGAACCATTTGCTTTTGGCACTCCTACACCTACCTCACTTCTTACCCTTCCTCCAAAACATCACCTCATGATCAAATTATTGGGAGGGATTTATTACTGATACCAAAACTGCTGCTGGAGTATAATTAATGTGCATCTACATCTTGATGAACCTGGAAGAACTAACAACATTTAAAGAACTCATCTTTGAACAAGATCACTAAATGAGGTACACTTAATCTTAATTCTTATGATATTTGCATCATAATAAGAATGAATATTTTTTAATGATATTATGTGATTGATTGAGTGTTTGTTAAATTAATAATGCATACTATTTTTTATGCAAGTATGAATTTAAAGTTTAAATTGATTACATCACTCTTTGTCATTACTTATACATGAATATGTCTAATTTCTATCATTCTTCAACAAATTTTAAATATATATCCTTGTTTAGGATTTATTTTTTGAAGGAGTTCAACAAGAGAATATATTTTGGTCTTCATGAAAATGATTTGTGCCTCTTATTTCTTTAAAACTTAAAACTAATCCAAAAAGACTATGGCATGAAGTCAAAAATTGATATTTGAGCATTTTAAGGCATATTAATATATGTCTTTGCAAATGAGTCTTTTGTTGCTCACTTCTTTTGTGAAAATTTGATCTCAAATGTTTAAATTTATTTTAAGCATGATAGCAACAATCAAAAAGCCTCATACTTACTTACTAAATAAAAGCAAGTTTGAACATGTGCCTTATTGTTAATTTGTGTGGTTGGAAAAATGTTGTGACAAAACATTTTTTATGTGAACAAATCTCTTTGATCGTTTCAAAAAATTAGTTTTGAAAAACACACTTTATTAGCATAAGAATGTTTTGTAAAGAGAGAAATTATATTTGACATGTTGTCACATTCATCTTATTTTTGCTTCCCTATATGCGCTCACTCTCTCATGTTCACATTCATGTTATCTTACTTGTGTTTTGAAGTTTTGAAGGATATCAATTTCAAAATATTCAGGGGGAGTTTTTAGAAAATGTTATTTTTCTTAAAACTAAAGTCTACTCATTGTTTTCAATGTGTAGTATACATTTCCTTTGTATTCCCCAACCTTTTTGTGTTGACAAAGGGGGATAATTAATTTTAGATTTTATGTTGGTTCAAAAATCTGAAGCATATTCTGAGGGGGAGCTTTTAAGCTCTCTATGATTAAAATTAGAATCAAAATTAAAATCTAAATTAACATGTTTGTCATCATCAAAAAGGGGGAGATTGTTGAGACAAAATCTCAATTTAATGTTTTGATGAAAACAAACAAAAAGTTAATTAAGAATGTTAATTATAATTCTAAGTGTGTTGGTTTTTAACATGTGAGTTTGAGTGTATTAATCAAAGATAGGAATCAAGCAAAGCAAAGAAAACAGTTAAAAACTGAACATATAAAGAAACAACAAAATCTAGAAAACGGAGAATGTTCTCCAGTTTCAAGAATGATCGTCACAGCCTCTTGACCAATCAATCTCCACTATTTCAACGAAACTTTTGCCTCTGAATTTTATACTAGTTCATCAGTACATGGCAAGGAACAAGTAGAAATCATTATAGTCAAAGAAGGCATTCGGATCGCAAAGAGAGAAGATCACAAACTAGCAAGATCAAACAGATTTGAACTTGACTGTCAACATTCTTGACAGCATTCTGATCATTCTCCAGCATGGCAACATCATTCTCCAGCATGCTAACATCTTTCTCCAGCATGTTAACATTAATCTCCAGCATGCTAACATCAGTCTCCAGAATGATAACATCAATCTGCAGAATGATCATCAGTCTCCAGAATGTTCAGATCAGTCTCTAAATTTTCAACATTATTCTCCAGCAGACTGTCATCATTCTCCAGCAGACTATCATCATTCTCCAGCAGACTGTCATCATTCTCTAAGCTGTTTTGGCAGAATCAATCTCCGTTTCTGCAGAATTTCAGCATTGATCTCCTTACTTCTGCAGATGTTTATAATCATTCATTAAATTGTTTTGGACATAATCAAAACTCCAGATCGAAGCTGTAACATCAATAATTGTATATGAAGCTTCAAAGATCAATCTCCGTTTCTGCAGAATCGATTCTCTTATTTCTGAGCAGTTGTTCATTACTTTCCAAACTGTTTTGGATCATATCAAATGTCCAGATCAAAGCCCAATTATCATCAAGTATTTTCGAAGCTTAATGGGTCATTAAAAGCGCAGAAAATCCGTTTGAAATTGAGCAAAACAGCCCAGTCAAGCAAGGCCCAAAACTGTCACATCAATGGATTATTTTTTCAACAGAAAGGTTGCTTGTGTCAGAGGAAAACAGAGCACTACCAACAGCTCTTTCTGACCAGAATTAATTGCTCAAATCACCTATAAAAGGAAGGTCAAGCTTAAAAAAAAGTCAGAGCTTCAAGTACTAAGAAAATTCATCAATCACATACACTTACATACTTGAATACTCTCACTCACATACATTGAATCAATTCTGATTTTTCCCATTCGATTCTTAGAATCATTTTCGTGTATTTCTCTGTCAAAGAATCAGATCTCAAACAAGAGTTGAGACATCTCAAATTCTAACAAAACAATCTCATCATTATTGTAAAACTCAAACTATAAGAGTTTAGTATAGTTTGGGTAGATTGTAAGAAATCCTATCAAGGTTGATAGGTGACCTGATTGAACTCCTTTCTGGGTGGAAATGTTTTAATATTGTAACAGATCAAGGTTGATCTGAGCTAGGTGCTGTAAAACCAAGAAGGTTCTTTGTTTTGAACACTTAGTGGAAAATCTCACGGTTGTGAGGACTGGACGTAGCCCGAGTTGGGTGAACCAGGATATATCCTTGTGTGGTATCTCTTCCCTTATCTATTTACTTTCAGTCTGATTGATTATCAAGTTAAATACATAAACTGAATTACTGATTTTAACTAACCAAGAACGTTCTCCGTTTTACTGGTTAAAACCAAGAACGTTCTCCGTTTTCTGTTTTCACAACCAAGATCAATCTTGAGTTATTTTCTTAAGTTTTTTCAGAAATTTTTTCAAACCCCCCTTCCTTGTAAATCGACATTGCTACTTCACATTCAAAGTTATCAAAAATTCGAATTTTTATCATGGAACTATCTACAAATCATAGAGCTGAAATCAAATACATTAAAGCATTTGTAAGTATTTAAATATTTTATTTTATATATAATTATTTTATTCTCGTTATTTTTTATTTTTTTAGTCTCATTAATTATTTAATTTTATTTATAATTATTTTATTCTCATTATTTTTTATTTTTTATAAAAAATGTCTCATTAATTATTTTATTTATAATTATTTTATTCTTGTTATTAATTTTATTTTTGTTATATGTTATTAATTTCAGTCACCCTTAACGGATAAACTGAAATGTCAAGGGCATGTTAACAAAAAACCAAATGATGCTATATTACCATATTTGCAAGCGGCTGGCTTCGGCGAAGTGATCAAACTCGGAAATTATAAAATAGATGTCGGCCTGATTACTACTATGGTTGAGAGATGGAGAACTGAAACTCAAACGTTTCATCTTCCAGTAGGTGAATGCACAATAACTTTGGAAGATGTATATTATATTTTAGGATTAAATGTTTCTGGTATACTTATTAGCGGTTCAAATTTTGTGCACGTTAGAGAAGTTTGTCAGGATTACCTAGGAGTTATCCCACATGAGGGAGCAATAAAATGTAATTCTATTAAATTAAAGTGGCTCAAAGATACGTTTGACAATGTTGGTGAAAATGCATCTGAATTAGAAAAACAAGCATCGTGTCGAGCATATATCCTACGTATGATCGGAGGGTTATTGATGCCTGACAAATCCAACAATCGGGTACATTTAAAATATCTTTCTTTATTAGGAGATTTAAATAAAGTATCCCAATATAGTTAGGGTTCAGCAGTTTTAGCTACACTTTACAGAGAACTATGTCTTGCAACAAAACCTGGTGTAACATCTATGGGAGGATGTGGATTGTTGTTGCAAAACTGGGCATGGTATCGTTTGTCATGTGTCGCTCCAGAATCTCCCAAACCATGGATATTTCCACTTGCACAAAGGTAACTATATTTTTTTTATATTATTTTTTCTTTTTTTAAAAACCAATTACTTACCATAATACTAATTTTATTATATTTTTTATTTTTGTTATATTCGACAGATTTAATTCTGGTGGTTTAAATTTTGCTAGAGTTCCTCATAACGACGTGGAAGGATACCGAAAAACAATTGATCACATGAGAGTTGAGGAAGTAATATATTCATTCACATTTATTTGAACTTTTTAAATATTTTATTTTTTATACTTGTTATAATTACTTTAGCTTATTTTTTACATTTCAGTTTTATTGGAGACCTAATCTCGGGTTCCAACATGAAGTTTTCGAAGAAGAGATGGTCACTTGGACTGTATGTACTTATCTACTTTGTTATCATATTGTTCAAAAACATCATACAGACAGAGTCACACTTCAGTTCGGTTTCCATCAACAAATACCACAACCACCAAAAGACATGAAAATGTACCATGAGATCGACATGAGGCGTGGGATTGATGATAATTGGAACTGGGTTTGGAGAGAAGAAATTAAACATTGGAACGAGCGCCAGAATTACATGTTACTAACATCGTACAATGTCTTTTATGTCATAGCACAGAATATATGATTTGGTTTAGACAACATACCAAATTATTTATATCTGTAGAACAATATCTCCGTGATCCCCGTTTACAACCGCCGTCATATCCTCATGTGCAATCGACCTTCCAATCAACCCCACAACAACAAAACATAGCAGGACCGTCTTCATCATCACCTCACCTACACGTCCCTACTGAAGTTCCATTTTATGATCCACCACCAACGTATTACGTTCCGTCGGTGCCTGAAATACCAACCCCCGGTTATCCGACAGAAAGTGGACTTTTCTTTAATTTGTTTGGAACTCAGTGCACAACTCCTGAGTCGGCTTATGCTGTGTTTGATTCGATGTATAATCCTCAGTCCAAAAATTTAATCGAAGCAAGTGGCAGTGGTTCTAACCCACCTACAACTTACATCGAGGGAAATGTTCAAAATCAAGATGAACCGGAAGAACCGCAACTCGTTTAGAGAGCTAGACGAGTTCGACGGCATCCTAGATGTGGGACTGGGGGTCATTTAGGTGGACATAATTGATATAAATTTGATGTTTTTTTTTCTTCTCAAATATGATGTATTTATATCGTTAATTTAATGTATTTCGTTTCAATCTCATGGTTATTAATATAAATTTCTTTTTATTTAATTGTTATTATTATTTTTTTGCAACAATTTTTATGTAATTTTTTTTATTTTAATGTATTTTTTAATTTATAATATAATTTAATCATTTTAATTTAATTATTTTAATTATAATAATTTTTAATTATAATTATAATTATTATTTATTATAATAATAATAATTAAAATATATAATTTATTTATAATTTATTAAGGTATTTTATTTTTATTTATTATTAATATTTTTATTTTTTAAATAATTAAATTAATAACAACAAATGTTAAAAATAAAAAAAACACGTCAGTTAGAGGTCGTTCCCTGCGGAAGCGACCTTCTTCTTTAAAAAAAAAAAAAGAGGGCATTCTGGTATATATTTTTCAGAGTGTGGCATTTTGGAAATAAAAAATAAAAAATGGGATATACATATCAAAAATTCTGTTTTTTAATTTTAGGGATTTTCATCTCAAGCAAATAAATCTTTGAGTACATACCTTCACATGTCTCAAACTATAAATATTGTTGTGTTTATGCACGTGACTAGTTGGTGAATCGTGATCGAGACGATATATGAAGAGTTTGTGATGTTCGTAATAATCACGATTGTTCGTGCCTTGTAGAATTAGCGGATACTGTTCCTGACTTGCAGAGCTAGTGGAGACCATTTTTCAAAATAAAATGCATAAAATAATTGTTTCAATAAAATAGTAAATAAAAAAGAGTTTTATTTATATATCCTGTCAATATATAAAAAAAAATTATATTGTCAATCAATCACAACACAACTGTCATAAGTAATATTTAACTTTGTTTTTTTACTAAAAAGAGTATTCATTCATTCAAATCGATAAGAATTTCATTGATTGAGAACAATACAATTCAAGACAACTAAAACAACAAAGAATGAATATGTGAAAAACATTCAAATTAATAATATAAAAAGATAAAATATCTACAAATAAGACAAATCCTATAAATATGAAAAAGCCTACGCCAAAGATGAGAAATAAAACGGAAAATCAAAACACCGCATGAAGATGAGAAATAAAAAACAACTTCACACTAAGACGACGAAATCACAAAAAATAAAACTAAATATATGTAAAAATAACTTATTCAAATAATAGAAAAGAAAGAAAACGATTTACATGAGTGATTTTGGACAAAAAGAAAAACAACGGAGAACGAAGCTAGGTTTACAAAGTTGTCTATATTTTGTTATAAGTAATAGATTTACATATGTATTCTTGCAATTATAACATTTTTTTGATTTTGGTACTCTTAAGTTTTTTTTGTTTAGTTTACGTCTTTGCAACTATAGTTTTATTTTAAAATAGTTATTTCATTCAACTTCTGTCACAAAAATTGTAACACATGCAGTTAAACTTAAATATAATTAAAACTTAATTTTTTTAACCTAAAAATAAACCTCAATATAATTAATTATAACATTTTTTAACCTAAAATTAACCTCTCAAAAGTTTCATTCTTCTTCCCTCAAAAAACCTAAAATTAACTAAAATGTTGTTGCAACTTAAACAAAATTAAGCCTTATGCGGCAATTAAAAGGCTTTGACAATTATTGTGAGCTTGCATATTTCCCTCGTGCTCGATTTGTATCACAAACGCTTCAATTTTACTTTTTTGATGCTAAGAAAATTGAAGCGAATCAATTGAAAGAAAAAATAAACATTCGCAATTTAAAACTCTAACCCTTATTTATGTGGGAGTGTAGTTTTGTAGGGAAAAAAATGAAACATTTGGGGAAAGAAGAATCAAACATTTGTGGTTAATTTTAAGTTTTTTAGGGAAGAAGAATGAAACATTTTGGATTAATTTTAGGTTAAAAAAGTTACAATTTAATTATATTGGAGTTTATTTTTAAGTTAAAAAAAATTATGTTTTAATTATATTTAGGTTTAACGGGGTTACAGTTTATGTAACGGAAGTTGGATGAAAAGATTAATTTAAAGTGAAACTATATTTGTGAACTAAACAAAAAAATTTATGAGGACTAAAATAAAATAAAAAGTTATAATTGCAAGGACCAAATATATTTAAACATAAGTAATATTTAACATTTACTTTAACTACTTTTAAAGTCACTCGCATAATTGGTAATGTAAAATAATTTACATCGATAATGCATGCATGTAAATTAAATTTAATAAACTTTGTTATTATGTTAATTAATAAGTTTGGTCCATGTCAAAAGGAAAATGTGGACCACACTTTGAAAGACTACAATTGGGCCAAACTTATTTGGTTTGGATCACCATTGAAAATTAGAAAGGGAGGCATTTCTACAAATCTTTCACCCGTGGCTAGAGATAACTATTTTACAAGCCTCTACATAAGTTCTAAAAATGATAACTACTATGTTATACAATATTCGACATGTTGGAAATAAGTGTTATTTTGACAATAATCAAATTACAGCTATAATTTCTATCGATAAAGGGATTACATGTCGTTATTATTACCGAATCGAACAACTTGCTTGTTCTTCCATTCTAATCGATACGACTAACTCATCATCTTCATTTGCTTGCAACATCGACATATTACGATGATACCCTCCCCCTTCAGATTCCTTTAAGGTTAATGTAGATGTTGCAACTAATAACAACATTTGGGGGTTTGGTTGTGTTGTTCGTGACTCTCAGAGGAGGTTCATGGCTGCAACTTTTTGGAAACCTAAGCTTATGATAGAATCCATTGTTAACATGTGATTTTTGAGAGTGACAACCGTTTGGTCATCGAGGGGTTGAAGAAGGGTAAGAAGCTTTTAGGCTATATGTATCACTATCTAAAAGAAATAGAGTTAGCATTTCTCTTTCAATATCTTTGTTTCTCACTTTTGAATAAAAAAGGAATTAGGGTAACTCATTTTTTTATGGCTTAATTGCAATTTTGATCTCCTTGTTTTCATCAATTCGCGAAACTAGTCCATCTATTTTAAAATGCAACAGTTTTAATCCCTTACTTATAGTTTGTAACTAAAAAATGGTGATATGACATATATAAATGATGTGACATATGATACAACAATGTTGAATGATTATAACCCTTGAAATTGCTACAAGACATTTTAAAAAAAATTCAACTTATGAAGTTATTCATTTTTATAATTTAATAAATAACATATAAATAACTTTTGTGTCTATATGGTTCTACATCATGAGATTGCATGTCACATCATTAAAAATATCTCAAAATACCAATTTTTAGTTAAAAAAAATCTAAAAGAGGGACAAAACTATTAACTTTTAAAGTATGAAAACTAATTTCGTGAATAGATAAAAATAAGGGATCACAACTAAACCCTTTTTTTTAATCTAATTAATTATAGGTATTATGGAATAATGCAGGGGTATGGGTAAATAATATTCCATCTTTCTTGTACTCTAGTTTTTGTTTAGACTTTGAATCGTATTTTTGTCGAAGAAAATAGTACTTTGAATTATTAATTATAAACACTATTTGAAAAGGATACAATCAAAATATTTTTGAAAGAAACATGTAGTATAACACTTTTAATTAAGAATTAGTTATTCAAATCTTAAGTGGAAATGAGACACCAAACATAAGATATAAGAAATAATAGTACATTCAATTAGTCAACAAAGAAGAAATAAATAATAGTACATTTAAGATAAAAAGTAAAACAAAAATAAAAATTATGATCATATAAAAATCAATACTTACAAATATATATCAAA
>JBBPBP010000004.1:21598312-21692454 GCA_037974735.1 Cicer chorassanicum
AAATATAATTTTTCCAAAAGTTTAAAATATAATTTTAAAATTTGGTTGAATATAAAACTTTTGAAATGCAATTGTTTAATAATTTTAAAAAATTCAAATATTATGTTAATTGTGAAATTTTTGAAATGCAACTTTTCTAGAATTTTAAAATAATTTCAAAATTTTGGTTGAATGTGAAACTTTCAAAATGATTTTTTTTTAAATCTTAAAAAAATATCAAAAATTTGGTTGATTACAAAACTTTTTAAATGCAAATTTTTATAATTTAATAAAAGAATATGAAATTAGGTTGAACATAAAACTTTCAAATGCAATTTTTCCTGATTTAAAAAAATTCAAAAATTTAAAATGTTAAAAATTTTAAAAATTGACCTTCGATGGTATGGGATGAAAAAGATAAAATTATCTTTTCGTATATATATTTTGAGGGTGAGAGGTAAAAACAGAAAGAGTGATCCGTAGATTTTTCTTTAGTATGGCAATAACGGAAGGTTAGTTAAATTTAGCCCACCAAAGAGGAAGCAAAGCATGGCCTAGTATTTCATGTGTCAAAAAAATTTGTAAAGGTAACAAAATATAAAAAATAACTAAGATATTTACTTAGGATAAAACTTCGGTGTGATAGATCTTATGGAGATTCTGTAAAAAAATAGAAAAAGAAAATAATAATATAAAGTACGATAATTGTTAATATTATATGTAGAAATTTCAAAGTATATATATGACATTAAATTTTGAGTTTAATTTACTCCGACTAATATATGAATATTTGATTTAAATAGGAGGACCGACAAACTCTTAATTTTTGAGTTGTAGTGTTTCCTTGATCTGGCAAAGGGATATATATAACGGAATAATTGAACGTGAATTGGAGGAGTTACTAAGCTAAAGCATGGTGTTTGATGTCTAATAATTAATTAACGACTATTGAATAAAATCCCTTCTAAAACATAGTTTAAATAAAGGGGAATAAATTTTATTAGTTTTGTGAGATAGATTATTTATTATTTAAGGTGTTTGACTTATTTCAATATAAGTTTTTTTTTTTTATTTTTTTATTTATTTTTATATATCGGTATTTATAGATCTAAGACAAAATAATTATAGAGGTCAAATATCTACCACTTGTGTCATTGGTTGTTAAATATTTATTTGATTATCAAGATATTTAAAACTTTTTAGAAAAAAATTAAAACTTTACATTTTTTACAAATAAATTTACATTTGTGCTAGTGGAAATCGAAGTTGCAACATATATAAGATCCAATATATATGTCCTCTTCCCATAAGATCAAGATGAAGAAGTTTAAAAACTCCACTCTTTTTAGAGGGGAAGAGAAGAGTATAGTATTGCTGATAATTGATGTGAGCATCCTACTAAAACAATGGCTGCATTTTGATGGAGTGTTGAATGGGGAGAGAACGTGTCGTGTCCAAAAGCTCCAAGAAAGATCTTTTTACTTTTTCTGCAACTAAGCAATTAAAAGAGCCAATTACGTAAAGAACAATTGGAATATATAAACATCTATACACTTATCACTTTATTAAAGGAGGTTCTCATCTTCTCCCAATTTTAAATTCTAGAAATTCTACTTAATTATTTTGAAACCCTTTACATTATACTCCCTTCCGTATCAAATATAAATAAAAAATGCAGATAACTTTTTATCTTAAATATAAACAGATATAATTTAACATCCCTTTATTTAATAACATATATTTTTAAACATTTTTAAATTAATATAAATTTTATTTTACAACGATTCTTTAAATCTTATGAAACAAGTTTTTATAAAGGGCACTTTTAAAAATACAATTATTTATATATATTTTTTGAATTCATGAGAATTATACTTACTTAAATTGCTTAATATATATAAAGTTAATTTATTTATTTATAATTAATCAAGACAAGAGTACTAAATATAACATAACCTCTTCTCATAGGTAACCAACCATCATCAACTATTTCTTGATGAATTAAACCCAAGTAAACCTTGGTATGCACTCAAAGAACAAAAAGAGCTTCAAATTCTCAAAAATTTCTCAACCCAAATATTTCTCATCTTCCAAACCAATATGTCTCTTCAAGCTCAACCACAACAACCTGCTCAAGTTTACCCAACAACTGTCCCGAATCAACAATCTTCCCATCACTCAAATGGATCTTTTGGGACAGTTTTCATTGTCCTTGCAATAATACTAGTCATTTCAGTTGTTGCTTGTTTTCTCGGACGCCTCTGCACCAGGCGCTACAATAATAACAACAACAACAATCAAAATCGTCGTCAAAACAATCTACAAAGACCGGTTAAGCCGAATAGGCAACAACAGATTCATGATTTTCAACCAAGAGAAGAGGACATTGAATTTGGTGGTATTGAAAAAAGAATGCCTCCACCAATAATTACAAGGCCTAGAGGACTTGCTTTTGAACCAGCAGGCACAGGAATTTCTCAACCACATGGTAATATAAATAATGGTCACATGAAAGATTTTGAAATAAAATCTGATCACGATAGTGATCATAGAGCAGGTTTATGACTATGATTAAATCATTCCCACTATATGTGCTTAATTACTTCTATTTATCTTCTTTTATTTGCTTTAATTTTCAGTCCCGAATTCATGATGTAAATTTGTAATAAAATTATATATGTTTTCTACTTTGTTTACTTTAGACACGGACAACATTATGTATATTAACATTTTTATGAAGTGGATTGTTTTCAACATTATGTATATTAGCATTAAATTTACTTTACAAGGAAATTTTGCGGTTAGTCATGATAAAATGAATTCAATATACTCAAGTGGTTGAACTTAAGTGATTAATGAATTTCTGATAATGGAGAATCCTTTAAAAAAAATTTAAAATTTAAATTTTGATTAGAACAATCGATGATAAGATTAATATTACGAGAGCAGATTTTCCTTTGAAATAAAAAGTTAAGAAAAAAAATTGAAAGTAATATTTTATGGACTACAATCAATATATTCTACCAAATTGATGCAACACAAACTAATTAAAATATTATAGGATTAATACCAAAATAATGACGACCAAACGAACATATTTAATTTTTCAAGATTAAACGGACATTTTTTTAAGTAAAAAAGAAGTAGACATATTTTTTTAACATAGGCGAGTGGTTAGAAATTTGGTGAATAAACAGATTAAATGGTTAGACATGTAAAACAAAACGTCAATAGAGGAGGCAATAAATAAAAAAGAATAAGGGTCATGCTAAGGGTAAATGTTAAAAATTCTAGGAATAGTAATTATATTTTGAAAAAATAAAATGTATATATAATTTTCATAAAAGAAAAATGTTCAATTTCAAACAAAATTTCTATCTTTACTATACTAACTTAGGGTACATATTAGTATTTTTCAAAGAATAAATACAAAAGAAAAAGTAATAGGAAGCGGATAACATTATGTCAAAACAAAACAAGAAAACCATTAACTGTTAACATTGTTTTCTAGTGTTTAGAAAGTAAAATTGGTTACCATTAAAAAGAAAAAATTCAGTTGAGCTAAACAGAGTTACATAACTCAAAAATAAAAACTGAAAATAATTCAAAATTAAAGTTTCAAAAATCGGATTTAAGATTGAACCAACGTAACCTTTATATCATGGTCCAGTTGGTTCAAATAGGTTGAACAAGATAGTTAATAAATAAATATAATGCTAAATTTTATATTTAATTTTACAAGTTAAAATTTCTATAGTCAAATTGTGGACGAGAAAAAATTATAACAACATAAAATGATGAAAGATAAATAAAAGAGAAACAAAATATATATATATATATATATATATATATATATATATATATATATATATATATATATATATATATATATATATATATATACTGATATTTCATGCCGAAGTTCCAATTGACAATTTTTTATAGAATCAAATTGCACAAAAATGGACGGATGATAATTTATGAATTCATAAGGTGGTTTGGATAGGTACATAAAATTGATAAGAAGATAGTGAATTTAAAATCTCATCTAACAAAACTTATATAGTAGTTTTATATAAAAAATTGCATCAACATATAATAATTTTTTTTGAAGCAACCATAACTTAGCAACTTGGTAATTTGCTGAAATTAATTAAGGAAACATCATTGTTTGGCAATATTATAAACACATTACAACTATTTATAAACATTATTTTAGAGATAATTATTGGAAAAGTTTAGTATTTTTAGTGATCTAACATTTATAATTGGGTAATAGTATATAAACTCTTTACATATATTGATGAGGTAAAAACCTTTTTGATATATGTTTTAATAAATGATTAATAACAACAAATCTTATGTTTTGATATATGTTTTAATAACAACAAACCTTATGAAATAAATGATTAAGTTTTATAAATAGTGATCTACTAATGATTGCATTTGAGTTTTATTTAAGAAACATAAATTGCATAAGTGAACAAGTAAGAAACCATTCACATCATCAAAATGCATAAGTATCTACTCAATAATGACAAAATCTCAAAAAAATATTTCATATTTCAATCATTCAAGAGAATGATTATTACATATTCAAAATAACATCTTCATGAAGAAGGTGATCAAATGCATTCATATAAGAATCAATGGTCACACCATGTTATAAATCAAAGCAAATCATCTCTTAACTAAATTGGAAAAACGAAGATCATTCTATTTTATTAAAATAAGAATTCTAGAAAAATGAAGATTATTCTGGTTTATTAAAAAAACAGCTGTCCGAAAAACAAAAATCATTTTATTTTATTAAAAACAGAATTCTGGAAAAACGAAGATCATTTTAGTTTATTAAAAACAGAAGTTTGGAAAAACGAAGATCATTCTAGTTTATTAAAAACAGAAGTCTGGAAAAACGAAGATCATTCTAGTTTATTATCAAGATCATTTTGGTTATTTCATTTATGGACAGAAGCAAAATGAATCATTTTCCATAGTTCAGACCTTACGATAAACACATGTCAAGACTACTCAAAGCAATACTCAAGCCTAAAAAGTCTAGCTAAAAGCCCAAAGAAACAAATAACATCAAGATCAATCTCTAGATTGATGAGCTATGAGGAAGAACAACTAGGACATCAAGGACACTGTCGTTGCACCTTTCTACAGAAAGTACTGACACTAGACAACTACTAAATCACACATCCACGTTTTCCATACAACACAAAACCAAGAACGTTCTGGTTTTACAAAAGAACATTATGATTATTCTCTTTTAAAGACATAATTAAAACAAATCATTTTTCATAATCCAAACCACAATTTACAGAGTATCAAAACTTCTCAAATCAATGGTGAAACTCATAATTGAGCTGAATGCCCAAAGGTGGAAAACAACCTCAAGATTGATCTCCAAATTGATGAGTTGTGAGTAAGGACGCAAATATATTGTACTTACAATATTCTGCGGAAAGCTCTGCATAATTCTTATTTGAAACAACACTAACTGACATTTCATAGCTCATTCACGTTTTCCATCAGACTCAAAAGCAAGAGTGTTCTTTATTTGTCCAGAATGTTCTAGACAACAATATAAACACATGCTTAATTGTTTTAAAATATATCTGACACTTGGGAAGTATGTCCAACGATTATATTCAGTTTAAAATGAATATTCAAAACCTTTTATCATCTATAAATTGAAGATCAATTGGAAGATGAAGGCAAGAGTTCAATTTACAAATCTACTAACACTTGTTCAAGTAATAGCAAGTCAAAAACTCTTCAAGCAAACTCCAACTCTCTTCACTTTATTTGTGTATCATCATTTACTGAGTTTGTCATTATTTATCTCAAACAAGTGTTGAGATGATTCAAGATCCCAATTTTATCATACACATCATTTGTAACTCAAGTCTATCTTTTATGTTAGATTGAGTGTTTGTAAAAATCATTTCAAGGCTGAAATGTAATTGTAAAAATTCTTTCTAGGTTGAAAGGTGAAGATTGTAATTAATCAAGGTGTGATCAAGAGAAAAGGTATGAAGGAGAACATTCTGGTTTTGAAGCACATAGTGAAAATTTCACGGTTGTGAGGACTGGACTAGCCCGAGTTGGGTGAACCAGTATACTTTTTGTGTGTGATCTTTCTATCCCTTATCTTTAATTATTTGCATTCATAAATCACACTTCATTATAAACTAATTTGCTTTATTTACTTCTAACATATCTAGAACATTCTGTTTCAACCAAGATTGATCTTGAGTTAATTTAAATTAAGCACATGAATCAAAATTTTAAAAACATCACAATTAAAACCTCATTTTTCTTGTGATTGACATTGCTCTTTCACATATAAATTAAATTCACAAAACAATAGTGTCCAGCTTCATCGGAAAAGAATGCGAAAAAAAATATTTTTATCCTTTTTCTTGCAGCTGATGGTTTTTAAAACTAGGACAGATTCAACGATTATAATGCTTTAGTTCGGTCTGGGTGGATTTTTTATGGGTTCAACTAGACCAGCCATTTAAGAGCTCTAACCAGACCAAATCTAGACCCTTTTTCTAATTCAAAACTAAAACTAATTTTGGTTTTTTAAAATTTCTAAATACAAAGTATAAAATCACTTCGAGTATGGTTTTAACAAATAACAAACTTGTTTACTTTGTGAAAATATTATTATTATTTTATATAAAAAAAGTGTTTTCATGACAAAATATTGAAATGAACTATTGTTACATAGAGAGATGTAATATTAAACAAATGTTAAGTAAATTAGTAATTAGGTTAGTTTCTCTAGATTTGAACTCAAGGGTCGGACCTCGTTCTTATAAGTCATTTGACATCACTTTACTCAATAATTGAACTATTTATGCGGTACAATGATAAAATGTTAGTTAATGGAAATATATTTATAAAAATAATAAAAATAATTTTTTAATATTTTTATTATTTATAAAAATTTAGACGATTATTTACTGACACACGTCTCTTATCTCCTTATTAACAAATAAAATAACTCAAATTTTAAAAAACGGAAATATAAATTATTTTAACAAAATAAACGGCTGTGGATTTTGTTCTAATATAGGGTTGTTCTTGTTTCTTTGTTTTAATATATGAAAGAATAAATATCACATGGTGTTTGCTTTTTTTTTTATTAATGATTTTTAACTTCTTAATTAATTAAAACATTCCCTCTTTTCTTTTTTATTTTAATAAAATCAAATACTCCTAAAAAAAAAAGCTATTAGGCTATCTCCAATAGGAGACTTAAAAAGTAATTAAGTTTATAACCACTAATAAAACTTAGAGTAAATATCCATTCAAGTACCTCACAAAAAACACCGAATCTAGATTGAGAAATATAATCGCAATTTTTAGACTCTTATAACAATAATCTAAGACACCTTAATCCTTTTTTACCTAACTGGTCTTAATGGACATTTTTAAATTGCGACATGCTTATCTAGTGTTTCACCTGTCATGATAATTAGAAATCATTTTGTATATATGTAGGAACTTGTAATACTTCAATGGAAAATATGTTTTGATTGAGTGTGAGCACTAAAGAAATTTGAAGAAGGGTTATCTTATTTGATTTCGTGAGAGTACATTTATACATGACAAATAATACAAGTACATGTTCAAGAATATTCTTAAGTTATTGACCTAAGACTTTTGCCATATCCTCCCATTTTGAAACTGCTGCAGACTTTTCGTCCTTATTAATTTTAGAATTAACATATATCTAAGATTTTGTATTATGTTCCTTATCATGCCCCCTCATGTTGGCAGGTGGATTTGGATACACGCCTAGCTTGCTGCGAAATTTGAGAAACGAATCCTTCGCTAGTGGTTTGGTAAAGACATTGGCAAGCTGTTATGATGTAGGAATGTAGCGAGCTACAAGAGCTCCTATGGCTACTTTTTCACAAACAAAATGATAGTCAAGCTTAATATGTTTGGTGCGAGCATGAAAAACCGGATTAACTATCATATGTATGTTGAGACAAAATCCCAAATTAATGTTTTGATGATAATCAAACAAAAGTTAATTAAGACTTCTAATTATGATTAGAAGTGTTTTGGTGTTTAACATGTGTGTTTGAGTGTGTTAATCAAAGATAGATACTAAGCATGTCAAACAAGACCATATTAAAAAGAAGCAAGTACATTCAGAGAAACCAAGAACATTCTTGACATAATTCTGTAAAATGAAGAACGTTCTTCACAGTTCCAAGATAACAAGAATGTTCAGGTTCTTAAAGAAAAGACATGTTCTATTATTGACAATCTGTTTCCAGAATTTCACCAGAAATATACAAGGATTATTTCAGTAAAAGAATCACTCCAAAGATCAAAGGAAAAAGTTGTGCTTCAGAATCTATCAAGCAAGATCGTTCTCCAAGTTTGAGCAAGCATCAAGTACAAATTTGACAGATTTGATTGGATACTTCAGCTGTACTTCTGAGCAGCATGCACACGTGATAAAAAGCAGTGAATCACTTCAAGACAGCTATCAAAGAAGCCTAAACCTCAGCACCCCTCAAAGCAGAAACGAAGATCGTTCTTGCTTTGCAAGAACATTCTTGCTTTAAGGCACATCTTATCCATTAACTGACACATGACAGTTGGACCATCTTCAACGGTCAAATAAGTTGTCATTAGCCTTCTTGAAGTTTATAAAAGAAGCCTTAAGATGAAGGATAAGGCAGAGCTTCAAGTGAAAAACAATACATCACTCATACAATCACATTCAAAATCTCTTAAGCTTCTCAATCATATCAAAAGACTCAGTTATGTTCTTAACTAGATATCAGAATCATTTTTACTGAGTCCTAATCCAAGAATATAAACTCGAACAAGTGTTGAGCATATTCAGATTCTACCATCTTCTTTAAATCATCACTTTGTAACTCAAGACTATTATGTTGAAATAGTTTGAGTAATTTGTAAAAATCCTTTTATGAGTAAAAGGTAATGTGTAAAAATCTTTTCTAAAGATTGAAAGGTAACCTGTGGAAATCCTTTCTAGGTTGAAAGGTAATACCTTGTAACATATCAAGATTGATCTGAAAAGGCTATGTGAAAACCAAGAACGATCTTGCTTTGAGCACTTAGTGGAAAATCTCACAATTGTGAGGACTAGACGTAACCCGTTTTGGTGAACCAGGATACATCTCTGTGTGATATCTCTTTCCTTATCTCTATTTACTTTTTATCTTCTAATCATATAATATATAGATAAGTTAAAATTGTGTGTTTTCACTAACCAAGAACGTTCTTCGTTTATAACCAAGATCAATCTTGAGTTAGATACTTTGAGTTTTAATAAGAATTTTTAAGAAGGAACAATTACAATTCAAACCCCTCTTCCTTGTAATTGACATTGTTACTTCAATTGGTATTAGAGCCAGTCTCTAAGGATTAAACACTTAAAAGTGCTAGAGTAAAAGATTCAGGAAGAAAATGTCAAAAGCTAAGTACATTGCTAAAGGAGGGTCATCAAACAGACCACCTTACTTTGATGGCACGGACTACTATTTATGGAAAAGCAAAATGCATTTGTTTCTAAAATCACATGTGGCGCATCATTACAAATGGAGGTTTCATACCAAGAGTCGACCAAACATATTCAACATCTGCTGAAAAGAAAGAAGCAGATTGGACAGTAGAAGATAAAACTAAGGTACTTCTAAATTCAAAAGCTCAATTACTTCTATCATGTGCTTTAAGCAGGGAAGAACGTGAAGAGTCAACGAATGCGACACTGCTAAAAAAGTATGGGACACATTACAAACTCATCACGAAGGAACAAGTCATGTGAAAGAAACAAGGATCGATATAGGCATAAGAAAGTTTGAACTATTTGAAATGAATGAAGGAGAAACTATTGATGAAATGTACTCAAGGTTTACAACCATTGTAAATGAAATATGATCCTTAAGCAAGGCCTACTCAGTACAAGACAAAGTAAGAAAAATCATGAGATGCCTCCCAGTCATATGGAGACAAATGGTAACAACCATAAGCTAGACCAAGAACCTTGAAGTACTCGGATTAGAGGAACTAGTTGGAACCTTACGAGCACATGAAGTGCTGCTACAAGAAGACAAACCAACAAAAAAAGGCAAAGCAATAGCCTTAAAAGCTTCTCAAGAAAGTATGTCACTGCAACCAGAAGAAGATTCAGAAGAAATCGGATGGGAAGATGCTGATGAAGAAATAGTTCTTCTTACAAGAAAAATCTAAAGGATGATGAGGAGTAGGGATCATATCAAAAAGGGATTTTCAAATAAAAAGGAAAACTTCAAAACTAAGGTAGACAAGAGTCAAATCATATGTTTTGGATGTAACAAACAAGGACATTACAAAACTGAATGTCCGTTGAACAAAAGAGCACCAAAGAAATTTCCTTTCAAGAAAAAATCCATGATGGTGACCTGGGATGATTATGATGAATCAAAAACAGAGGAACTTGAAGAAACCAACTTATGTTTGATGGCAAACTCTGAAGATAAGGAGGTAATAAATTATGAACCATGTCTCTTATGTGAACAAATTGAAAAAGATTTTGACAGCTTACTTAACGATTCAAATCTGCTTGTTCAAAATGTAGCTCTTTAAAAGATCAAGTTTTCAAAGAAAAAACGGAAAAAGAGAAAGCTCATGTTATGATTGATGAACTAAAAAACATCATTCAGAACATGCAGGAATCTCATCTTAAGGAAACTGATGAAACTGAAAATGAAGAATGTTCTACGATTCAAAAGGAGAACATTCTTCTTAAAATAGAAAATAAAATTCTCAAAAATGACTTGGGAAACTTTATCAAATCCACTAAAACACTTCAAAAAATAATGGGATCCCAAGTAGGGTTATTTGACAAAACTGGACTTGGCTTTTACAAAACCCAAAAATAAAAAATGTATAATTTTTTTTTGTTCCTGAAAGAAAGGATGACAAATGGAAAACAAGATGTTCATATTGTAAAAAAATTGGACATCTAGAATATGTCTGTTATTTCAAAAAAAGGGATGAAAAATTTAAAGCAAAAGAGTCACTTAAATTACAAAATGTTCTGCAAACATATCAGAATATTCTTCTCAAAATTTCAAACGAGGAGAACGTTTTAGACACAGACCAGAACCTTCTTTAGTAAGAAAATGTTATTTTAAAAAATATAGTATAAAAGGAAAAACTAACCCTCCAGGACCCAAGACCAAATGGGTACCTAAAAATTCTGTAACATCTAATACAAGTTGGTTCTCGAAATATCAAGAATAAACCATGGTATTTGGACAGTGGCTATTCAAGACAATTTCAATCTGTTTAGTTTGAAATATGTGTTTTTGTATCTTTTATTTATGTTTCTTGGATAATATTTAGTAATATGTTATTTGTAATGTTTTTTATTGTTAATATTAGTGTTTTTTTTTAATCTCTTTTTATTAACTACTATAAACTAACAAATACATGGTAAGAAATGCATAACGAAATGTCTAATTTTTTTTATATAAATAGAACAAAACAGTGTTCAAAAAATTAATTTTGTGTAAGATTTCAATTTTTTATATAGAAATATTTTTGTTAATTTAATAAATATCTACGAGTATATGTAGATACCTGTGACGAGATAATATGTGCGGAAAATCCATCGTCTGGATATCTGCATGGATATAAGGCAAATAAAAATACTATTTTTATTCAATGGAGCCGGTGACCAAGACTATTACTAGTGTTGGTGGTTATTTAGTAGTAATTGTTTTTTTTTTCGTTATAATTTTAATTTATTGTCATTTATATCTCTTATTATTTGGTAATAGTTAAAACTAAGAGAATAATATTGGTATTTTGATAATTATTTCTTTTCATAATTGATTTGTATTTTGATAGTTAGTTGGTTTTTACATAAACATGCTTTAATAGTACACATCTCTCATAATTTGCAAGGACAGTCAGTGCAATGC
The DNA here is from genome assembly GCA_037974735.1 of Cicer chorassanicum. Lineage (NCBI taxonomy): Eukaryota > Viridiplantae > Streptophyta > Magnoliopsida > Fabales > Fabaceae > Cicer > Cicer chorassanicum. Next base: position 21,610,267 of record JBBPBP010000004.1, read on the forward strand.
AGGCCACGATAATATATGTACCCTTGACCGTTGAAACTAACATCCTTGACAAGAGAAGAGGGAAAAATTAAAACAGAAAATGACAGCAATGAAGATATGCATATGCATCATTCCCTGCAAAACAATCGTATTCTCTCCCTACCCAAAAAAAAGGTATCCTCTCAATGGTTTATTATTTCAAGTGGCTCATAATTAGGCAACAATTGTTGGAATAAAGTTGGAGGGTTTTTTTTCTTTCTTCCTTTGAAGCAATAAATACTAAAAAAATAAGACCAATAGGTTGGTTTAACTAGTTGAGTCCAAAATCATTAAGTTGGTTGATTTGTTTGATCCTAGATGTATCACAATTTTGATTTGGACTTCAATTCTATAAAATAATTTATTTATTTAGTATTTAATAATTAAATTTAAGTTACACATTACTAGATAATTGAACTTAAGTGATTAACAAACTTTAGTTAATGATAAATTTTTTAGGAGAATTCAAATTTGAATTCTAATTGATTTTTGATCATATTTTTATTACATTTTGATCGAACTTGAGATTAATAAAACTCCTGATGAAATGAAGGATAAAACAAAAATAAAATCAAATACCCACTAAGAATATCAGTTTTATTTTAACTTAGCAATATCTAATTGAGGAAAATGTTAAAAAAAAAAGTAAAAATAAATAGAATATGATGATTGTGCAGTAGTAGTAAGTTAGTCCAAAACAACTTCTGGTCCCCAAATATCCCGGCAGGTCCAATATTCCCACTGTCACATAGATATGCTACTGATTACAGTGATACTATACGATACACCACCTCATCATTGATGACCAAACTTGTTCGGTACCATGTGCTTCAAATTGGTTAAAATAAACAGTTAAAAAGGGACATACAAATAAATGGTTTATGTAGAAAAACCACATTGAAAAATTATAAAGTGCTAAAGTTGCATTCAAAGGAGGAGACAATGAGTGGTATGAGAGTTGTTGAATGGCTTAGACCCCTTGTTGAGACCAAAGCTTGGGATTATGTTGTTGTTTGGAAATATGGAAATGATCCAACTAGGTACTATTTACTATTGCTTTACAATCCATTTTATTTTTTTTTGACAAAATTTATGTGCATTTCTTTATAAGCGTTGTCTAATATAAATATTGTCTATCGGTGAACCTCTTTATTTTTAATAAATTTTAATAAAATATCACATCTGTTTTTGACATTGTTCTTAGTTTAAAATATTTATTACTTATGATTTTTTAAAATTTATAATTTTGTCAAAATTTGTTTTTAATCACAAAAAAATGTATTTTAAGTTAAGAATTATATTGAACGTATCCAAAGAAATGGACCTAAATGTATTTTACTCATGATTATTTTCATGTTAATTAATAATTGTTATTATTCATTTATAGTTGTGTTCTGATCCTAATTGATTTTTCTGTTGTTTAGGTTTATTGAGTGGATGGGTTGTTGTTGTTGTGGTGGAAACATTGAGCATGTGAAGTTTGAAGAGAAAATGGATGATGAACAATACAACTTGGGTCCCATTTGTAGGGATACCCTATTTCATCATCCAGTTAGAACAAAGAGTTGTGAGGCTCTTGCTAAGTTTCCTTTTTCAATGTCTCTCTATTCTAGGTCTCTCTCTCTGATGAATATATTTATATATATGTAACTATTAGTTTTCTATATTTTGCCAATGAAAGGAAAGACTAAAAGAAAATTATTTGACCTATAGTGTTCATGGAGAGGTTGCAATATCACAACAACCAAGATGGCTTGTCCAGCAGGTATTTATTTGTGTGTGTGTGTTAAAATAGGAGATATTTTTTGTTTTTGATATGAAAATGTTATCTTAGTTATTATGTTTGTATTTTTTCTTTACTTTGGATTTGAATTTTGGCTCTTTAATTTTCAACAATTCTTTCAACATTTAGCTCAAACTAATTGTAACAAGCGATAGTCATTTTAGTATTATTTTTTCTATAATAAAAGCTTATTTTTTGAAAAAGAATTTAGAGAATGTTGTCCCAAGTGGAAGGCAACATGTTTGATCCAAATTGTAAATGACTATATTACTATCCTTATTTTTCTAATGATTCTCATTCTTTAACATTAAATTCTTAATGGTTGCTGACCATACTTAATAATATTATCATAAACTTCAAATATCAAATATTAATGTTTTGACAGGACTCAATTGGAACTCAAGTTTTGATCCCTATTTTTGGCGGTCTTGTTGAGCTCTTCACTGCAAAACTGGTAAAAGTTAATAAAGTCTCTGATTGAATAGTGGTACTTATTAGCATTATCTCCTCTGATTAAATATGAGTGAAAATTTCTAAAGTTAATAAAATTTCCATCTTTTTCAGATCCCAAAAGATATAAATATGATGGAGTTCATATCAGCACACTTTTGTGTCTCTATAAACCAAGAAGCAATATCTGAACAAAGCTACACCAACAGGAACTTCAATGACCATTACACTTTAACTCCTAGCATTGAAGGACTCTCTGGTGGGTCCAATCCTTCAACTGAACACTCAAAAGGGGATGATAAAGAAAAAATTGTTAGGGAGCCTCAGAAGGAAGTTTATCATGCTAAAAATCTTGTCACAGAGAGGAATAGGAGGAACAGAATCAAAAAAGGGCTTTTTACTCTAAGGTCTCTAGTCCCAAATATAACCAAGGTAGCTAAATTGTGTAACTCAAGAGCATGTATGTACTATTCACTCTTAAGTTTGCTTTAGAGCCTGTTTGGATTAGCTAAATTGTGTCTATACTGGTATAGTCACTTTTGAGACTGTTCGGGAGACCTTATAGAAATAGCTTATGACATGTCCATAAGCTGTTTTCAGCTTATTTCTATAAGATTTTCAGGATAGCTTATGAAAATAGCTTATAACTTATACGAAAATAGTTTATTTTATCTTTTGTTATAGAAATAATTTATGCATAAGCATTTATATGATAAGTGATTATGCTATAAGTACTTAGTTAGATTGTTTATATCTAATACACTCAATTTTGGTAGATGGATAGAGCAGCAATTCTAGAGGATGCAATTGAATATATAAAGGAATTGCAGAAGCAAGAGATAAAACTTCAAGAAGAGGTCAAGGCTTTGGAAGTTGAGGACTGTGAGAAGAACACGCTACAATTGAGAGTGAAAACAGAAAAAGAACAAGCAGAAGGAACCAGAAGCTTACCTCTCATTGAGCTTAATCAAAGTTCTTCTGATTCCACTAGAAAGACAAAGATGAAGGTACAAAAAAAATGGCCATAACAATGGATGACAACTGAATTTCATTACATCTTGTCAAGAGACTAATATAATCTCTTAACAATTTTTTTAGTTGCAAGTAGAAGTGAATCACATTGGTGGAACAGAATTCTTGATTAAGTTGTGCTGTGAGCAGAAGAAAGGTGGGTTTTCAAGATTGATGGAAGCTATACATTCATTTGGACTTCATGTGGTAAATGCAAACATGACCACATTTGATGGCATAGTATCAAACAATCTGATGGTTGAGGTAAGGTTCTAAATTCCAAAGTGCATGAATATGGTACAAAATAAGGATCACCATGATAAATCATGAGCTAATTTGGTGTTATCTTGGCTCTAGAATCCCACACCAAATCACACTTTTCACATTCCAGTTTGAGTATGTAAACTACAGATTTCATTTATGGAAACAAAATGTAACCTCCACATTTAATGGCTAGGTTGATCAAAACCTATGTAGCACAGATACTTCAGAAGGAAGGCGTATCTAATGTCTCACATTCAATCACTTCCACTTTTTCCAAATTATTATCAGCATCTGGGTCAATGCTTCATTGATCAAAACTATTACCCTGAAAGCATTCATTCCTAACCCAATCCTCTAAGTTAGTTCATATGATGTCCTTTCTATTGTAATGAGATTATATTCTTTTTTTTCCACAGGCAACTGAACAGGATATTCACCCAATGAAACTCAGAGAGTATTTGATACAGCAAACAGGTTAATGATAGACAAAGCAATTAAGAAGTTCAGGAAAATAGTGGTGTGGTTATCATCTCTAAACTTTTTTCTAACAACTTGGTTATTATCTGTAAATATAAACAATGCTCCATAACTTCATAGAAAAAGCTGGACTAGTAGAAACAGAAATTGAATACCCTTTTTATCTTGGATCCAGGAAAATCAATTGACTAATTCCTGATAATGATTATACTACAAAGCTGTATTGTATGACTGATAGTTAATGATCTTTTCTTGCCTGTGGCAACTCGAAACTCACAATTATATAGTGCAGGAATATAGAATGGCAAATTAGGCCACCATATAACTATCAAAACCATAGTTTTAAATTGCAGTTGCAGTTATACTGCAAACCATGATAAGACGATAAAATGTAGGTAATGTGGCCGATGCGGCTATAATTGTGGTTGCAATGCAATTGCACAAACCCCTAAAACCTTTATATTGCGCCTACAATTGCAGACCACAATTTAAAACTAGGTTAAAACTACTTGTGTTTTGATCATCACTTTATCATTTTTAATATGCAGTAAGAAATTCAAATCTTGCAAACCCAACAGCAGTAAGAGATATATCTATTAATAATGATTAAGAAGTAACCTCAACAAAACTTATCTTTTTACATGCTGCCAACATCCCCTAGTACTAAAAAAGAAATGGGAAAGAAAGTAGAACAAAAATTGGAGGGAGAAAAGAGTAGAAGTAATGCTTTTATACATATTGATTGATTATGCTTTCAGTCCTTGTAAAACCAAAAGCATGCTATGGCATGCTGTGTGATGATCCTTCAACTTCAAGGCCTCCCAATAGGAGAATTTTGTGAAATTTCATTACTCAAACTTCATTGTGCATATATGTTCATTGTCAAGCTTTTGTGATCATTCATTACTTCCCCTTCGTTTGTTGAAAGCTTTAGATTCCGACTCGCCGCTAGAACTACTGTGCATCCATGCATGCTTTGATCTAGATGTCTCTCTTGAAAGATTGTATTCTTGACTGTATATATCAAAATCAGAATCACCATAGCTTTCATTTCCCATCCTCCTGAATAGCATTATGTCTTTGTCATATTGACCTGAATCATAAACAGTGCTCTGACCATATCTTACTCCATTTGATAAATCAGATATTTCATCTCCACTGTCTAAAGCTCTTACCACCTGGGGTATATATATGTATCAAGCAACCACGTGACACGAGACATTAGAAAACTGGAATATTCAATTTGAATGAGTCCAAGATAGTCATGTCAAAACAAGAACGAGCTTAAAGGACTAAGTATGTAGGTGAGTTTTTCAGAAATGTGATTTTGAATTAACTCAGATTTTGTAAAATCAATGTTTAAATTTTTATTAAAATAATGTTTGACCAAATTCAAAACCTATTATATTATTTTCCGCCGATTCAAACATACACTAATTAATACATGCATGTATTGTTATGACTTAAGTGTATGAGGAGAGCGCAACCGAAAAGGTTAGTTCATTAGGTAGGAGAGTCTTATGGCTTAAGTATCACATTGAGCTTTTTTATCTACTCAATGTGAGATTCATAACATTGCTACCCCCTTTAAGAGCCGACGTCCACGATGGCTTTCACTCTATCAGCATTGACCTTGTGGTAGCCCTTTCCCCTTTGGTGGCTTTACTCATTTATCGGTATTCGGAGGTGTACCTAAATTCAGCCTACAGGTAGCTTTTTGGCAGCCCAACACTCAATGAAAACACCAATTGTTATGACTTAAATCTCTGAGGAGTTAGTTAGATATTAATATTAGTAGAAAGTATAATCACCTGAGACATACGAGGCCTATTAGGAGCTGAGTGGCGAACACAAGCTGCAGCTGCCTCTATCATTCTGAACATTTCACTCTCCACGTAGTGATTTTCTAGCCTTGGGTCTACTAGTTCTCTAAAATCACGTGTCTCAAATGCACGGATAAGTAGGTGACGAGCCTGTGGACAAACTCATAACAAAAACAGAATCATACTTTGAACAAGTTGAAATTATTAATTTTATTTATAAACTTGAATTTCATTCTTGTAGTATTTGTCTCTTGTTACCAAAAGGAAATAAAAGAGATAGAGGAATAGAAACACTTCATTGTTTTCACAGTATATGTACAGTTTATGAAAATAATGAAAAAGGGTGTAGTGTATATTCTTACCCACTCAACCAAACTCTCATCTCCCAAAGGTTGAGTTTCATCAACCGGTTTCCTTCCGGTTACAAGCTCAAGGAGGACAACCCCAAATGAGAAGACATCTGATCTATCCGTTAATTTTCCACTTGTTGCATATTCAGGAGCCATGTAACTGCAAATAGAAGTCATAAAGAATTAAGTCTTGTTTGGACACACATTATCATTATATTTCTCGTGTCCCGATGTTAGTTTGGCCGTGAATTTCTGAAGCTACAATTACAACCTTTTTTCCAATGTGATTCCAAACAGCCACTTAATTTATTAGACTCGGTTGTACTAGCAAAGGTTTTTACAACTGTGACAGTTACCGCAGCTGTAATTTAAAACCTTGGGTACTGTTATTCTACCATCAAAATGTTGGTGTAAACATTTGGAGCAAGTCATATGAAAAATGTATTTCCTTCTCCAAATTTGAAATGCATTTCCCATTTGAAAAATAAGCTGTTGAGATGGTACTAAAATATATTAAAATATTCTGTTAAAATTTCCAATCCAATTTCTTTTCTATGGTTCACCACTTTAAAAGACTATATACATTAAGAGGCATAGAATCCTACCCAAAGGTACCCATAACCCTGGTTGATACATGAGTATTGGCAGCATCAGCTAGCCTTGCAAGTCCAAAATCTGCAACCTGTGTTATAAACAAGTATGGATTATAAATTAGCATCAACAATTTGTATTAGGAGAGATAGTATTTTGATTAAAAAATGTATTCCGTAATGGAGCACACTAAAAAAGGTGTGCATATATACACCTGTGCCTCAAAAGCATCATCCAAAAGTATGTTGGCTGACTTAATATCTCTGTGAATAATCTTTTGGCTGCCTAGAGATAGATAAAATACTTTAGTTATTCATTATACAAAATGCAAACAGATCATAAGTTGATTGAAAATGGAAATAGTGTCTTCATAGAGCATAAAATTGTGACTTAGTACCCAAACATAAAAAGCATATCCAATTAAATTATACTATTCTTATCAGATTTTTTTTCTACACAGTATTTGCTAAATTTTTCATTGTCACAGTTCTTTTTAACATATATGTGTTCAGTTACAAGAATATGTGATCTAATAAGAAAACTGCAAGATATACTTACAGTCCTCATGCAAATATGCCAGGCCCTTTGCAGCACCAATAGCTATCTTCAGCCTCTTGGTCCAATCCAACACTGGCACTCCATTTCCTGCAATTTAAAGCACCAAATCACATATAAAGAAAACGTAAATTCTTAGAAGTTAGGCTTAAGGACTAACTCAACGTCACAAAATCAAACCAATTTGCATGATAAGAACTGTCAAACTATTTAAGTCATATATATGAACGACGCAAGACTTAACAATCCACCCCCACACGCCCAACCCAATTAAAGCGGCCCAAAGTTGTCGGAATTAAAACAATTTGGGGAGGGCCACAACTAAGGCGGCTTTCAAACATATATGAACTCTAATTTCTTAATTAATGTAAGGAAAATAAAGGGAAACTCACATTACCATGCAAGTGATGATGGAGATTTCCATTAGGAACGAACTCGTAGATAAGCACTCTTTGTTGCTCAGATATGCAATAACCAACCAATGATACCAAATGACGATGATGAACACGGCTAATGATCTCTACTTCAGCTCTGAATTCCCTATCTCCCTGCCCACTACCGGCCTTAAGTTGCTTGACTGCCACTTCTTTTCCGTCTGGTAGCCAACCCTTGTAAACACACCCAAATCCTCCTTCCCCTATCACATTTTGACTAGAAAATGCATTGGTTATTTCCATTACCATTTCATAACTAAAAACTATCTGTGCACTCTTGGGCGGCGCCAAATCTAAAGGTCCTCCTCCTAAATGCTTCATGCTGCCTCCTCCAATGTTGCCATTGCCATAAATGTTGTTAAAGGAATGTTGCTGTACATAGTAATGTCCATCAGCACCTGATGGCCAATATCATTAGACATGAAAATCAAGAGCAATTGTACACCACACAATCAACAAAAACTTCATAATAGTATTGAATTTTTTTTAATATATATTTAAACACAATTAATTGTGTTTAAGGTTTTAAATTGCAGATTGCATTTAGTGATCCAACCACAAGCATGAGACCATGAGGGAAATGGATCACTGACAACATCTATACAGTGCAATAGTTGTGGGGGACCTAGATCTAGTCAAAGAAAACTTATTTCTCTAAATCAAAGAGTTAACACAGCTGCTGCATCGTGCAATTGTTGTAAGCGATCTAAATCTGATCATGAGTTACTGTAAACAAAAACTTTTAAAGTTTTAATTTATGGCCGGTCACACTTGATCACAATTCTTCATAATCACAAAGTTTGCAATGTAACTGGCAAATATTACCAAAACCTTAGTTTAAAACCTCAGTAGGCTCATCGCTATAAATACAACTATTTACTATTATTGATAATGATAAAATTGGTGACAAATAAAGTTGATGCCGTCGTAATACGTGCGACCATAATGATTCTCCAAACTTTGGCATTGTTGACCGCATTTAAGGTTGTTGATGGCAAATTAAAACCATGATAACATAAATTTAAAAATGTGTATAGAATTGGTGTTTATGCAAGTTTTAGTGGGAAATTCAAATGTTGGAATGATTTGAAATAGGTGGACAAGTAAAGAGAGAAAATAATTTACCTGACTGAAGGTGATAGTTAATAATCGGGGGTGGCATATAGGGTACACCATACACATCCCCTCTCGTTTTCTTCCTTCTAAACGCGAAAAGAACAGCTACGACAACTAAGGCAACAGCGAAAACTCCGGCGAGGGTATATCCCACTATTTCGCCGGGTGAGGATCCAGGCGAAGAAGAATCTCTTGATTTTGCATGCATAGCTCTATGTGGCGAACCATTCGAGGATGGAGAAGATGAAGATGAAGAAGACCTCTTAGGTGGTGGCGGAGATCGAAACTGCGGCGGAGGTGGTTGTTTACGTGGAAAATTAGGAGATGAAGAAGAATTTGCTTTGTGCAATGGTGGCGGTGGCAGTTGCGGCGGTGGAGGGGAAATTGGTGGTGGAGATGGTGATGGTGACGAAGGTGGCGGTGGCGGTGGAGAAGGCGGTGGCGGTGAAGGTGGCGGTGGCGGTGAAGGTGGTGGCGGTGAAGGTGGTGGCGGCGCCGGCGGTGGCGGTGGTGGTGATTGTAACGGAGGTGAAACTTTCGGTGGCGAAGGAGTCTTCGGCTGCCGTGGAGGAGGAGGAGGTGGCGGCGGTGGAGAGTCTGACGGAGAGCTTTCCGGTGGATCAGAGCTCTGTGGTGGAGCTGCATCTTTTTCATGATTTTCTTTCGTTGGTTGTTTATTAGAATTATTGAAATGTAAAATTGGAGGAGAATAAGAAAAAGAATTGTTGTTTATGTTATTGTTGAGATTTGGAGCCATTTGAAGTTTATTTTTCTCGCAATGGTTGTTGCGAGAAAATTATGCCAATTGAAGTGAAACTATTTCGTTTATTATTTTGTTATGGTGAAAAGAAAATCAATAAAACTGGATTTTGAGAAAGAACCATAATAACTGTTGTTGTTTTTAGTTCCAACATGGGATTGGTCGAACTGCGCAAGTTCTGTCGTGAACAGAACAGAATTGCCAGCTCGATGTTGCGAAGCGTTCAGATGAAGGACAGTTTTTGTTCTTCGTTTCGTCTCTGAATTGAACCAAACAAAATGATGAAAATGATAAAAGAAAATTTGTTAGCTTTTGCAAAAATCTTTACTAGGCCCTATAATCTCTATGTGTTGATTGGTTTTTTTTAGGAAAAAAGAGAGATATAGATAGATTTTTATTTTTTATTTTTACAGAGTATAGATTCTTGCTATGTTTATTCGGAGGCCAAGTGTTGTTGTTCTCCTTGAATATTGGGTTGCCGCGCAATTTAAATCGGGTGGATTTCCTAAACGGGTTCATCAATTACCCGATAATTTGACCTGACTCATGAGAAAATAACACTTCTAACTTTGGATTAGACGGTAAACCAACATGAGAAAATAACGTTGGAGATCTTAGAGTTGGGACCTTGACCATTGAAAAGTAATTAGAGGAGTGTTTTGAAATTTAAAAAAAATGGAGAAAGGTTAACTAATGGTATATATTTGAAACATGAGAAGATCCATTTGAACTTTAAGATGTGGATCATCTCCACCAAATATCCATCTACATTCTCTCAATTTCTATCTCTCAAGAAAAATTAAGAGAGAAAAAAAAAATCATTGAAAATGATAAAGAGTGGAGAAGAGTATTTGCTAAGGAGGATGCAATTGGCTAACTTTAGTTACCTAGCTACGTGATAAATGATTTTCCACTTTTGATAAAAATATTTAGCAAAAAATAAAATTCATCTCATATTATCTTTAATTACATGCGTTGAATTTAATCGACTATGATTATGGTTACCTTAAGTAATTGATTCAATGAGTAGGAAGGTGTAACTATCTCGATGAAAATTTAATCGACTTATTAATTTTATTTTTGAAATAGTTGAAAAACATATTTATCTCTTATATTATTGAGTGTGATTTAATTATTAAATGCATATTGTTGTGAGAAATTATACTTCTATTTTTATTTTTCTTTTTTGATTATTTATAAAGTGTGTTGGCATGAAGAGACTAATTGAAAATCAATATAGTATCTTTATGGAATGTTTGAAGATTCTTTTGCATTTACAACATAAGTTATACTGCATGTGCATGTTTAAATTAAATGTTCAACTAAGAATGATAAAGCTTCCAAGTAAGTTGTTTAAAATAAATAAATGATTATGTTATTATTTTATGGGTGTAGCGGATTGTCTCTTTTGACAACATAAACTATTAAAGGTTGTTTACTTATCATTTAACACAAATTTCGAGAACGAAATTTCATTAACGAGTGAAAAATTGTAACACTTAAAATTTTATAATAAACTATCAAATCAATTAAATAAGATTTTAAAGAATTAATTAGATATTAAAAGTGTTTTAGAATATATGTTAATAGATATTATGATTAATTTTCTTTATATATGTATTTGCTATTGGGTGATAAATTTTATTCATATTTAATTCAGTGGTTAATATAAATTACAAATTATTTTATTTATTTATTTCAAAAAATTAAAGTATTTTAGTATGAGTGGGGAATAAGATTTTAACAATAGAGAAATAAAACAAATGAATTATGATTATTGACAGAAAAAAGGTCAAATGATAAAATGTTTGAAAGACTAATTGAGTAAGAGAAGGAACAATGAAAAACTGTTTTTAGAAGAATTATTTCAATAGAAAAATTCATTTTGAAATGCTAAATTTGACTTAATTATGTTATCGCATAACATACCAAACAAACTAGAATGGTTAGAAAAATTAAAGTATGTTTTTGGGAGGTACTTACTTGTGTTGTATTTTATAGTCTACGTATTCTAATTTCATAGGTCGACGACATCAATCATATAAGAAGAGTTGCACTTACTCTATGTGTACCTAATTGTGTCGTAATAATTTTATGTTTATGCGTAAATGTTTATTATTTATTTTATGAGTATTGATACTCGAAAATTAGAAAGATATATGTGTGGTGACTATATAATGGTTGTCTCAAAAGGTAAAATTGTGATTTGACATTTGATTTTGGGTCTCAAAAGGTAAAATTGTGATTTGACATTTGATTTTGAAAAAAATATTTACATATGAATATGATTGAATGTATAGAAGTAATTAAATTTTATAAAAAAAATATTTATGTTAAAAAAATTGAAAAAAGAATAATTATTAATTGTGACAAGTTTGTGAAAATCAAATTATATAAATATACATAATTTTATTTAGACAATTTGAAGCTCAAACTTACAATTTGGGTGTTATGGCTGCTATCCTTCGTGATTTAAGCTCTTGAGACCTTAGTTTCAAGAAACAAACAACATTTTTATATTCCTCGAAATTTTTAATAAGTACTATTCATTTGTGTTTCGGTGATATTCACGTCAAACTCTGTCGATGCATTGGTGAGACTTTTTTTCACTATTCTATTTATGTCCTTTTAACACCATTTCTCTTATCCTAATATTTTTAGTTAATTATGTGTTACATTCAAAAAACTTACTATATTTACAATCGTAATTTAAATGATGTATAAATATTAATTAGTTTTAAATTAAGAATTTTATAACTATAATTCTGATTTGCTTATCGTATTCTAATAAAGTTATAATATCTTTACTACTATAAACATGCTATAACTATTATTTATTTTAAATTTTTAAATAATTCAATTTATATAGGTATTCATATATATATATATATATATATATATATATATATGAATCTGTAAACATAAGTATGCTATTAATGAATTAAATGTTTTAGAAAAAGAATTTGAAGTTGATAAAACTATGCTTTATAATGATTTCTATTCTTCAAAAAATACAGAGAAAAGAACTTGGTTTTTCGAAAACTTTTTAAAACAAAGAAAGGAAATTCAAAATGAATTTTACGAATTCGTTTTTCAAAATAGAACTCAGATTTTATTTTTTGATTGGTTTGAAATTTATACGACTCAAAATCAAATTTCTTATCCTTTTAATCAAAACCAAAATTCTGTAAATCCCATAACGACTAGAAGTAAGATTCCAGAATAGGAAATGTCTAATGGGAAGAAAATACAATCCAATCATCCACCTTTAAGACAGATCAAAATAACCCATCTTGATCAAGTTGTTGAAGCTACACCTTACAAAATCCCAGGTGAAAATTCTGATAAAGATATAAAGAATATCATTATACAGAACAACTTCACAAATGCCCATCTCAGCACAATTGCTAAGCACATAGACCATTTTTCTTTATAATCATAAAGAAAGTTTTTAGGTGTTTAAAATGCTCGTCAATTGTTTCTGAAAAAATTAAAACATCATCAATATAAACGATGCAAAATTTTGAAAATGGATTAAAAATGTCATTCATAATCCTCTGGAATTCTGAAGGAGCATTTTTCAATCCGAAGGGCATTACAGTCCATTCATATTGTCCAAACGGAACAGTAAAAGCAGTTTTGTATCTATCTTTTGGATCAATTTGTATTTGCCAAAATCCTGATTTCATGTTGAATTTTGAAAATACCAATGCAGAATGTAGTTTTTGTAAAAGATCTTTTTTATTTGGGATAGGATAACGGATCCATTTTAAGGCTGTGTTCAAGGGTTTGTAATTTATTACTAGCATAGGTGTTCCTCATTCTATTTCTGAATTTTTGTTAACATAGAAAGCTGCACAACTCTAGGGAGATCTAGATTTAGTAATTAGACGTTTTTGTTCTAAATCTTGAATCTCTTTTTTGCAATGTTGTTCTAACTCATAATTCATTTGGATAGGTCTGGCTTTAGTTGGTATTTGTTTGTCTGAGAAATCTTTTTCATATGGTAAGTCTACCATGTGTTGCTTTCTATCCCAAAAAGCATTTGGCATATCTGAACAAATTTCAATTTTCTTTTGTAATTCAGAAATTTTTTGTTTCATAAAATCCTTTTGTAATTGTTGTTCAATTCTGAGGAAGGAAACATCTTGTTTTAGAAAATATAGATGTTTTTCTTTTCCTTGAATTAAACAATTCAATTTGTTTTTATAAACAGAACAAGCTTTTAAAAGATTTAAGTTCTTTGTTCTGGGTTTCTCAATAAAAGGGAAAACGATTTTGGTATCTTTTGTTTTGCAAGAAATACTATCGTAATTGATAGAATATGGAGTTATCATATTAATGAAGGGAGTCCCTAAAATGACGGAATAAGATATATTTTCTAGTAAAACAAAGGGAGTTTTGATAGAAACATTACCATTTTTAATGGAGGCTTCAGTTTTATTTGTTATAGTCATTTTGGAGTTATTCGCGGCAACAAGTTTTTTATTAGTTTTTTGGAGAAATCTAGCTGGAACAATGCTATTTTTTAAGCAGTTTAGGTCTGCTCCTGTATCAAAAAGTGCAAATGCTTCAAATTTGTAATCTTCAGAAAAGACTAAATTGATTTTGATTAAATATTTTCTCGTGGTTATCGATCTCAAAATACATAAGAAATCTTCTGGGATTTCTTTTAAGCTATCGATTTTGTTTTCTGGGGGTAAGGGTAGAGAGTAGTCTTCAATATCTTCTGCCTCTTCATCTTGTTCGAGGTCAGAAGCGGTTTGATTTTGAATTTGGGAAAGAAGGGTCTGGAGAATATTTGAATCTGAGTCTTGTTTTTGCCTAAGAGTTCTTAACTCCTGTTTAACAAGCTTTATCTCTTCTTGAAGAGATTGGATGGTAACCGGGTTTTGAAATTTTCTTTTTGCACTTAGGATATTGGTTAGATCATAGGTGGTCTTAGGAAGTAACTTCGAAGAAGAGGTGGAATGTCGATTTTGTTTTGACTCAAAAGTACTTAGAAGTTTTCCTATTATATCTTTTTGCAAGTCTGTGTCCTCAACTTGCTTTATAATATCAAGAATTAAATCTTGATCTTTTGTTAGGACATAGGCCGACTTAGAACTATGCTCTGTTTCACTAGGAAACTCGGAAGTTCCTAAATCATCAAACTGTAAAGGTTTTTCATCTTCAGAAGACAATTCAGATTCTGAGAATCTTTCTTCTTCTGAAGTTTCTAAAAGGATTGCTTCAATCTTTTGTAATAATTACACATCAATTTGCAATTCATGAAGTTTTTTGGTTCTGTTACAATACCTTGAAATGTGTCCTGTTTGACCACACTTATAACAAGTTATTTGCTTTGAAGTTTGAGGTTCGAATTTCCTATGAAAGGGTTTTTTCTTGTGAAAATTTGGTTTCCTTTGATTATAGGAATTTTGAGGTTTGGAAGATTTATAAAAATCTTGTTTTCTTGGTTTAGAGAAAGGTTTTCGATGAGGTTTTCTAAAGATTTTGGAACAAGAACCTCCACAGTCTTTAGGGGTATTGGTTGTTGGTATTTCAAATTGTTTGCAGAAAGATCCTAGTTCTTGCCTGGTTCTTTTCATTTCCCATTTCAGATGTTTTTGAAGTTTCAAATCTTGGCAGATTTTCAATCCTTCCTTTTGGGTAAAGCTAACTAATTCTCCATAGGTTAAATGGTTGTATGGAATTTGGTTTACTCCAAAGGTTTCCTAAATTTTGTTTCTAACCTTTTCTCCTAAAAGGGTTGGGAGTCTTGCAAGGAATTTTTCTTTCAAGAAAGGTTGGTTAGAGTCTTCCCTGAGCATGACTCTGGTTAGGAAAGTGTTTTTGTAATACTGGAAATCAGATAATTTTTTGCATCTAAGGTTTGAAAGGAGTTCTGCATTTTTGTCTTTTAAGTGAGAAGGATCACCTATGAAGTGCAAGCTAATTGTGTGAATTAACGTTGCAACCGCATCCGGTATAGGGTTTCCTATTTCGTCGAGGATGGGAATACCTTCCTCTGTGGTTTGGATAGCACTTAAAATTTCTAAGTGTTGAGAAGGTGTAAGATGGTAATCCCACCAACCTTTAAGCTGACCAGAGAATCCTGCTATTAGGAGTTCAGCTATGGCTTTGTCTGGTGTATTTGCTTGGGTTCTGTAGGCATTAGATGCCATAGTCATTTGTTGGAGAAGACTTAGGATATTGTATTCAGACGTACCATCTATGTTCCATTCATAGACAGTACTGGCATTGAATTTAGATTGAGAAAGGACGTTTGGTCTATTCTCAATTCCTAGGTCTGGTGCTGTAACCATGGCTAATGGTTGTCCCTTTTGCCATTGGAGTCTGCAAATGTTTTGTTCAACTTCAGAGGCTTGGTCTAAAGTAGTGATAGTTTTCTCAAGAGAGTCTTTGACAATCATAGGTGAGGATGTAGAAGATTGTTCAACTCTACTTAGTTGGTCTCATAAAGCTTGGGTAAATTCAGATTTACCATCTTTGAACAATTTTTGGCTGGTTTTAGAAATTTGAAAAGGTTTAAAGACCGGGTTCTTAAGTTTCAACCCAGTTGTCTCATCAGGAGAGACAATGTTGGTCTGTTGGTTTTCTTCCATCTTGGTTAATTGCTTAGCAATTGTGCTAAGATGGGCATTTGTGAAGTTGTTCTGTATAATGATATTCTTTATATCTTTATCAGAATTTTCACCTGGGATTTTGTAAGGTGCAGCTTCAACAACTTGATCAAGATGGGTTATTTTGATATGTCTTAAAGGTGGATGATTGGATTGTATTTTCTTCCCATTAGACATTTCCCATTCTGGAATCTTACTTCTAGTCGTTATGGGATTTACAGAATTTTGGTTTTGATTAAAAGGATAAGAAATTTGATTTTGAGTCGCATAAATTTCAAACCAATCAAAAAATAAAATCTGAGTTCTATTTTGAAAAACGAATTCGTAAAATTCATTTTGAATTTCCTTTCTTTGTTTTAAAAAGTTTTCGAAGAACCAAGTTCTTTTGTCTGTATTTTTTGAAGAATAGAAATCATTATGAAGCATAGTTTTATCAACTTCAAATTCTTTTTCTAAAACATTTAATTCATTAATAGCATTTTCAGTTATTGCAGAAAAAGATGGTGAAGTTGGTGGAGAAATGTTTTGTTGATCCTCTGATCCTCATAGCTATATATATATTTAATGTTATTACGAATAGTAAATGATTTATTTTTATTGTTTTGTTGTGTTTGTTCGAGTGTATTTGAGGGTTATTGGAGACAATGATTGACGGAGATGAGACACATATAAATAAATTGTTCAAGTTCATATTCTCGTGAAGTTTTCTATATTCTCTTGTGTGCGCAAAATCTTCAATTGAAGTAAGGAGTGATAGAACGTTTGAATTCATGAGTATATTATAATGTGAGATGAACGGAAAAATCGTATTTCCCAATGATTCACTCGAGGTTTGCTACATACGACAATAGTCCTTTGTGAGATAAATTGATTAATGTGAGAATATAAAAATTGTGAGATTAAAATTTGAAGTACAAATGTTTATAAGGTGTTGGTTGATTTAATATTCGATGGTTGTGTGATATTTGATATTTGATAATATTGTGACATTATATGCCGAATGAATTTCGTACCTATATTTGATTAGATTAGATTTTGTGATGTGATGATAAATTTTGAATGCATTATGTGACATAATAATATGTGATAATGATGTGTAACTGACAATTGAGATGTTATCAAATTGTGATGAATATGTTGATGTCACTCCATAGTTGATGAAATAGTGGTGCTTCTAACTTGTGCCAAAGATGATGCTCTTAATGGTGTAGTCTAAGCCAATGAGGGGAGAAAATAGACGTTCGGAGTTTTTGACGTGGAAATTATCTTATCATTATATATGTAGTGTCTAACAAGGCTAATGATGTTGGAGAAGTACAACTAAATGAGCATGATCGTGGAGATATGTTGTTGAGTCTTACAAGAAGATTGTTAGCCCTCCAAATGATGGGAGCTACCATGCAACATACATTTACCCCGACCATCGCATATATGTGTCTCGGGTTGAATAGAGGGATATATGAGGATTGAGCCAATTTGAATTGTTTGTCCATGTGACACCCCATACCAAAATACTTTAGTAGTAACTTTTTTTAAAATACTTTAGTAGTAAAATTTTTAAAATACTTTTCAGAGGAAAATTCGCAGTAGAGAGAAAATCACTTAAATAAGAGGGTATCACATTCACACAAATACAAATCACTTATATTTGCTTATTAGATCAATAAAATAGTGTAATCTACTTTTTTTTTGAAAAATATGTCGTTCATATCCTAGTCAAAAGACATAATTAATTACAAGATGATACTTGATTGTCGATAACTTTTTATAAAATATATTTCAGCTCAAGAATCGATATAATACAATAGAAGACACCCCACCGATTTCATATATCAGAGCATGGATCACCAACTGACAACTTGAAATGCCTTTTCACAAATGCGCACACACAAACAATGAAGGGGATGAGTTTTGAAATTATGTTGATAATATCATAATTTCAAGGAAATAATATCATATTATGACTTCAAAATCACACAAGGAAAATCAATATATCATTAGAACATTAAATCATCATAGAGAAACTGTTATCACATAAGATACACATTAATCACAACAAAACTATCACAAGACAGTGCAATACTATGCATGTTCCTAAAAACTATATGATCCAGATATAATACTTGCCACTAAAGCAACTTGCACACAGAAAATCATCCATATCAATTGGAAAATTAAACTTGCTACTAAGGCAACTTCCAAACAAAAAATCACTCATGCCAACGAAGAAAATAAATCTGTCACAAAGGCAACTTCCATGAAGATGCATATGTCATGACATGAAGATGCATTATCATAATCAAATATTCCCACACAACCTACTAAGATGCATATGCCATGATATGATGATGTATTATCGAAATCAAATATTCTCACATAGTCCACGAAGATCATGTCAAATGCTTCAAAAATCACTTATACAAATTCTTCTCGTCATTTAATATCACTAAGATCACACATCACATGTTCTTATCATGAAAATCAAATATTCATAAACAACTATCATAAAAATCAAAACTTTCACTTCACATATCATGAAGATCATATATTCATAAGTAGCTATCACAAAGTTCAAAGCTTTCAGCACACATCATGAAAATCATATATTTGTAAATAACTATCACAAAGATAAAAACTTTCATCACATTTATCATGAAAATCATATATTCATAAAAAGTGTCACAAAAGTCAAAACTTTAATCTCTTACATCATAAAAAATTAAAACTTTCATCACATGCATATAAAAATAAAAACTTTCATCATATGCCACATAGAAATTCAAACTTTGATACATATATCATAAAAATTAACACTTTCAACACATAAAACATAAAACTTAATTTTTTTTTCCACATATACCACACATTTGCAGAATTTAAATCAAACAACACCTTATAAAAGTTTATAATCTGTATTTTAATCCTATAAGCTTCAATTTTTCATATTAATTCAATTATGACTAAATAGGGCTACTGTCGTGCGTAGCAAGCCCTAGATGAATTGTTGGGAAATACGACTTTAGAGTTCGTCTCACATTATAATATACTCATGAACTCAAAAACCCTATATAAGACCCAACACCAATTATCTAGAACTTGGAGATTGGATCCATACACCTTAAAAAAACACAGAAAAATAATAACGAATAATAAAATAGAATTACCAACTCAATTGAAAACTACAATAACAATTATAATTTACAATTTATTCAATAGATTCGTAAGTTATTACATCTGGAAATGAACTGCAAATGTCTGATTATAACGTAAAGAAATAATAAAAAAAACATTAAATTCAAATTTCAGCTAGTCTGGAATTATTCCTCTGATGCTAAATCCGTCTCAAGTTCCTCCAGCTGCTAAGGAGATAAAAATTAAATGGGTGAGATATAAAATCTCAGTGAGTTCTGAAAAATAAAGAAAAGGGTAGTTTAAAAATATTTCTTTCATAGATATGCTTAAGAACATCAAATTATGATTCTGAAACTATGCATGACCTCAAATCTTTTCTTTGTAAACAAAGAAAATTCGCCCAATTGAATCCTGAATGGTAAAGGTGGTTTGGCCAAACCCCAATCAGCGTCCTGATTGTTTTCCTCTAACGGTTGTTCCATGCTTGGTTTACAATACGCATTAATTTTTATCACTCCCTAAAATTATATATTTATTTTAAAGACTTCATTTTTATTTTAGCTATAATTAAAAATGGTTTACAGTACGCATTAATTTAAATAAATACTATCAATTTCATTACATATATGCTATGTGATTCTATTTTATTTTAATTAAAATTATACATTTATTTTATGTTAGTATATTTATAAGTTTTTTTAGTATTAAATATATTTTTGGATGATATTGCAAATAGTAAACAATTTATTTATCTATTGAAGCAAGTAATTAATTTGTATTTGGTTGTTGCATTGATTTATTTCTTTCGTGTACTATTAGAGACGAGGGTCGATGAAGACGCGACGCGTTAGCAGATCTGATTCATTGGGTGGAATCTTCAATCGAGGTAAGGGGTGAGAGGAGATTCGATTTTATGAGTATAATATAACGTGGGATGAACGGGAATACCGTAATTCTTAGATATTCATATGGGGCTTACTACGTACGGTCGAGCGCTATTGAGTAATAATAATTAATTAATAACATATGAATGATAATAGTGAGGACTAAAAATATAATTTAGAAACTTGTAGAATTGCCGTGAATTAATTTATATCAAGATTGCATGTTATATGATTTTATGAAACCTTATGCTGATTGTTATTGTATGAATGATATGTATTTGAGTGCTCTTGTTTACTGTCTTGTGCTTTGCTTGCATTCTGAAGTTTATTGTGAAATGCTTTGAGTAATTAGTAATTCAGGATTTGTGTTAAATTATTTATGCTAATTCTTAGTTGGCAAGCTAGATTCTAATATATTTTGAGGCTGTATTTCTACTATCTATTTCTCCAATCACACTTGTGGCAACAAAGTTCATTTGATGGCGTTTACATGTTTTCCCTACCTGTGTTTCTAAGTATTTCGCAAAGCTGGTGATTGAGCTGCCATTATTGATTTGATTCTTAATTTCGGGGATGTGGTGAATTCTGACTTATTGACATTTAATATCTTGAATGTCGATTGTTCCTTGTGTGATCAGGGGTGATGGTTCATGGAAAAAAGATAACAACGTTGTCTCATATAAATGCAAAGCATAATCCTTTCTAGAGTTGTATTTCTACCATATCCTGACAGTTTTTTTTTAATGAAAAGATAAACTTAAATAAAGAAGCAAACACAAAAGAATCTTTGTGGATTGACTACGACATTATTTGAATGGGATCTTGTTTGCAAGAGGTATTGACTACAACATTATTGTGATTGACTGATATACATATAAAATAATGTAAATTCTGATGAATATTGTGAATTCAAACTGAGACTTGTTGAGTTATGATAATCGAATAAATATGAGATAGGTGTTGTAGGTTTTGGAGTGAGGACTATTTTGTCATCATATAAGGAGGGTCTGATAAATCTAGTGATTCGAGGAAGTACAATTGAATGAGCTGATCGTGGAGGGCTATAGTCGAACTGTAAGGTAAGAATGATAGACCTTAGGGGTATCTCTAGTGGGGAATTCCTAAGTGGATTAGTGGGTTATTCCCTAAGGTCGGGAGCTTCCGTGCAACACAATACTACCCCGACCGTCGCATATATGTGTCTCGGGTTGAATTGAGGGGATCTATGAGGACTTGGCCATTCAGGAATTGTCCTTCCACTCCTGTAGTGGCATAGTATTAGGCCTCATAACCAAGTACTTCATAGTAGAATGGTACCAAATGATGAAGAAGTATAGAGTATAGGACATGCATAACATTTCATCCTTGTGACTATTTTATTGTGATTGATTTAGATTTACCTTTGATATTATGTTCTTGAATGTTTCTCATGTTTGTGCTAATTTGACTATTTGCGTGTCCTCCTCGTTTATCTTATACTGTTACATGATTTCGAAACTCGCCCTTCGTTGTTTGTATTTGGCGTTTGCGATGGACGTAGACGAGCTGCAAGTGATGACTAGTACACTCAAAGTGTCGGAAGCCATCTTGTTTTGAAGACTCTTATTATATGCATTGTGTAACATAAATTTTGAACGTTTACTATTTTGGGAATTCCCGCTCTGATAGTGACACCAGGTTGGGACTATATTTGCAATTATTACTAAATTTATTTACGTGTACTTCCAAGGGATTTTGTTGTCTAATATGACTTCAAGTTGTTATGTTTGATGGAAAATTTTGGAGTAATGTGACATGTTAAGTGATTACGTGATACTCTTTACCTTATAAAAATGTTTGAAAGTTTATATATTTTTCTTGAAGAATTTCAATTTAAAAAAAAAAAGAATTTTTTTTCAATATTAATTTGGGTTTATTAATTTGGGTTTATGGTGTCATAAGAGACTATTAATTTTTCATCTCTGAATAAAAGATCAAATATACCAAAATTGATCAATAGAGTTTACAAAACATAAATTAGTTCATAACTCAACAAAACACAATAAATTACTCTTACCTTGTATCACCTATCAGAGCATGGATCACCAACCGATAACCTGAAATTATTGCGCTCTCGCAAGTGCCAAACACAAGCAACGAGGGGTGAGTTTCAAAACCATGTAATAGTATAAAATAATTGGGAAGAACACGAAAACACATATTAAACGCGGTATCATATCAAATCACAATCAAGAAGAATAATCGAGGTAAAACATTGATACAATCCATAGCATCAAGTAAGTCAACACACAAATCAAGTAATGTTGTGCATGCTCTTATACTCTAGACTCCTCCTCTTTCTTTGGTACCATTCTAACTATGAAGTACTTGGTTAGGAGACTTGATACTATGTCACCACGCAAATGGACGGAAAATTCAAATTGGCCATGTCCTCATAGATCTCCTCAACTTAACCCGAGACACATATACGTGACAGTCGAGGTAAACGTGTGTTGAATGGTAGCTCATGACAATTGAAGGGATACCTCCAAGTCACATAGGAATTTCCCTTAAGGCTCAATAGTAGACCGCCACGATCATACTCAGTCAATTATACTTCCCCAACATCACTAGGCTTGTCAAACCCTACCTATATGATGACAAGATAATCTCCACTTCAAAGAAATAACATCAAGTTTCTCCCCTCGTTGACCTAGGTTACTCACTCCATTAAGATAACCATCATCGGCACAAGTCGAATTCGTCACTATTCAATTAAACACAATATACATTTCATGATATTCATCAAAGTGGTAACATCATAAGTCAACAAGTACATATAAAAAAGGCGCTGTAAATCCCCTTACCTCTTACCTCGATTGAAGATTCTACGCAACATAAGAGAAGATAGAGAACTTCACGACAACAACAAACTCGAATAACTTATTGAATATGTGTCTAGCCTTCGTAAATCCTCGTCTTTAGTAGCACGCAAAGATAATCGAGCAAACACAACAAACCAATGAAAATAAATTATTTATAATTCATAATATATGTCCAACGCTTATATGTCCAACGATACGGTAAGAACAATTATTTATCATTGAATTCTTTATTATTTAGTTTATATGTCCAACGCATTGAATAAAAAAATAAAATGATTATAAAAAATTAACATTTTATAGTTAGTTAGTTAGACACATCAAGTAAATCAAATCAATTTAAAAAATGTATCAGTTTCAGTCATTGCATTTATAAGAAGTAGTAAATGTATCAGTTTCAGTCATTGCATTTATAGGAAGTAGTTAGAGTAAAATATATATTACACATTTTCAACTTGTAATGTTAATAATCTATTTATTTTGTTTGAGTATACAAAGATAAAAGCATGGGTTGTTACAATTCATCACCATGCTAAATTTCTTATCAAGAATTTATTAATTTTACCTTTTAAATATTTATTAAATATATAATCAATGTATTGACAATTTTGGATTTAAACTTTTGCGTAATGAACTCAAAATTTTACTTTTAACGTGTGTAATTCATTACTCACAACAAAATACTAATTAATTAATATACTTAATGGGAAGCAACTAACAAGCGAAACGTTATATATTTTAATAAATATTCACTTGCACGTGAACAGTCCACAACAACAAAAAACATAATAACATGCACGCGAGTAGGTAAACATAGGCAATAGTTCTAAAGCAAATGTAATTTCCTTATTTAAAAAATATATAACAAATCTGTTTTGTTTAATATTCATAAGAAACAAAGATAAGGTACCACACACAAACAATTACCCATTTATGAACACTCTTTCACACATTCCATGTGTAATAACTTCCCAAAATCTCCAAGCGAACCGAGTTATATTTAACCAACGAAATCTAACCTTCTCTTTTTAATCTTAAGACACGATTTTTAATCTTACAATTGCAAAAAAATGCATAAAACATGCTCAAACATAGAAATGTTAAAGAACGCAAGCGCTATCAATTCTATGTATGCCTCACCCTTTTCTTGAATTTGAAGGCTTTGCTCCCATCTAAGATAAATTTGATACACATTGTTGCCGAAAACAAGAAAATGACAACGACGGTTTTCTTGATTTTAGTGGCTTTGCTCCCATTCCAGAAAAACATGATACATATTATTGTACCCAAAATCAAACACACAACAATGCTGAAGAAAATCTTGAGGAGCAAGAGTTTAGTTTTGCATGCACCGATGTCCAAGGAAGTCTATATTTGCCGATGAGATATTTAAAAATGGAAAAATACGACCAATTCTCTCTAAATTTGACAAATCTATTCTCTTATTTAATGCACCAAATAATGATCCATCACACATTCGACCACCGATAAAGAAAATCTTTGTTGAGATGCATGAAAATTTAAGCTCGAGTTCGAGTGGTGTTTCAAAAGAACCTCATAATGAGCCCCTGAAAAATAGGACAATGATTGAAATGAAGGCTTCGAATGAGTGTTACGAAAAAAGTAACTCCACAGGTTCCTCAAAGTTGTGGAGATTTCTATAAAACTTGAACCTTCGAAGTAACAGTGACCATAAGGATGCTTTTGTTTTATTCAACCCTTCAGTGCCATCAACGGCCAACAAGCCAAAGGTAGAAAACATCGTTGTCAAAAAGGGAAAGGATGACAGAAGTAAATCTACATTATCGGCTCACGAGAAGTTTTATGTCATGAACAAAAAGATGAAAGATAACAATAAAAGAAGATCGTTTTTGCCATACAAGCACCATTTACTCGGGATCTTTACCAACATGAATGGATTGAGTAGGAACCTTCACCCATATTGAGATTCAATTAGATGTTTTCTCTTGTTTAAGCTTTATCTGATTAAGGTATATCAAAACAATTTTGTGTACATAATAGTTAGGTGATTAGTAATAGGTTTTATTTTTCTCTTGTTCAAAATCTAGAGTTTGCAAATGATAATATAGATTGAATGTGGATCTTTTATGAAATAATACAATTTTACGAGTTTATTTAATCAAATAGAAAATTGTGATAAATATATACTTTTTTCATGGAAACAAACAAACCAATGAAAAGAAATAGAAACTTTTTTATTTTATTTAACTATCTTTCCACCACACTAAAATTGAAAGGTCTCTTTTGGGAGTCTCATCCATAACTTGGAATAGAACGTCAAAATATTCCTATTTTCTATATAGAATGTTCGATTGGATGATATTTGATGAGTGAGTCATTGCATGTCACCGACTTGATGGCACTATTCTAAATTTGATTGAGTCATTACCGCTCACTGTTTATGTTTTAAACAAGTTCTAAATCTCTGTGTCTACCTTTGTCTTCGCTCATATCCAAAAGAGGTCAATAATAGTGGACGAATAAAAAGTAACTTTTCTACTTCTTTGGCTTTCTACCTATGTTTTGTACACTAGGCTTATTTCGATATTAAAAACTTAAAATCTTCTGCATAGAGACTAATGAAAAATAAAATTGGAGACTTTAAAAAACAAGAAACAAATTTTGTGTGAGAAAAGTTTGAAGTGGAAATATAATTCTTTTCATTAATATATTTAGTCAAATAACAACATTTATATTATTTTTATTGATGATTACCTACTAAAGAATTCTTTTATTCTTAGTTATAATAAACAACAATGAACTGTGATGTCTTATTTATTAGTAAAATATTCACCAACAAAGAGTCTTGGTGTAAATGTTGTAATGTCTCATGTTCCTTATAGGTAATGTATCGAGGTTATCTTTCAAGCTTTATCATACATAATATATGATAGCGTAAATATCTTGAAATCAAAGTTTTCAAATAAATGTTATATAATCAATTTTTGTACTAACTAGATGAAGATTCCAAATTCTTCGTTCGTGTTAAATGGTTCTCTTAACACTCGTCAAAATTCATATGCATCAGAGTGTAATTGGAAAATTTGGGAATAATGTGTTTCTTTTAATTTTCAAAACATGCACCGTTAAAAATGTGTTTTTGTGAGATTGTCGTGAGACACAGAGAGGTGTTAGATCGTAGTGGCCGTCTTTTGATGAGAAATCTCAATTTACTGCAAGGATTAAGGAAAACTTATTTAACTCTCAGAAACTCTACAAATATTATTTTGGAAATTTATTGACATTCATTTTCAAAGAAATTGAGATGAATTAATATTACAAAAATGTAATCGTTTAATACAAAATATCAGAATAATTATCGAAAGAATACATACTTAAATGTGGGTACTAACGAGTGTATTAACTTAGGGGACGATACGGTAAGAACATTTATTTATTATTGAATTCTTTATTATTTAGCTTATATGTCCAACGCTTTGAATAAAAAAAATAAAATGATTATAAAAAATTAACATTTTATAGTTAGTTAGACACATCAAGTGAAACAAATAAATTTCAAAAATGTATCAGTTTCAATCATTGCACTTATAGGAAGTAGTTAGAGTAAAATATATATTAGACATTTTCAACTTGTAATTAATAATATATTTATTTTGTTTATGAGTATACAAAGATAAAAGCATGGGTTGTTACAATTCATCACCATGCTAAATTTCTTGTCAAGAATTTATTAATTTTACCTTTTAAATATTTATTAAATATATAATCAATGTAATGACAATTTTGGATTTAAACTCTTGCGTAATAAACTCAAAATTTTACTTTTAATGTGTATAATTAGTTACTCAAACAAAATACTAATTAGTTAGTATACTTAATGGCAAGCAACTAACAAGCGAAACATTGGAGGATGCACTTTCGCGTGAACAGTCCAAAAAAAAAAAAAAACAGATAATAACATGCACACAAGTAGGTAAAAATAGGAAATGGTTGTAAAGCAAATGTAATTTCATTATATAAAAAATATAATACAAATCCGTTTTGTTTAATATTTATAAGAAACAAAGATAAGGTACCACACACAAACAATAACCCATTGGTGAACACTCTTTCACACCTTCCATGTGTAATAACCTTCTAAAATCTCCAAGCGAATCGAGTTCTGTTTAACCAACGAAATCTAACCTTCTCTTTTTATTTATATATAAATATTTCTCATATTTCAATCACTTCCAACATTCAATTAATCTCAAGACACGATTTTTTATCTTACAATTGCAAAAAAATGCATAAAACATTCTCAAACATTGAAATGTCAACGGTGCAAGCGCTATCAATTCTATGTATGCCTCACGCTTTTCTTGAATTTGAGGGTTTTGCTCCAGTCTAAGATAAATTTGATACATATTGTTGCAGCAAACAAGAAAATGACAACGACGGTTTTCTTAATTTTAGTGGCTTTACTCCTATTCTAGAAAAACATGATACATATTATTGTACCCAAAATCAAACACACAACAAATCTGAAGAAAATCTTGAGGAGCAAGAGTTTAGTTTTGCATGCACCGATGTCCAAGGAACGTCTATATTTACCGATAAGATATATGAAAATGGAAAAATACACTGTTACGAGTTTATTTAATCAAATTGAAAATTGTGATAAATACATACTTTTACCATGGAAACAAACAAACCAATGAAAAGAAATAGAAACTTTTTTATTTTATCTAACTATCTTTCCATCCCACTTAAATTGAATGGTATCTTTTTGGAGTCTGATCCATAACTTGGAATAAAACGTCAAAATTTTCCTATTTTCTATATAGAATGTTCGATTGGATGATATTTGATGAGTCAGTCATTGCATGTCACCGACTTGATGGATCTATTCTAAATTTGATTGAGTCATTACCGCTCACTGTTTATGTTTTAAACAAGTTCTAAATCTTCGTATCTACCTTTGTCTTCGCTCATATCCAAAAGAGGTCAATAATAGTGGACAAATAAAAAGTAACTTTTCTACTTTGGCTTTCTACCTATGTTTTCTACACTAGGCCTATTTCGATATTAAAAAGTTAAAATCTTCTACATAGATTCTAATGAAAAATAAAATTGGAGACATCAGAAAACAAGAAACATATTTTGTGTGAGAAAAGTTTGAAGTGGAAATAGAAAAACTGAGTCTAATATAATTCTTTTCTTTAATATATTTAGGCAAATAACAACATTTATATTATTTTTATTGATGATAACCTACTAAAGAATTCTTTTACTTTTAGGTATGTTCCACAACAATGAACTGTGATGTCTTATTTACTAGTAATATATTCACCAACAAAGAATCTTGGTGTAAATGTTGTAATATCTCATGTTCCTTACAAGTAATGTATCGAGGTTATCTTTCAAGCTTTATCTTACATAATATGATAGCGTAAATATCTCGAAATCAAAGTTTTCAAATAAATGTTATATAATCAATTTTTGTACTAACTAGATGATGATTCCAAATTCTTCATTCGTGTTAAATGGTTCTCTTAATCCTCGTCAAAATTCATATGCATCAGAGTGTAATTGGAAAATTTGGGAAGAATGTGTTCCTTTTATTTCTTAAAACATGCACCGATAAAAATGTGTTTTTGTGAGATTGTCGTGAGAAAGAGAGAGGTGTTAGATCATAGTGGCCGTCTTTTGATAAGAAATCTCATTCTACTGCAAGGATTAAGGAAAACTTACTTAACTCTCAAAAACTCTAGAAATATTACTTTGGAAATTTATTGACATTCATTTTCAAAGAAATAGAGCTGAATAAATTTTAAAAAAATGTAATCATTTTATACAAAATATTAGAATAATTATCGAAAGAATACATACATAAATATGGGTACTAACGAGTGTATTAACTTAGGGGACGATACGGTAAGAACATTTATTTATTATTGAAATCTTTATTATTTAGTTTACATGTCCAACGCTTTGAATAAAAAAAAATAATTATAAAAATTAACATTTTATAGTTAGTTAGACACATCAAGTGAAACAAATCAATTTTAAAAATGTATCAATTTCTGTCATTGCACTTATAGGAAGTAGTTAGAGTAAAATTAATATTAGACATTTTGAACTTGTAATGTTAATAATCTATTTATTTTGTTTATGAGTATACAAAGATAAAAGCATGGGTTGTTACAATTCATCACCATGCTAAATTTCTTGTCAAGAATTTATTAATTTTACCTTTTAAATATTTATTAAATATATAATTAATGTAATGGCAATTTTGGATTTAAACTCTTGCGTAATGAACTCAAAATTTTACTTAATGGCAAGCAACTAACTAGCGAAACGTTAGAGGACGCACTTTCGCGTGAACAATAAAAAAAAAAAACATAATAACATGCACACGAGTAGGTAAAAATAGAAAATGGTTGTAAAGAAAATGTAATTTCCTTATTTAAAAAATATATAACAAATCCGTTTTGTTTAATATTTATAAGAAACAAAGATAAGGTACCACACACAAACAATTACCCAATGGTGAACACTCTTTCACACCTTTCATGTGTAATAACTTCCCAAAATCTCCAAGCGAACCGAGTTCCGTTTAACCAACGAAATCTAACCATCTCTTTTTATTTATATATAAATATTACTCATATTTCAATCACTTCCCACATTCAATTAATCTCAAGACACGATTTTTAATCATACAATTGCAAAAAAATGCATAAAACATCCTCAAACATAGAAATGTTAAGGGTGCAAGCGCTATCAATTCTATGTATGCCTCACCCTTTTCTTGAATTTGAAGGTTTTGCTCTAGTCCAAGATAAAGTTGATACATATTGTTGCAGCAATTAAGAAAATGACAACGGCGGTTTTCTAAATTTTAGTGGCTTTGCTCCCATTCCAGAAAAACATGATACATATTATTGTACCCAAAATCAAACACACAACAAATCTGAAGAAAATCTTGAGGAGCTAGAGTTTAGTTTTGCATGCACCGATGTCCAAGGAACGTCTATATTTGCCGATGAGATATTTGAAAATGGAAAAATACGACCAATTCTCCCTAAATTTGACAAATCTATTCTCTTGTTTAATGCACCAAATAATGATCCATCACACATTCAACCACCGTTAAAGAAGATTTTTGTTGAGATGCATGAAAATTTAAGCTCGAGATCGAGTGGTGTTTCAAAAGAACCTCATAATGAGCCCCTGAAAAATAGGACAATGATTGAGATGAAGGCTTCGAATGAGTGTTACAAAAAAAGTAACTCCACAGGTTCCTCAAAATTGTGGAGATTTGGACAAAACTTGAACCTTTGAAGTAACAGTGACCATAAGGATGCTTTTGTTTTATTCATTCCTTCAGTGCCATCAACGACCAACAAGCAAAGGTAAAAAACGTCGTTGTCAAAAAGGGAAAGGATGACAGAAGTAAATCTACATTATCGGCTCACGAGAAGTTTTATGTCATGAACAAAAAGAGGAAAGATAACAATAAAAGAAGATCGTTTTTGCCATACAAGCACCATTTACTCGGGATCTTTACCAACATGAATGGATTGAGTAGGAAAGTTCACCCGTTTTGAGATTTAATTAGATGTTTTCTCATGTTGAGGCTTTATCTGATTAAGGTATATCAAAACAATTTTGTATACGTAACAGTTAGGTGATTAGTAGTAGGTTTTATTTTTCTCTTGTTCGAAATCTAGAGTTTGCATATGATAATGTAGATTGAATGTGTATTTTTTAAGAAACAATACTTTGTTACGAGTTTATTTAATCAAATTGAAAATTGTGATAAATACATACTTTTATCATGGAAACAAACAAACCAATGAAAAGAAATAGAAACTTTTTTTTATCTAACTATCTTTCCATCCCACTTAAATTGAAAGGTATCTTTTTGGAGTCTGATCCATAACTTGGAATAGAACGTCAAAATTTTCCTATTTTCTATATAGAATGTTCGATTGGATGATATTTGATGAGTCAGTCATTGCATGTCACCGACTTGATGGATCTATTCTAAATTTGATTGAGTCATTACCGCTCACTGTTTATGTTTTAAACAAGTTCTAAATCTCCGGATCTACCTTTGTCTTCGCTCATATCCAAAAGAGTTCAATAATAGTGGACGAATAAAAAGTAACTTTTCTACTTCTTTGGCTTTCTACCTATGTTTTCTACACTAGGCCTATTTCGATATTAAAAAGTTAAAATCTTCTACATAGATTCTAATCAAAAATAAAATTGGAGACATCAAAAAACAAGAAACATATTGTGTGTGAGAAAAGTTTGAAGTGGAAATAGAAAAACTGGGCCTTATTTAATTCTTTTCATTCATATATTTAGGCAAATAACAACATTTATTTTATTTTTATTGATGATTACCTACTAAAGAATTCTTTTATTTTTAGGTATGTTCCACAACAATGAACTGTGATGTCTTATTTACTAGTAATATATTCACCAACAAAGAATCTTGGTGTAAATGTTGTTGAAGTAACAATATCAATTATAAGAAAGGGGGGTTTGAATTATAATTGCCCCTTTTAAAAATTTCCTGTTTTGAAACTAAAATTTACTCAAGATTGATCTTGGTAAGCAATATTGATTTTATCAATGAAAAAACTTATTGCAAATCAAGTAGTAAATAAGGATAGAGATAGAGAGATTACTCAAGCATATATCCTGGTTCACCCAACTTGGGCTACGTCCAATACTCACAAAATGTTAGTTTTTTTCACTAAGTGCTCAAGGCAAGATTGTTCTTGGTTGTTACACAACTTTCGTAGATCAATCTTGATCTTTACACAACTTCCACCTTTCTACCTTAGAAAGGATTTCCAGATTTACCTTAGCCTATTGCAGTAAGGATTTTACAAATTACCTTTTATAACATAAAAGGATTTCTACACACTTTTCAAGCTATGATGATACACTAGCTTTGAGTTACAAAATAATGATGATGAAGATGTTTAGAATCTTAATATTTACTCAACTCTTGTTTGAGAAATAGAGGCTAGGACAGCTCTCATAGCCGTTGGAATGAAGCCAGCTGTCATAGGACAGTAAGTGAACTGAAGCAGGCCAAAAGCAATAGTGAAGAAACTGAATCCAGGAGCGTTCTTGCAGTCCACGATCGATCCTCAGATTGGTTAAGTGTGATCTGACTTTGTACTCGATCCAGTACTGTTTTGCATAGGTTGCTTGTGTGCTTTTGAGTCAGTTGTGTAGTCTTGATTTGATAGTACAATTGTGATGTACTTTTACAGCTAGTTCTTGTACTTGCGTTTGTACAACATGAAGAATGATCTTGCTTCTTATATTCCTTTATGAGGCTTGTCTTTGATTCTTCCAATTATGGGCTGATTTCTTTTTAGGCTTTTCTTGACTTTATTCTTGATAAAGATATACGATTGAGAAAGCTTCTGAATTGTAATATTCAGCTCAGGATTGATCATTCTTGAATCTGAAGATCAATCTTCATTTTGCAGAAATCTGGCAGACTTGATCATTCTTGATTCTGAAGATCAATCTTCATTTTGCAGAAATCTGACAGACTTGATCATTCTTGATTCTGAAGATCAATCTTCTTTTTGCAGAAGTTTGGCAGGATTGATCTTTGCTCTGATGTTTTTGCTTGCTTTGATTTTAATGATATTTGATTTGATTTACTTGGTACCTATCTTGTTTAACACACTCAAATACACAAGTTAAATATCAAAACACTTAGAATCATAATTATAATTCTTAATTAACATTTTTGTTTAATTATCATCAAAACAATTAATTAGAGATTTTGTCTTAACAATCTCCCTTTTTTTTATGATGACAAACAAGTTAATTTAGATTTTTAATTTTGATTCTAAATAATAATTCATAAAGTTTTTAATAAAAGACTCCCCCCCAATATGTGCTACGAAATTGAACCAAATAATGATTTCATTAATATCAAAAAGAAGATCATTACAAGGATGGTTCAAACCAATAAAAACACAAGTAGCATGATATGAAAACTACAATTCAGCATGATATTCAGTCATTAAAATCTAAAGTTACATCTCCCCCTTTGTCATAGCAAAAAGGAATAGGAGAGTACAATGAAAACAGAGAATTAAAGTGGTAAAGAGGGTGAAGACCCTTCTAACGAAGGAGACAAGGAGGGTTGAGGTATCTCTGGAAACACTGGAGCAGGATTCTGCATAGGTGGATCAACTCCTAGTTTTGGAGCAAGTTGAGTAGTCATCCAATCCCTTAATATGGCTTGTTCTTTGTCATGGTGTGCTTGCTTGGCAGCAATGGATTGGAGAGCAACAAAGATTTTTGGAATATCCCTGCAAGCCTTTGACGAATCTTTTTCCAGTTTTGTCCTTTTTGAAGGACGTGGCTGAGCAGCAATAGGAGTGTTTTGTGATGGAGCAGCAGATGTGCATAAGGTAGACAGTGAGGCAAAATTTGTGCTGATGTGTGGGACCGATGATGGAGCAGAAGAAGGTGGAATGGCAGGGCCAATAGTGTCATCAGGAAAAGTCAAGTATTGACTTATTTCAAAGATCGATGAGGTAGTAGCTTTTTGAGGGGAAACAAAAATAAGAGACATGATGGAAGTTTGTTGAATTTGAAGAGGAGGGCAGAAGCTTCCTTGGAGGATCGGTTGATTTGGAGAAGCTGGTGAATTCACATTGGAGGGGCTTCCTGAAACGAAGATCGTTCTTCAGGATTTGGAGAAGGGGAAGATCGATCTTGAGGAGCAGGAGAGTCCAGATTAAGAGGAATTTTTGCACTTCTTTTTCGTTTGGCTGGAGGAACAGAAACAGATTGAAATGGCAGTTGTTTCATGTGTGAGATGTTATTCGATGTGAATCTTGAGATCTTAGTTTTGGATGATTCACTGGATAGTGGTATTTGAAAATAACGGAATATTTTTGAAAGAACCATGCCGTAAGGGACAATGTTCCTTTTATAATCCTTTTGAGCAGCAGCAATCATATGTTGGATTATTAAATAAGGAAGGTTTAGCTGTTTTCCATGGAGAAGATGATAAATGATAAGAGTATCATTATCAGATACAAACTCGTGATTGCCGCAATGAGGGAGGATACAATTTTGACTTATGTTGTTGAAGACTTTTGGTAATGGTTTCAATTCAGCGGAAAGGTTTTTGGTTGAGCCATCAATGAATAATTCTTGAAATACCTCTTCTTTGGAGAGGTTGAGAGCTAAAAACCAATCCTTTCCAAAAATTGTGAGTCCTTCAGTGGGCAGTTGTAAGATGGAAGCGAGCACAATAGGGTCAAGATGAATTTCTACTCATTTAAGGTTAGACACAATGAGGGATTTATCAGGAAAGACCTCAGCCTTGCAATATAAAGCACAAACGACAT
The DNA here is from genome assembly GCA_037974735.1 of Cicer chorassanicum. Taxonomy (NCBI): domain Eukaryota; kingdom Viridiplantae; phylum Streptophyta; class Magnoliopsida; order Fabales; family Fabaceae; genus Cicer; species Cicer chorassanicum. The sequence continues at coordinate 21,644,780 of JBBPBP010000004.1, forward strand.
CAGGATAAAAACAATCAGAGATTTTAAGGAATTCAGTCCAACCAAGAGCATCTGTGTAGGTTTGGATGGAAACGCCTTCAAGGTGCAGATTTTTAAAATAAAAAAGACGTCCAATTCCAATAGGGCGTTGAGCCCATTTTTCAGAGAAAACTTTCTGGATTTTTTCAGAGATTAAAGGAGGAATACGGATTTTGAGAGGCAAGGGTTTGGAAGATTTTGAGGTTTGTGTTTTTTGTGGAGTTGGATGAGGGGAACAAGCCTGAGGGGAACAATCTTCAGGGTTAGGACATGGGGAACGATCCTGAGGGTTTGGGCTTGGGGAACGATCTTTAGGGTTTGGGCTTGGGGAACGATTGTTAGGGTTTGGGCTTGGGGAACGATCCTGAGGAGAGCGAGCCTGAGCCGTTTGGTGTGGTGAAGATCATTTGTCAGATTGATCCTGAGCAGTGGATCGTTCTTGAGGAATTGAAGATTGTTCTTCTGAGGGTTTTTGCTTTTTAGATGATTTTGGATTTTTGCGTTTTTGGGAATCCTAAAAATCTGAAAGAGTTTCAGTTGAAGGAGATTTGGAGGGTTTTGATTTTGAGGTAGTGATCTTGATTTTGGTTTTTGAAGGTTCGGATGGAGACCTTGATACAGATTTTGAAGTTTTTGGTTGTGGAGGGGTGTGTGAGGGTTTTGAGGTTTTGGAATTTTTAGGGGATTTGGATGGTGATAAGCGTGAAGAAGGAGCAACTGGAGTTTGTTGAGGTGGGGGGTTTTCAGTATCATCATCATCATCAAACACAATATAGATGGTGGTATCAATCTTTTTAGGTTTAGAAGTACCTATACCAGCAAGAATGCGCATGGAGCGTCTTTTTGAAGAAGATGAGCTTGAAGTAGGTTTCTGCATTGTGCGAAGATGGGGAGGGGTCTGATTGACAAAGGGAAGAGGAACTTGAAACAAAGGAGGAAGGACAGTGGAGAGAGGGGCGAGAGTGAGCGGAAGAGTGCTTTCTTCAGGGTAGGAAGAGAGATAATCTGAGAATGTTTTATCAGAGGGAGGAGAATGAGGAGGGGTGGGTCTGGGTGGAGGTGAGGGTGAACGGACAGGGGACGGGAATGGTGATGGGGAGGGAGTTGGGGATGATGTTTGACATTTGTGAGCAGTTGTTTTGGTTCGTGCCATTTGTGATTAGGAAGAGAGAAAAAATTTGAATTTGTTTGATGAACACGAAGAGGGAAGTTGAATGATCAGAAAAATTGTTTTTGTTGTTTTGTAAAAAAAATTAAGAAAGAGAACAAAATTGATCTGTTGCAGTTGAAGATGAGATGATGCCACACGTGTTGATTGGATGGGAGATGGTAGTTGCATTGGGAAGGAGGAAATAGGGAGGGCGTGTGTCTGGAGCCGTTACCTTTTCCAAAAAGGTGGCTAAGCTTTTCAGATGAGAGAGAAGATAGTAATGATGAGAAATGAGGATTGTTCTTGCCTTTTACGACAGAGAGGAGGAAAAACGAAGATCAATCTTCGTTATGACCAGAATGTTCCCGTTTCAATTTCTTCAATTTTGTCCAGGATTTTTAACAATTTTTAAACGTTCTTTGATTAAATTGAAGCTATCTTCAACAAGAGGCTTAGTAAAAACGTCAGCCAATTGATTTTTTGTATCTACAAAAATTAATTCAACTTCTTTTTTACTAACATGATCCCTAATGAGATGGTGCTTAATCTCAATATGTTTTGACCTTGAATGTTGAATAGGATTTTTTGAGAGATTATTGGCACTGGTATTATCACAGTATATTGGGATATGAGAGTACCTTACTGAATAGTCTTTAAGTTGATTTTTGATCCATAATACTTGAGAGCAACAGTTTGTTGCTGAGACAAATTCGACTTCAGTGGTTGATAGGGCGATCGTGTTTTGCTTCCTACATGACCAGCTGATTAATGCTTCTCCTAGGAATTGACACGCACCACTTGTGCTTTTTCTTTCTATCTTGTCACCAGCATAGTCGGCATCGCAGTAAGCTACAAAATCAAAATGAGAACCTTTGTCGTGCCAAAGGCCAAGATCAGTAGTACCTACTAGATAACGAAATATTCTTTTAACTGCATTTAAATGAGACTTTTTAGGTGATGATTGAAACCTAGCACATAGGCCTACTGCAAAAACAATGTCAGGCCTACTTGCGGTTAGATAAAGTAAAGAACCAATCATTCCTCGATATTCTTTTTCAGAAATTGATTGTCCTTTTTCATCTTTATCTAATGAGGATGATGGATGCATGGGAGTTGTCATGATCTTGGCTTCATTCATTTTATATTTATTTAAAAGATCTTTGATATATTTTTCTTGACAAATGAAAATGCCATTTTTATATTGTTTTATTTGTAAACCAAGAAAGTATCTCAACTCACCCATCATGCTCATTTCAAATTCACTTTGCATGAGATTTGAAAAATCCTCACACATTTTTTCATTTGTTGATCCAAAAATAATATCATCAACATACACTTGAACAATTAATAAATCATTTTTACATGTTTTCTTAAAAAGTGTTGTGTCAAGGTTTCCACGAGAAAAATTATTTTTAATCAAGAATGAACTTAATCTCTCATACCAAGCTCTAGGAGCTTGTTTTAAACCATACAAGGCTTTTGTGAGTTTAAAAACATGATTTGGTTTCTTTTGATCCTCAAAACCTGGAGGTTGACGAACATAAAATTGTTCATTTAAAAAGCCATTTAAAAATGCACTTTTAACATCCATTTGAAAAAGTTTGATGTTATTATATGATGCATATGCAAGAAGAATTCGAATGGCCTCTAACCTTGCAACTGGAGCATAGGTTTCATCATAATCTATTCCTTCTTGTTGATTATAACCTTGAGCAACCAACCTTGCTTTGTTTCTTACCACTTTTCCTTCTTCATCAAGCTTGTTTCTGAAGACCCATCGTCTTCCAATGATGGATTGATCTTGTGGATCAGGAACAAGAGTCCAGACTTCATTCTTCTCAAACTGAAGCAGTTCTTCTTTCATCGCATCAATCCAGGATTGGTCCAGTATTGCTTCTTTGATTGATTTTGGCTCAACTTGGGAAATCATTGCCATGTTGCTGTTTGCACCGTCTTTGAATGATCTTCTAGTCCTAATGCCATCAGCTGTATCCCCAATTATTTGATTTGGAGGATGATCATCTACAAGTCTCTAGCTTTTGGGAGGAGTTTGAAATAGAGACTGTTTATCAATCTCTTTTTCCTGAAGATCAATCTTCTACGTTGGCCAAGATTGATCTTCCTCATCTTCATCTTTCTTTTCCAGCTCAAGATCATCAAACTCATCAAATAATACATGCATACTGATTTCAACAATTTTAGTTCTCAAATTAAAGACACGATATCCTTTAGACTCCGTTGAATATCCTAAAAATATGGCTTTGTCTGATTTTGCATCAAATTTTCCCAAGTTATCTTTATTATTTAAAATGTAGCAATAACAACCAAAGATATGAAAATATGAAATGTTTGGCTTTCTATTTTTCCAGATTTCATATGGTGTTTTATTTATAATTTTTCTAATAGAAACACGATTCAAAATGTAACAAGAGGTGTTTATGGCTTCAGCCCAAAAATATTTTTCCACATTGGATTCTTCCAAGATCGTTCTTGCCATCTCTTCTAATGTTCTATTTTTTCTTTCAACAACCCCATTTTGTTGAGGGGTTCTTGCACAAGATACATTGTGAGAGATGCCAAGTTCTTCAAAAAATGTTTTGAAAGATGCATTTATAAATTCACCTCCATGATCACTCCTTATAGTGATTATTTTTGATTATTTTTAATTTTGAACCTTTTTACAAAAAATTTTGAAGGCATCAAATGCATCATCTTTTTGTTTTAAAAATAACACCCATGTGTATGTAGAAAAATCATCAACAATTACAAATCCATATTTCATTCCTCCCAAGCTAGTGGTTTTGATGGGACCAAAAAGATCAATGTGAAGTAATTCAAGGGGTTTTGTAGTTGATATAAATTCTTTTGAATGAAAACTACTCTTGACTTGTTTTCCTTTTGCACATGCTTCACAAACTTTATCTTTTTCAAAACTGATTTTTGGAAGTCCTCTAACAAGATCTAGTTTTGACATATTTGAAATTGTTTTCATACTTATATGTTCAGTTATTTTATGCCATATCCATTTGTCTTTATTTATGGACATGAGGCTAGATTCAACTGGTAGTTCTTCAATGTATAAAATGTAAAGATTTTTCTTTCTGGATGCAGAAAAAATGATTTCTCCAGAAGCTGCCATTCTTACTTCAATATGTTGGGTTTAAAAACAACTTCAAAGCCATTATCACAGAGCTGACTAATGCTGAGAAGGTTGTGTTTTAATCCTTCAATATATTGAACATCATTGATTTTGGCATAATTTATTTTACCTATGATTCCATTCCCTTTGATTTTGGCTTGATCATTGTTTCCAAAGGTTACGGATCCTCCATCGTTTTTGATGAATGACATGAAACAGTTCTTGTCACCCATCATATGCCTTGAACAGCCACTGTCCAAAAACCATGGCCTTTTCTTGACATCTTGACATCCATCCTGCATGATCTTTTGTATCAATTTTAGGTACTCACTTTATTTTGGGTCCTGAGGAGTTAGTTGCGAAAACTGATTCTTTCTTGGTGTTTAAAGTAGTCTTAGAGTGACTTATCTTGGACCAGGAAGGGTGATTTGTTGGTTGTTTTTGAATCGATTTGAAAAAACGAGTTTCAGCAGATTTTGATAAAACTCCAGATTGATCTTCGTTTTTAATAGCATTCGAAGATTGATCCTGCTTTTTCAAATTTTAAGAAAAATTTGCCTTTGCTCTAAACTGTTCTTTTTTAAAATTCTTTTTGTTCCTGATTTTTTCATCTCTTTTTTTAAAATAGCATGCAAATTCCAAGTGTCCAATTTTGTTACAGTATGAACATTTGATTTTGCAATTTCCCTCTTTTCTTTCAGGAACAAAGAAATTTTCGTACATTTTTTATTTTTGAGTTTTATCAAAACCAATCTCAGCTTTATCAAATATCCCTACTTGAGATCCCATGATTTTCTGAAATGTCTCAGTAGCTTGAATGAAATTCATTAAATCATTTTTAAGAATTTCAATTTCAGCTTTGAGAAGATCATTCTTCGTTTGAGATAAAGATTGATCCTGGTTTTCAGAACCTTCAGATTCATAATTTTTGAATTGAGATTTTTTCATGTTTTGAATGATTTCCTTGAGTTCATCATTCATAACTTGTACCTTCTCTTTTTCTTCTTTTTCTTTATGAAATTTTTCTTCAAAAGAACTACATTTTTGAATGAGAAAGTTTGAATCATTTAGCAAATTATCAAATTCGGTTTCCATTTGTTTTCATACAAGACATGGTTCAGAATCTGTTACCTCAATATCTTCATTGTTGGCCATTAAACACAGGTTTGCTTCTTCTGATTCTTCCATGTCTGTTTCATCAGAGTCATCCCAGGTTGCCATCATTGATTTTTTCTTAAACGGGAATTTCTTTGGCACCTTCTTGTTTAATGGACATTCAGTTTTGTAATGTCCTTGCTTGTTGCATCCAAAGCAAGTGATTTTGCTTTTATCTACTTCAGCTTTGAACTCCTTTTTGTCTGGGGATCCTCTTTTGATCTGATCTCTTCTCCTCATCATTCTTTGTATCTTTCTTGTGAGAAGAGCAATCTCTTCATCAACATCTTCTTGACCATCTTCTGAATCACTTTTTTCAATTGTTTGTTGAACACTTGGTAAGCTTTGAGATGCTTTTAAGGCTATTACTTTGCCTTTCTTTGCTGGTTTATCTTCCAGCAACAGTACCTCATGCGCCCTCAGTGTACCAATCAGTTCTTCCAGTCCCAGAACTTCAAGATTCTTTGCTTGACTTATGGGTGTCACCATTGGTCTCCACATGATTGGAAGACATCTCATGATTTTTCGTACCCTGTCTTGAACTGAATAAGCTTTGCCAAGTGAACGCATTTCATTTACTATGATTGTGAATCTTGAATACATTTCATCAATTGTTTCTCCATCATTCGTTTCAAACAATTCAAATTTTCGAATACCAATATCGATTCTTGTTTCCTTAACATGACTTGTTACTTCATGATGAGTTTGCAAAGTGTCCTAAACTTTTTTGGCCGTATCGCATTCATCTACTCTTTCACTTTCTTCCCTGCTTAAAGCACATGATAAAAATAATTGAGCTTTTGAGTTTAGTAGTACCTTAGATTTTTCATCTGTTGTCCATTCGGCTTCTTTCTTTTCAGCCGATGTTGGGTCGTTTTGATCCACTCTTGGTATGAAGTCTCCATCTGTGATGATTCTCCACATACCAATGTCTTGTGACTTTAGGAACAATTGCATTTTGCCTTTCCAGAAGTAATAATTTGATCCATCAAAGTATGGTGGTCTGTTTGAAGACCCTCCTTCAGCAATATATTTTGCTTTTGACATTGTCTTCTTGAATCTTTCGCTCCAACACTTTTTGAGTGTTTTAATTTTTTAGAGACTGGCTCTGATGCCAATTGAAGTAACAATATCAATTATAAGAAAGGGGGGTTCGAATTATAATTGCCCCTTTTAAAAATTTCTTGTTTTGAAACTAAGAATTTACTCAAGATTGATCTTGGTAATACGAAGAACGATTTTGGTTAGTATAAAAACAGCAATATTGATTTTATCAATGAAAAACTTATTGCAAATCAAGTAGTAAATAAGGATAGAGATAGAGAGATTACTCAAGCATATATCCTGGTTCACCCAACTTGGGCTACGTCCAGTCCTCACAAAATGTGAGTTTTTTTCACTAAGTGCTCAAGGCAAGATTGTTCTTGGTTGTTACACAACTTTCGTAGATCAATCTTGATCTTTACACAACTTCCACCTTTCTACCTTAGAAAGGATTTCCAGATTTACCTTAGCCTATTCCAGTAAGGATTTTACAAATTACCTTTTATAACATAAAAGGATTTCTACACACTTTTCAAGCTATGATGATACACTAGCTTTAAGTTACAAAATAATGATGATAAAGATGTTTAGAATCTTAATATTTACTCAACTCTTGTTTGAGAAATAGATTCTGAAACTTAGGATTAGAATGTTACTGATTTCACCACAACACAAAGAAACAGATTTTCGAACCAAAGAATGATACTTTGAGTGAGCTCGAATATGAATGTAAATTGATGCTTTTCTTGGCACTTTGAGCTGTGTTTTGTTCTTCATCTTGATGCTGCATTTATAAGCTCCAATAGAGGCTAGGACAGCTCTCATAGCCGTTGGAATGAAGCCAGCTGTCATAGAACAGTAAGTGAACTGAAGCAGGCCAAAAGCAAGAGTGAAGAAACTGAATCCAGGAGCGTTCTTGTAGTCCAGGATCGATCCTCAGATTGGTTAAGTATGATCTGACTTTGTACTCGATCCAGTACTGTTTTGCAGAGGTTGCTTGTGTGCTTTTGAGTCAGTTGTGTAGTCTTGATTTGATAGTACAACTGTGATGTACTTTTACAGCTAGTTCTTGTACTTGCGTTTGTACAACATGAAGAATGATATTGCTTCTTATATTCCTTCATGAGGCTTGTCTTTGATTCTTCCAATTATGGGCTGATTTCTTTTTAGGCTTTTCTTGACTTTATTCTTGATAAAGATATACGATTGACAAAGCTTCTGAATTGTAATATTCAGCTCAAGATTAATCTTTCTTGAATCTGAAGATCAATCTTCATTTTGTAGAAATCTGGCAGACTTGATCATTCTTGATTCTGAAGATCAATCTTCATTTTGTAGAAATCTGGCAGACTTGATCATTCTTGATTCTGAAGATCAATCTTCGTTTTGCAGAAGTCTGGCAGGATTGATCTTTGCTCTGCTGTTTTTGCTTGCTTTGATTTTAATGATATTTGATTTGATTTACTTGGTTTTAACACACTCAAATCACTCAAATCACACACTCAAATATTTGATTTTAACACACTCAAATACACAAGTTAAATATCAAAACACTTAGAATCATAATTATAATTCTTAATTAAAATTTTTGTTTAATTATCATCAAAACTATTAATTAGAGATTTTGTCTTAACAGTTGTAATATCTCATGTTCCTTACAAGTAATGTATCGAGGTTATCTTTCAAGCTTTATCATACATAATATGATAGCGTAAATATCTCGAAATCAAAGTTTTCAAATAAATATTATATAACTAGATGAAGATTCCAAATTCTTCGTTCGTAATAAATGGTTCTCTTAACCCTCGTCAAAATTCATATGCATCAGTGTGTAATTAGAAAATTTGGGAAGAATGTGTTCCTTTTAATTTTTAAAACATGCACCGATAAAAATGTGTTTTTGTGAGATTGTCGTGAGAAAGTGAGAGGTGTTAGATCATAGTGGCCGTCTTTTGATGAGAAATCTCATTCTAATGCAAGGATTAAGGTAAACTTACTTAACTCTCAAAAACTCTACAAATATTACTTTGGAAATTTATCTGACATTCATTTTCAAACAAATAGAGATGAATTAATATTACAAAAATGTAATCATTTTATACAAAATATTAGAATAATTATCGAAAGAATACATACATAAATGTGGGTACTAACAAAGATAAAAGCATGGGTTGTTACAATTCATCACCATGCTAAATTTCTTGTCAAGAATTTATTAATTTTACCTTTTAAATATTTAATAAATATATAATCAATGTAATGGCAATTTTGGATTTAAACTCTTGCGTAATGAACTCCAAATTTTACTTAATGGCAAGCAACTAACCAGTTAAACGTTGGAGGATGCATTTTCGCGTGAACAATCCAAAACAAAAAAAAAACATAATAACATGCACAGGAGTAGGTAAAATAGGAAATGGTTGTAAAACAAATGTAATTTCCTTATTTAAGAAATATATAACAAATCCGTTTTGTTTAATATTTATAAGAAACAAAGATAAGGTACCACACACAAACAATTACCCAATGGTGAACACTCTTGCACACCTTCCATGTGTAATAACCTCCCAAAATCTCTAAGTAAACCGAGTTCCGTTTAACCAACGAAATCTAACCTTCTCTTTTTAATTATATATAAATATTTCTCATATTTTAATCACTTCCAACATTCAATTAATCTCAAGACACGATTTTTAATCTTACAATTGCAAAAAAATGCATAAAACATCCTCAAACATAGAAATGTTAAGGGTGCAAGCGCTATCAATTATATGTATGCCTCACCCTTTTCTTGAATTTGAAGGTTTTGCTCCAGTCCAAGATAAAGTTGATACATATTGTTGCAGCAAACAAGAAAATGAAAACGACGATTTTCTTAATTTTAGTGGCTTTGCTCCCATTCCAGAAAAACATGATACATATTATTGTACCCAAAATCAAACACACAACAAATCTGAAGAAAATCTTGAGGAGCCAGAGTTTAGTTTTCCATGCACCGATGTCCACGGAACGTCTATATTTGCCGATGAGATATTTGAAAATGGAAGCATACGACCAATTCTCCCTAAACTTGGCAAATCTATTCTCTTGTTTAATGCACCAAATAATGATCCATCCGACATTCGACCACCGTTAAAGAAGATTTTTGTTGAGATGCATGAAAATTTAAGCTCGAGATCGAGTGGTGTTTCAAAAGAACCTCATAATGAGCCCCTGAAAAATAGGACAATGATTGAGATGAAGGCTTCGAATGAGTGTTACGAAAAAAGTAACTCCACAGGTTCCTCAAAATTGTGGAGATTTCGACAAAACTTGAACCTTCGAAGTAACAGTGACCATAAGGATGCTTTTGTTTTATTCAACCCTTTAGTGCAATCAACGGCCAACAAGCCAAAGGTCAAAAACATCGTTGTCAAAAAAGGAAAGGATGACAGAAGTAAATCTACATTATCGGCTCACGAGAAATTTTATGTCATGAACAAAAAGAGGAAAGATAACAATAAAAGAAGATCGTTTTTGCCATACAAGCACCATTTACTCGGGATCTTTACCAACATGAATGGATTGAGTAGGAACGTTCACCCATTTTGAGATTTAATTAGATGTTTTCTCTTGTTGAGGCTTTATCTAATTAAGGTATATCAAAATAATTTTGTGTACGTAACAGTTAGGTGATTAGTAGTAGGTTTTATTTTTCTCTTGTTCGAAATCTAGAGTTTGCAGATGATAATGTAGATTGAATGTGTATTTTTTACGAAACAATACTTTGTTACGAGTTTATTTAATCAAATTGAAAATTGTGATAAATACATACTTTTATCATGGAAACAAACAAACCAATGAAAAGAAATAGAAACTTTTTTTTATCTAACTATCTTTCCATCCCACTTAAATTGAAAGGTATCTTTTTGGAGTCTGATCCATAACTTGGAATAGAACGTCAAAATTTTCCTATTTTCTATATAGAATGTTCGATTGGATGATATTTGATGAGTCAGTCATTGCATGTCACCGACTTGATGGATCTATTCTAAATTTGATTGAGTCATTACCGCTCACTATTTATGTTTTAAACAAGTTCTAAATCTCCGTGTCTACCCTTTGTCTTCGCTCATATCCAAAAGAGGTCAATAATAGTGGACGAAAAAAAAGTAACTTTTCTACTTCTTTGGCTTTCTACCTATGTTTTCTACACTAGGCCTATTTCGATATTAAAAAGTTAAAATCTTCTACATAGATTCTAATGAAAAATAAAATTGGAGACATCAAAAAACAAGAAACATATTTTGTGTGAGAAAAGTTTGAAGTGGAAATAGAAAAACTGAGTCTTATATAATTCTTTTCATTAATATATTTAGGCAAATAACAACATTTTTTTATTTTTATTTTTAGGTATGTTCCACAACAATGAACTGTGATGTCTTATTTACTAGTAATATATTCACCAACAAAGAATCGTGGTGTAAATGTTGTAATATCTCATGTTCCTTACAAGTAATGTATCGAGGTTATCTTTCAAGCTTTATCATACATAATATGATAGCGTAAATATCTCGAAATCAAAGTTTTCAAATAAATGTTATATAATCAATTTTTGTACTAACTAGATAAAGATTCCAAATTCTTCGTTCGTGTTAAATGGTTCTCTTAACCCTCGTCAAAATTCATACGCATCAGAGTGTAATTGGAAAATTTGGGAAGAATGTGTTCCTTTTATTTTTTAAAACATGCATCGATAAAAATGTGTTTTTGTGAGATTGTCGTGAGAAAGAGAGAGGTGTTAGATCATAGTGGCCGTCTTTTGATAAGAAATCTCATTCTACTGCAAGGATTAAGGAAAACTTACTTAACTCTCAAAAGCTCTACAAATATTACTTTGTAAATTTATTGACATTCATTTTCAAACAAATAGAGATGAATTAATATTAAAAAAATGTAATCATTTTATACAAAATATTAGAATAATTATCGAAAGAATACATACATAAATGTGGGTACTAACGAGTGTATAACTTAGGGGAGGATGCGGTAAGAACATTTATTTAGATTGAATTCTTTATTATTTAGTTTATATGTCCAACGCTTTGAATAAAAATAAAATAAAATAATTTTAAAAAATTAACATTTTATAGTTAGTTAGACACATCAAGTGAAGCAAATCAATTTAAAAAATGTATCAGTTTCTGTCATTGCACTTATAGGAAGTAGTTAGAGTAAAATTAATATTAGACATTTTGAACTTGTAATGTTAATAATCTATTTATTTTGTTTATGAGTATACAAAGATAAAAGCATGGGTTGTTACAATTCATCACCATGCTAAATTTCTTGTCAAGAATTTATTAATTTTACCTTTTAAATATTTATTAAATATATAATCAATGTAATGGCAATTTTGAATTTAAACTCTTGCGTAATGAACTCAAAATTTTACTTAATGGCAATCAACTAACCAGCAAAACGTTGGAGGATGCACTTTCACGTGAATAGTCAAAAAAAAAAAAAAAACAGAATAACATGCACACGAGTAGGTAAAAATAGGAAATGGTTGTAAAGCAAATGTAATTTCCTTATTTAAAAAATATATAACAAATCCGTTTTGTTTAATATTTATAGGAAACAAAGATAAGGTACCACACACAAACAATTACCCAATGGTGAACACTCTTTCACACCTTCCATGTGTAATAACCTCTTAAATTCTCCTAGGGAACCGAGTTCCGTTTAACCAACGAAATCTAACCTTCTCTTTTTATTTATATATAAATATTTCTCTTATTTCAATCACTTCCAACATTCAGTTAATCTCAAGACACGATTTTTAATCTTCAATTGCAAAAAAATGCATAAAACATCCTCAAACATAGAAATGTTAAGGGTGCAAGCGCTATCAATTCTATGTATGCCTCACCCTTTTCTTGAATTTGAAGGTTTTGCTCCAGTCCAAGATAAAGTTGATACATATTGTTGCAGCAAACAAGAAATTGACAACGACGGTTTTCTTAATTTTAGTGGCTTTGCTCCCATTCCAGAAAAACATGATACATATTATTGTACCCAAAATCAAACACACAACAAATCTGAAGAAAATCTTGAGGAGCCAGAGTTTAGTTTTCCATGCACCGATGTCCACGGAACGTCTATATTTGCCGATGAGATATTTGAAAATGGAAGCATTCGACCAATTCTCCCTAAATTTGGCAAATCTATTTTCTTGTTTAATGCACCAAATAATGATCCATCCGACATTCGACCACCGTTAAAGAAGATTTTTGTTGAGATGCATGAAAATTTAAGCTCGAGATCGAGTGGTGTTTCAAAAGAACCTCATAATGAGCCCTTGAAAAATAGGACAATGATTGAGATGAAGGCTTCGAATGAGTGTTACGAAAAAAGTAACTCCACAGGTTCCTCAAAACTGTGGAGATTTCGACAAAACTTGAACCTTCGAAGTAACAGTGACCATAAGGATGCTTTTGTTTTATTCAACCCTTCAGTGCCATCAACGGCCAACAAGCCAAAGGTCAAAAACATCGTTGTCAAAAAGGGAAAGGATGACAGAAGTAAATCTACATTATCGGCTCACGAGAAGTTTTATATCATGAACAAAAAGAGGAAAGATAACAATAAAAGAAGATCGTTTTTGCCATACAAGCACCATTTACTCGAGATCTTTACCAACATGAATGGATTGAGTAGGAACGTTCACCCATTTTGAGATTTAATTAGATGTTTTCTCTTGTTGAGGCTTTATCTAATTAAGGTATATCAAAACAATTTTGTGTACGTAACAGTTAGGTGATTAGTAGTAGGTTTTATTTTTCTCTTGTTCGAAATCTAGAGTTTGCAGATGATAATGTAGATTGAATGTGTATTTTTTATGAAACAATACACTGTTACGAGTTTATTTAATCAAATTGAAAATTGTGATAAATACATACTTTTATCATGGAAACAAACAAACCAATGAAAAGAAATAGAAACTTTTTTATTTTATCTAACTATCTTTCCACCCCACTTAAATTGAAAGGTTTCTTTTTGGAGTCTGATCCATAACTTGGAATAGAACGTCAAAATTGTCCTATTTTCTATATAGAATGTTTGATTGGATGATATTTAATGATTCAGTCATTGCATGTCACCGACTTGATGACTCTATTCTAACTTTGATTAGGTCATTACCGCTCACTGTTTATGTTTTAAACAAGTTCTAAATATCTGTGTCTACCTTAGTCTTCGCTCATATCCAAAAGAGGTAGATAATAGTGGACGAATAAAAAGTAACCTTTCTACTTATTTAGCTTTCTACCTATGTTTTCTACAGTAGGCTTATTTCGATATTAAAAAGTTTAAATCTTCTACATAGATTCTAATGAAAAATAAAATTGGAGACATCAAAAAACAAGAAACAAATTTTGTGTGAGAAAAGTTTAAAGTGGAAATAGAAAATTGAGTCTTATATAACTCTTTTCATTAATATATTTAGACAAATAACAACATTAATATTATTTTTTTGATGATTACCTACTAAAGAATTATTTTATTCTTAAATATGTTCCACAACATTGAACTGTGATGTCTTATTTACTAGTAATATATTCACCAACAAAGAATCTTGGTGTAAATGTTGTTCCTTACAATTAATGTATCGAGGTTATGTTTCAAGCTTTATCATACATAATATGATAGCGTAAATATCTCGAAATCAAAGTTTTCAAATAAATGTTATATAATCAATTTTTGTACTAACTAGATGAAGATTCCAAATTCTTCGTTCGTGTTAAATGGTTCTCTTAACCCTCGTCAAAATTCATATGCATCAGAGTGTAATTGAAAAATTTGGGAAGCATGTGTTCCTTTTATTTTTTAAAACATGCACCGATAAAAATGTGTTTTTGTGAGATTGTCGTGAGAAAGAGAGAGGTGTTAGATCGTAGTGGCCGTCTTTTGATGAGAAATTTCATTCTACTGCAAGGATTAAGGAAAACTTACTTAACTCTCAAAAACTCTACAAATATTACTTTGGAAATTTATTGACATTCATTTTCAAAGAAATAGAGATGAATTAATATTACATAAATTTAATCATTTTATACAAAATATTAGAATATTTATCGAAAGAATACATACATAAATGTGGGTACTAACGAGTGTATTAACTTAGGGGACGATACGGTAAGAACATTTATTTATCATTGAATTCTTTATTATTTAGTTTATATGTCCAACGCTTTGAATAAAAAAAATAAAATGATTATAAAAAATTAACATTTTATAGTTAGTTAGAAACATCAAGCGAAACAAATCAATTTCAAAAATGTATCACTTTCAGTCATTGCACTTATAGGAAGTAGTTAGAGTAAAATATATATTACACATTTTTAACTTGTAATGTTAATAATATATATTTTATTTTATGAGTATACAAAGATAAAAGCATGTGTTGTTACAATTCATCACCATGCTAAATTTTTTGTCAAGAATTTATTAATTTTACTTTTTAAATGTTTATTAAATATATAATCAATGTAATGACAATTTTGGATTTAAACTCTTGCGTAATTTGAACCAGAAATTTTACTTTTAATGTGTGTAAATAGTTACTCAAACAAAATACTAATTAGTTAATATACTTCATGGCAAGCAACTAACAAGCGAAACGTTGGAGGATGCACTTTCGCGTGAACAGTTCAAAAAAAAAAAAAAACAGATAATAACATGCACACGAGTAGGTAAAAATCGGGAATGGTTGTAAAGCAAATGTAATTTCCTTATTTAAAAAATATATAACAAATCCGTTTTGTTTAATATATATAAGAAACAAAGATAAGGTACCTCACACAAACAATTATCCATTTGTGAACACTCTTTCACACCTTCCATGTGTAATAACCTCCCAAAATCTCCAAGCGAACCGAGTTATGTTTAACCAACAAAATCTAACCTTCTCTTTTTATTTATATATAAATATTTCTTATATTACAATCACTTCCAACATTCAATTAATCTTAAGACACGATTTTTAATCTTACAATTGCATAAAAATGCATAAAACATCCCCAAACATAGAAATGTTAAGAGTGCAAGCGCTATCAAATCTATGTATGCCTCACCCTCTTCTTGAATTTAATGTTTTTGCTCCCATCCAAGATAAATTTGATACATATTGTTGCAGCAAACAAGAAAATGACAACGACGGTTTTCTTGATTTTAGTGGCTTTGCTCCCATTCCAGAAAAACATGATACATATTATTGTACCCAAAATCAAATTACATATAGGGAAATCAAATTTTTTACCTTAAATTTGAATTTTTTTTACCATGTAATTCCAATTATACCTCACATAATAAATGAAATGCTGATTCTGAATAGGTAATTGGAATTACCTTACTGTGTAATTCATATTTCACCACATATTGAGTAAATAAAATGTTGATTTTGAACAGGTAATTCGAATTATATATTGCAAAATCAAAATCTCATTGATTTAGAAGGTGTAAATTATGTTACACTAAGTATAATTTGAATTAAATGAGTTATTTATGTAAAAACCATGTTTTTAATGGAAAGCTTTCAAATTGTTAATGATATGAAAAATAGTTGAACCTAATGTTGGAACCAAATTGGTTTTATACTTAGATTTTTTATTTTAACAAAAGTATTTTATGTGAACAAATTATTTGACTTCACAGAGTATTAAACAAGATTTATAATTGAAGAAAATCTATAATATGATTTGATTCATATTTATAATTGAAGAAAATCTTTGAAAATCTTTGACCAGGTTCAAAGGAAGATGTGGTCAAGGTTTGATCAAGATTTATCTACAACAAAATACGAACAGAATCAATCTAAAGAATTTACAAACTTAATCTGGAAAAAAATACGAACAGAATAAATATTAAGAATCTACAAACTCAATCTGAACAAAATACGAACAGAATCAATATGAAGAATTTACAAACTCAATCTGAACAAAATATGAACATAATCAATCTAGAAGAATTGCTCAGATTGGATTCACAAATAAATAATTGACTAAAGAATATATTATCACAAAACATCTTATTCAGAATTATTTTTGAATAAGATCATTGTAGATTAAGATAGAAATGAAGATACAATTCAAAATTAAACAAGGACTAAATTGAAGCCTTAATTTTATCTATAAAAAGATACTCAAGGCTAAAGAAGAAGATCATCGAAAAATCAGAAAAGAGTAGAAGAACTTAATCTCAAATTCCAAATTCATCTTAGAGTTCAAAGAGAGAAACACTTGTTTGAATGAGAATTATTTTCTGAGTGTTTTTCTTAGAGTGTAAGAGTTATTATTATTATCAGCTTTGTTTGAAGCAAGCACTTATGGTTCCAATTTTTTGTATCCAACCCCATAGTGGCTTAGTTCCTTCTTCAATTTGGGGTTGTTAGGTTGTTAGGAGAAGACTTGGCTTGTAGGGTCAATGTGGTTAGTTCCTCAAAAGTATGGAGTTGTCAAGCTGTTTGAGAAGACTAACTTGGAGGGTTAGGTGCTTTGTAATTCAATGTATTTGAATTAGTGGATTAAACTTTCTAAATGAGGGGACTGAGTATAGCCAAGCTAGTGGTGAACTAGGATAAATCTATGTGTCAAATTATTTATGCTTTCATTGTTTGCTACCTCTGAACCCGATTGCTTCTTATATAAGTAATTCATAAAAACCAATCAGGCTTCATCAAATTAGTAAAAAGTTATCAACTTTGTCAAACAAAAATCAACCCCCCTTCCTGTGTTTGGACCTTCACTTAAATCCATATTTTTATCATGGAGAGATTAATGAGTTATCCCTGTACAATAATTCTAAGCTAACTTAGTTTTGACATCTAATCAAAACACTTAAAGCCTAAAGCACTCACATACTTCCCTGTTTTGATCATGGCCAAACTAAAGATCGAGATTTCCCCTCCTAAATGTGTGGCCGATAATTTTGCAATCACAAAAAAAGAAGAAAAGACAACATTAGCAGTATCATATCGTTGACAAAATCAAACAAAAAAAAGAAGAATCCAAAATTGATTATTATCAAAAAAGAGCAAAAGGAGATGAAGAAGCACAACCAAAACAATTCAACAATACACTATATAGGAAGCACACACATAAGATTAACAAAAACGTATGATAGAGATAAAAAAAAAACTTACAAGAAGAGAGATAAAAGAAAATACATACCAACAACATAATGTCCTTGAACTTAAGAGAAAATTTGTGACACTTGCACAAAGAAATTGTTAGAGTTCAAAAGACAAATGCAAAACACGAGAAATTATTCAAGGCAAGAGACATCTAAGATGCCTAATTCCCTACAAATATTGAAAAAGGATTCAGAAGTGAGAAGTTTTGTAAAGATGTCAGCCAATTGACTTTGTGTATCAACATGCTTGAATACCACGTCACCTTTTTCCACATGATCACGAAGGAAATGATGTTGAATTTCTATGTGTTTGGTACGAGAATGCAAAACTGGATTCTTTGTCAAATTGATTGCACTTGTGCTATCACATTTGATAGGTATATGTTGAAGTTTTAAATCATAATCCAAGAGTTGTTGCTTCAACCAAATAATCTCGGTACAACATACTCAGCTTTGGCAGTAGACAAGGCAATACTAACTTGTTTCTTGCTATGCAAAGAGACCAAAGATCTACCAAGGAAATGACAAGTACTATTATCAGCTTTGTTAGAAGCCAACACTTAAAGTTTCAATCTTTTGTATCCAACCCGATAATAGTTTAGTTCCTTCTTCAATCTGGAGTTGTTAGGTTGTTAGGAGAAGACTTGGCTTGTAGGGTCAAGGTGGTTAGTTCCTCAAAAGTCTGGGGTTGTCAGGCTGTTTGGGAAGACTAGCTTGGAGGGTTAGGTGCTTTGTAATTCAATGTATTTGAATTAGTGGATTAAAGTCTTCTATGTGTCAAATTATTTATGCTTTCATTGCTTATTGCCTCTGAATTCGATTGCTTCTACTCCAAGTAACTCACCAAAACCAAACTAGTTCTTTATTTATTTATAAATTATTAAAAAATTATCAACTTTGGCAAACACAATTCAACCCCTTTCTTGTGTTTGCACCTTCACTTCTATATATATATATATATATATATATATATATATATATATATATATATATATATATATATATATATATAATATTATATTTAGTTGGTTATATATTTTTAACAATCAATTTCTTTATTTTCCTAAGTGGACAATCATTCAACACTTTGGAAAATGTGAACATTGCTCAAGGAGTCTAAAAATACTTATTTTAGAGTCACATTAGAACTATTTAGCACTCTATTTGAGTTTGGATTATGTTAGACAAATCTAAATTCATTTGTGTTATGCTAGGTAGTATCTCTAACTTTAGGATAATTTGGACTTATTTTAATTTGTGCGTCGTTTGGATAATGTGTTGTTTTAAAAAATTTGAAATTGAGTTTAAAAATCCAAACTTAGTTTGTGTATAAAGAGTAAACCATAATTTTTTTTAAATGGGCATTCGAATTGAATCATACTTAATGCATAAGTAGTATACCATAATTTTTCTAAATGGACATAAAAAAAAATTCAAACTTAGTTTGTGTTAATTTAAAAATCCAAACTTAGTTTGTGTTAAAAATCCAAACTTAGTTTGTGTTAATTTAAAAATCCAAACTTAGTTTGTGTATAAAGAGTAAACCATAATTTTTTTTAAATGGGCATTCGAATTGAATCATACTTAATGCATAAGTAGTATACCATAATTTTTCTAAATGGACATAAAAAAAAATTCAAATTAAAAGAGTAGCAATGAAATTAAAAATATAAAGAGTCAAAAAAATATTATAAAAAAGGTGCAGGTTACCCGCCCAACACGTAACCTGTCTAGGGCCGGACTGGGTAGTATTTTATCAGCCCATATTAAAATAGGGCTTTTTGGCCCAATCCTAAGAAGCTTGCAACCCATTAGGGCCGACCCTATATGGATCGGGTAGCCCGTTTTGACAGCTCTAGTTGACACACATAAACCTCCTCATTTATATAACCTTTTCGAAAAGCACTTTTGACAACCATTTAGTTTAGTTTAAAATCAATTTAGCATGCAAAAGCTAAAAGAAGGTGTATAGCCTCGAATCGGGCAACCAGTACATAAGTTTTCTCATTGTCAATTCCTTCCTCTTGGTTATACCCTTTTTCCACCAACCTAGCTTTGTTTCTAGTTATTATTCCATTTTCATCAAATTTGATCCCAATTACTTGATGACCTTTAGGTAGTGGAAACTAAATCCCATACCTTGTTTCTGTCAAATTGGTTTAATTTTTCTTTCATGGCCATGAGCCAATGCTCATCAAGTATTGCCTCTTTTGTGGTTTTAGGCTCAAATAGAGATAAAAAAGGCAAAATGATGACAAAAATAACTTAAATGTGACCTTGTTCTTACGCCTTTAGTTATATCCCCTAATATGTTGTCCCAAGGATGATCCTTCAATATCCTCCAACTTGGAGGAAGGTCATGCTTGGAATTAGGCTCCTCCTTGATTATTTCGATCTTCCCTTCCTTGGTGTTATTATTTTGAGTATCATCCCAATGATGGTATTAGTATTTATACCTGAAACATCAAAAGAAGAAGTATATTTCCCTTGCTTTTAGGGATTAGTTTCATCAAAGCAACATGCACTGATTCTTCGACACTAAATTTACCAAGCTACCTTTTCCATTATTTAGTACAAAAAACATGAAGATGGGATATGTTGGGCTTCCTTTTGTTAAATAATTCATAGGGGGTTTTGTTCAATATAGGCTTTATTGGAATCCTATTAAGAACATAGCATGTGGTGTTAAATTGTGTTCTCCCATAAATATTTAGGTAGACTACCCTCACTAACCATGGTCCTAGTTAATTCTTCTAAAATTCTATTTTTCCTCTCCACAGCGCTATTTTGTTGTGGAGTTCTAGGAGCAAGAAAATTATGATATATCCCATTATCTATGTAATAATTATTAAAGAGACAATTTTCAAATTCGCCTTATTTTAGTACCTTTCTTGATTTGAATAACCTTAGCAAATTTTTCAAAAACACAATAAGTTTCACCCTTGCTAGATTAAAATAAAGTCCATGTGAATCTAGAGTATTCATCCATAATTACAAAACAATAATGGTTGCCTCCTAAACTTTTTGTTTTTGAAGCACCAAATAAGTCCATATGAAGAAGCTCTAGGGATCTTGAAGTTAAAATAATTTTTTTCGATTTAAAAGAGACTAGAATATGACCAGCGCTTTGCGCGGGTTTAATTTTAAATTTTTTATAAGGTGATATATATATATATATATATATATATATATATATATATATATATATATATATATATAGATAATATTAATCTTGTAAATTTTTAAAGTTATAAAAAAAATGCGATAAAGGATATTTTAGAGTGTGTAATTAAATGAGTATTTTTACTCTTAAAAAAAGATAAAAGAACAATGTCTTGTAAAAGTTTAATCATAAAAGAAATTAACAATTTTACAATCGTTTCAAGTTAGAGTTGAACTTTATTTACAATATTAAATTTGTAACATTTTTTCCTACACATATTAAAAAAAATTCGAAATAATGCTCAAGGTAAATATATGCATTGATAACTAATAAGAGAAACAAAACACAATTTTTTTTATTAGATTGACTGATTGTTATTTTTTTAGTAAAATATGTGACGACACAATAATAAAAAAAGTACAAAATCGTGAAATTATGGAAGAATAACCATTATCAATATTTACTTATTTAATTTTGTTTATACTAATATGAATAGTTCCACAAAATTATGGAAGAATAACCGTTATCAATAATAATGGAGGACCGTGTCAAATAATTAATATTTATTCTATTGTAATTGGTAACTTATGGCATATGAATAGTTCCACAAAATATGGGGAAATGGTATCGGTATTTACTTATTTAACTTGTTTACACCGAAATTCACGATTTCTACTTGTTATATACTTCAATTATTTTATCAAAATATTAAGATTTCACGATTTTATTCTTAGAAAAAATGTGTTGGGTTGTACCAAAAAAAAACAATTTACTACTTCAAAAAAGTTAAAAATATACATAACAATATCAATATTTTAGAAAATATATAAATTTTTCTCTAATTCTAAATTATATCTCTCTATTTGATTTAAATATTAATTTTAAAAGATTTTTTTTTTCTTTCAGTAATGATACTATATAATATTCAATTTGAAGATATTTATGGAGGAATAACCGTTATCAATAATAATGGAGGACCAATGAGTGTCAAATAATTGATATTTATTGTATTCTAATTGGTAACTTATGGCACATGAATAATTCCACAAAATATGAGGAAAAGGTATTTAGAAAAGTGAATAGGGAAACTGTACACGTCAACTTTTTAGCTGAGGTGGCAAATATTCACATACGTGGAGGAAATAAGATGAGGTGACAGCGGAGTTTGTTTTAAATATATATAATACATTCTAGTTTGCTTCCCCGTTTGACAAGTGTCACACATTCGTTCTTTTCAGAATTTTAGCTTAGAAAGACCTACTACTAGATGATTTGAAACTATCTTATTTAGCAAATCAAAGTGAACATGAGATAAACGTTGATGCCATAACCAAGAGTCTCCACTCTTAGACATGAGTCATTTAATTCTTATTGATGAAACATCATCCAAGTCTAACATATAAATATTTTCAACACTTATTCCCTTAAACACCTTTTGCTTTTCTGTATCATATTCAATTATATAATCAAGGGAATCAATTATAATATATTAAAATAGACTTCCAAACCCATTCATTTGACACCTAATCAAATTTTATGCCACATAACTTTATTTGTGTCAGCTCACTTATTTGTTTACTTGTCATAACTAGAATATCTTTTCTTTCTATTATTCATATAGTACACAATTTCATTTCATTTCATCAACAAAAAAATTTAACAATAAACAAACATTGATAATAGCTCAAAAAGCAATAAAAGTTTCTCTATTATCTATTTATCATTTATTAAATGTGAAATTATTCCATAACCATTTCAAATGTAAGTCCAAATATCTATCCTTTTTTTCTTGGTTGAACCAAGATTTAAGAAAACACCATACCACAACCTCGAGACATGAACCATTGTTTACGCTAACTTCCTCTCCAATTTGAGTATAAAAATATTGCTTTTGTGGTGTTTGATGAAATGCAACTGTTGTTTATATTCACTTGAGTAACTTAGTATATTGTTCTCTTTCATTTACAATATCACTAATAAAAAAAATCTAATTTATTTAATTTATGTCGATGCCAATTATTGATGTTTCATTCAACAAATCGTACATTTTGCCTCATTTCAGTCACTTCTTATTAGGTCATTTGCTCTTCCTTTTTTAAACCATAAGATTTTGATAGTTCCTACTTTTCATCATTCAAAGTAGATTCATTGTTACAATGCATATTTTTGTAGTAGCGCAATAAATCAATTGAACAATGGTTGGACTTTACACAATTCTTGGAAAATTAAAGCTCCCACAGTAATTAAGGAACAATAATAACAACACATTTGTCTACAACATAATTTGAAAACTCTTATCCATGTTTTTAACTTTACGTTCTCCAAATCAAATTTCAATATTTCCTTTTGCGTTATAACTATATCATGAGTGACATTATGTTTGTTTCTTTTGACTCATATAACTCAACAAAAAAGACCCGACACAAGAGGCATGTGAGCTGGAGATGAACAAATGGGGGCTACAAATTTGGTTTTAACCAAATATTTTAGATTTGTCACAAATTTGTAAATTGTTATTCCATTCTGACAATTCAAGCTTACGAGAGAAAAATTATTTCCTCCATCTCATTTTAAATGTCTCATTTGCCATTTTTTTTTGTCTTAAATTATTTGTCACTTTACCATACCAATACAACATTAATTACTTTTTTCACTAATACTCTTATTTATTATATTTCAACACATCAAATTTTTCTGCTAAGTGCAATTAATAAAAACATTTGAGTAAATGAAATATTTTATCATTAATATCAAATCAATTAATCATTTTTCAATGAATTGTACACACCTCAAATGAGATATTTAAAATGAGACGGAGGAAATACTTATCTTGAAGAGTGATGTTGTTTTTCACACTAACTAGAATATAACCTACGCGTTGCGCGGGATATATAGTCTTTAACATATTAGTAGTATTGTGAATAAGATTTTAAAAATTCAAAAATAATATAATTTATTCATTTTGTTTGTAGAGTATTTTTTCAAGTGAGTTGACAAACACACATTTGAAAATATGTAAAATATTTTGTATAACGTAATTGTAACTAATTCATATATTTAGTATTAAAAATCCATAGTGTAGATCATCCAACAAACAAAATTCATAAATTATATTTAGTGTTAAAAATCTTAAAAGTATTTTAATAAATATTAATATATGTAATTATCTACCGCAAAATCAGATTAGTCATGCTCGTTTTTTGTGTTGTCAAATCTAAATTTATAGTCAAAATATTGTTTGAAAAATATAAAAATGATTATGTCATTTGGTATTCATTTCATTCTAATCTTGTCAAAGAAATCACAAATCTAAATTCCAATATTTTGAGTATGAGACTTCTATACAACATGACTTGAGAATTTTCACAAACAACTCGTATGTACGGTTGAGTAGAAGTAAAACAGATGTAGAAACTTCAAATTCGTAGTGTTTTTAAAAAATTTGACAACAAAAAACATCTCCAGAAAAGAACAACAAATAATTTTTTAATCTAAATATTAAACATTATTCTTTTATCTATAAATGGTAAATAGTTTTCTCCCGAAGACACAACAATAACACTCATATAAAGCTAAATATGAACAATCTTCTTTGTCTTTTGAGGAGCCAATATATTTTCATGTTGTAGATGTGATCAAATATGTCTGCAAAAACAATACTCTAACTAACAACAATCAAGGTTTTGAGAAAACTGACCAAATAGGTATAATATGTTACAAAATACCACTTACTCAAAAGCTATATGTGCAAAAAAATAAAAATTCAACTATATCTACTTCTTTGAAATAATTGAGTTGCAAGACACTAATCATAGAGATTGGTTGAAGAAGTAGAATAGTATACGTCAAAAAAAAAAATTATATATTGATTGTACTTTAATTTGTAACTCATAACACATTAATAGTTATACATAGTTTGTAACTCATGACAACAAAAAACATCTCCGTAAAAAAACAACAAATAATTTTTTAATCTAAATATTAAACATTATTTTTTTATCTATAAATGGTAAATAGTTTTCTCCCGATGACACAATAATAACACTCATATAAAGCTGAATATGAACAATCTTCTTTGTCTTTTGAGGAGCCAATATGTTTTCATGTCGTAGATGTGATCAAATATGTCTGCAAAAACAATACTCTAACTAACAACAATCAAGGTTTTGAGAAAACTGAGCAAATAGGTATAATATGTTACAAAATACCACTTACTCAAAAGCTATTTGTGCAAAAAAAAAAATTCAACTATATCTACTTCTTTGAAAATAATTGAGTTGCAAGACACTAATCATAGAGATTGATTGAAGAAGTAGAATAGTATACGTCAAAAAAAAATTATATATTAATTGTACTTTAATTTGTAACTCATGACACATTAATAGTTATACATAATATTAGATGCAAAATAATAATATTAATAATAATAATAATAATAATAATAATAGTAAAATGTGTGTTAAAGCAAATTGGAAGTTGAATAATAAGGAGAATTGAAGAGGAAAAATCTTTTAGATGTGCCACATGGGATTTTTTGTCGATGACAATATTTGAATGAAATGACACAATATTAGATGATGTTTATGTGGGAGTCTATTTTAATATATATAATAGATACTATGAAAACAAAGTTTCTATCAGGTTCCAGAATTATTCTATTCTAAATGCACATATTTTTGTAATCGAATTTAATTAATGTCTTTTTTAAGCTGCACTTATGTTATACATTTGTTTTAGTTCAAACTTTTTCCTTTAAGATAGCCTACTATCGTAGAAAGAAAAGTAATTACTACTATCAATTCAAATCATTCAACGATTTTTTAATTTCTTTAGTTGCCTTGTGAATTTTATATATGTTAATGTAGCTTTTAATATTTTTACAAGTTATTCTTTTGTGACGTGACTAACACCTTACTGTCCATTTCCTTCCCTATAATTCATACATCTAATTAACTACTACTATTTTGAGATGATATTTACAAATAAAACTGTGTAAAATAAAATTGTAATTACAACTATTGTGTTTGATTTGATATCTAAGTCATTGCATTTATACTACTAAGATACAAAGTTTGTTTAATAATAATGTTATTTCATAAAGTAAAATGAAAAATGAGACTTATAAATGATTAATTCTAAAGGAGACATGTTCTCGTTTCTTTGCGTGTATCTCAATAAACTTGGACTTGTCTCCTATCATTGAAGGTTCGAACACGAGAAGGAGGGTTGAATTGTGTTTGCACAAAGTTGATAACTTTTTGATAATTTATAAATAATTAAAAATTAGTTTGGTTTTGGTGACATACTTGGAGTAGAAGCAATCGAATTTAGAGGCAGCAAGCAATGAAAGCATAAATAATTTGACGCGTAGAATTATCCTGGTTCACCACTAACTTTGCTACATCCAGTCCCCTCATTCAGAAGGCTTTAATCCACTAACTCAAAAACCTTGAATTACAAAGCACCTGACCCTCCAAGCCAGTCTTCCCAAATAGCCTGACAACCCCAGACTTTTCAGGAACTAACCACTTTGACCCTACAAGCCAAGTCTTCTCCTAACAACCTGACAACCCCAGATTGAAGAAGGAACTAAACCACTATCGGGTTGGATACAACAGATTGAAACTTGAGTAGTTGCTTCTAACAAAGCAGATAATAATAATGACTCTCACACTTTAAGAAAAGAACACTCAGAAAATATTTCTAACCTGAACAAGTGTTTCTCTCTTTGAACTCTAAGATGAATTGAGAACTTTGAGCTTGAGTTACTCTTTTATGCTTTTCGATGCTTTATTCCTTCAGCCTTGAGTGTCTATTTATAGTGAAAATTTGGGCTTCAATTTAGTCCTTATTTAATTATGAATTGTATCTTATTTAGATTGAGTTTGTAAATTCTTCAAATTGATTCAGTTCCTATTTTGTGTAGATTGACTTTGTAAATTCTTCAAATCAAATATTCTTCAAATCTTCATTAAATGTTGATCAAATATTCTTCAAATCTTCATTAAAATGTTGATCAAATATTCTTCAAATCTTCATTTCAAATCTTCAATTAAATGTTGATCAAATATTCTTCAAATCTTGACCATATTTTCTTTTCAACTTGGTCAAAGATTTTCTCCAATTATAAATTTGAATCAAATCTTATTTTAGATTTTCATCAATTATAATTTTGAATCAAATCTTATTTAAGATTTTCTTCAATTATAAATTTGAATCAAATCTTATTTTAGATTTTCTTCAGAAACATGAATCTTCTTTCATACTCTTTGAAGTCAAATATATTGTTGTCATAAAATACTTTTGTTAACATCAAAACTATAAATGTAAAACCAACTTGGTTCCAACAATCATATGCATTGAACAACCACTATCAAAGAATAACTTCCTATTTGTTTCTTGTAAGCATAGCTTATCTTCATCATGACTATGAGTCACGAGACATAGGTTCGAGATTACATTAACATACGAGCTACTTGAAGATGACTTTTTATCATCATCATCCCAAGCAATGTATGCTATGTGACCTTTGCCACTCGATTTTTTCTTGCTTGGAGGTCTACTATTCTTTACTTCAAGATTGGGGAAATCATTCTTCATGTGTCCTATTTGGTAACACTCAAAACAAGTAATCGTGTTTCCTTCCTTTTTATGTGATCTTCATAATTTCGCTAGGTTTTTGTCACTATGTTGAGTCACCTTTCATTTTAGTTACTTACTGTATCTTTTCACAAAGAGCTCCATTTCCTCATTACTTGAGGCATCGAATTTGCTTTTGTTAATTTTCTATTGCTCCTCCACTTGAGCCTTAGACAAAGAGGCTTATAGGGCAACACTCTTTTCATATTTCTCATTTTCCTTCTCCTGATACTTATGATTCTGTTTTAATTTATCTTCATGCTTTGCAAGACTTATAAGCTCTTGCTCATGCTCTTCTAACTTTTCTAAAAGAGAAGCAATTGATAAAGTGTTGAGATTTTGTGATTCTATGATAGTAGTAACCTTTAGTTGCCATTCCCTAGTTAAATATCTCAACGATTTATTACTAACATCTTTGTTTGGAATTGTTTTACCAAGATCATTTAGTTTGTTCACAATATGAGTGAACCTCTTTTTCATGTCGGCAATGGTTTCCCCTTGCCTCATACAAAAAGTTCATACTATTGGTCCAAGGTATCGATTCGCGCTTGTTTCATAGGTTTCTTCACATTCGTCTCCTCATAGGTTTCTTGCAAGGTAGCCCACATCCCCTTTGCAGTTTTGCAAATGAAGACATGATAATATTCGTCAACTCCTAAAGAAAAGATTAGAATGTTGCGTTCCTTCCAATCACACTGCACTTTCTTATTTTTGAGTTCTAGTCATTGATCTTCAGGTTTGTCTATATTAACACCGTCAACAACCATAGTAGGTGTAAAAGGCCCGTTTTTTATGGATTTCCATACTTCCATATCATAAGCTATGATATAGACCTGCATGCAATCTTTCCAACAGGCATAGTGTTCGCCTTGGAAATCAGGTGATATATTATAGACCCCTTTAGGTTATGGATTTCTTTTGTGCCACTTGTTAGCCAATATGGCCCCGTATCTAGAGGGGGGATGAATAGATACAACGTATTTCAATGCATAACAAAAGCCTTTTTAATATTTTTCGACAAATGAATAGTCCAAAGATTGCACTCAGGAACCTTTTGTGATTAATGTGAACATATATTGAATTAAGAGATAATCAAACAGTCAATGGTCAAATTGATATTGACAATCAATTTTCTATTGCTTGTTTGAATTGTCAACACCCAAACTAAATTTAGCAAATCCTAAGTAAAACTCAATTACCAAGTGAAGAACAAAGAATTAAATTGAACGGAGATAAAATATCAAATTACTTAATTCTATAATTTGTTAATGATTTCAAAGATTTGGGATTTTGTGATGTACTTTTGAAAACAATTTGAGTTTTAGAAAATTCTTTCGCCAAGAATTTTAGGTTTCTTGAACAAAAACTTACAGAAAAATTGAATTAAGTAATCTTTTAGTAAGAGATAAGGTAAGGTAATCTAATCCATAATCTATCATGGTTCGATCACGTTTTTCCTCGCTTTGTGATCTACGTTCATTCCTCCTATCAAATAGGAGATTTTCTTCCAATTATAAGAAATGTGAATTTTTATGTTTATAACCAAGAACTCCTTTGAGACAAATGTACAAATTACTTTGCTACAATGTCTTCACTCCTTGTGAATCTAAGCGTTCTTCAATTCTCGAAACCCACTTCAAGAATCACCATGAATTCTGAGTGATACAACTGCAAATCCAACCTCTAGGAAGCCTTCAACCTTGAATCTTCACCTATTGTTGATTCAACTCCATCACTCTTAGCAATTCAACAAGAAACCTAAAAGCCCCAATTATTCCTAAATGTGGTGAAAAGAAATTCCTTCATTTCCTTTTACTATTGAATTATATTTGATTACTAAATTGAACAAAAAGTTTTCAAATTGATTGAAATAATATTTAAAATTAACAACAGTAATAAAATTGATCCTTTATAAAGAGAAAGATGTCAGGGATGAGTTTCACTCGAATCCAACCTTGGTGTCTAATTTGATCCTAGTTACTAAATTCCTTTATTGAATTATTATATAATTCTCTTTATTATTCTTGCCCTAATGTCTTAGTAACAGAACCTTTAATTCCAAAGTAATCCCTAATTCCTTAGTGGATTTAAGATTAGAATTAAGCCTTACCGTACAGGAATTCTCTTGTTTAAACTATTGCCTTTGCAACTAATTTAATTGGTTTCATGACCTGCATCTATCCCTAGACTACAAATTCATGAATTTCTCATCTCAAGTATTCGTAAAGTCCACTTCCGTTTCAAACTACGAATCGTAGAACATTTTAATGTTGATCAAGCAATAAAAAGCATTAAGCACAGAGATGAGAAAAATAATTCAATAAACTCATTCATATAACTATAAATCAAATCAGAAAAATAAGGGTTTCATCTTGTTACACTCATCCCTAACAAATAGGGTTTATTTACTCATGACAGAGATACAAAAGATAGGGATAAAAGAAGAATTAGAAGAACGATTCATGAATGATTCTTGATAAAACTGCTCCAATGATGTTAGAACGGCCGCCTTTGAGTTTCTCTGCTAGGGCACAAGTCTTCCAACTTCCCAATAGTCAAAAAGATACCTAAAAAGTGATAAAAACACGTTTTTATATGTTCTTTTGCGCGTCACGCGCTTCAGGCGTGAAATGATAGTAACATCAACGCGAAAAGCGCTTCGGGCGCGCTTCAAGCGTACAACATCTTCTGCCTGGCGTTTAGTGCATGTTTCTCCTATTTTGAGTTCGAATTTGGTTTTGATGTCTGCATGCAAGTTGTAGCTATGGATCTTATCTTTCCTTTGCACTTAGTTTGACTCAAATTGGATATCTACAACTCCAGATATGGCTGAAATACTCCACATAGGTCATGTTGATTTCTCACCAAAATTCAGCACTGCACTAAAACAAAGAAACAATGCAAAACTACGAAAAATATCTACTTAATCAATGAAATAAGAACATAAATATTTCATTAAATCAAAGAACTAAAATCAACAAAATATATCAAATAACTCCTTAAATTAACTAATGAATAAAAGATAAATAAGAGTAAAAACAATGAAAACTATGCATATGTAAATAGTCCTCACAACCACAATTAATTTCAGATTTGGTATAGTTAAAATCAAACTTAAACTAAATTTCTCAAATAAAATAAAAACTCAATTTTCAAATTCTTAGCTACTACAAAACATTCATCATGCTCCATAGTTGCTCACAAAAAAAAAAAAAAACAACACAATTTGTTCAACTCTCTCTTCACACAATTTCACCAAAATTTCTCTCAAGTGTTTAGAAAAGGTTTTGAATTTATCACTCCAATCCTAGAACATGCATCACGCTACCATAAGCTTGAAAAAAATTCTAGTTAGCAAACACAATGCAACAAACACATACACTTTTGGAGGACTTTCGGGGTGTAATGAGGCTTAGGTAAAGGTATGATATTTTGGGATAGTAGGGTTTACTACTTGGCGTTAGGTACACATTTTCAAATTATTCTACCATTTTTTTTTCTTCACATTTTCAATGTGGAGATTCTCAAACATTGACAAAAGAACCAAGATGTTATTTATCAAAGTATACAAACTGATTTTTTTTTCTTCTTCTTTTTTTCTTTTTGTTTTGATTTTTGATTTTATTTTTATTTTATTTTTTGAGAACCACCACCCCAAACTTAAAAGGTTGCTATCCCATGAGCAACCCCAAACTTAGAACTTTACCAAGCCGAGATTTTTTTTTCTACCTAACTCCAAGTAAGGTGATTTAATTAAAGTCAGGTCTTTAGCTTGTAATGTGACTAGTAACTGAAATAAAAGGGCAAGACTCAAAGGGGCTAGCAAAGGATAAAATTTGCATAGGGTAGTTAGAAAGGCTCAAACGACCAAACAAAATTGTTTCAGTGTATGCATAAATTACGAGTGATGCAAGTCAGAATTAGTGCAAGTTCTAAAGGGATAACACATGTCTAGATAATCACACAACAAAGAATTAAAGTGTTTAGGCCCAAAAGCTCACAACTAGGATAATAAGAGAGAGAATTAACTGTCAAAATAATGCCAGACATGTCACCGAAAAGTTTAAATATTTGTTTTTGTTTTTTGAAAAATTGATGGCAAGTTTGACTTCTACAACCAAAAAGTAATCAACAATGTATGCATTAGTGAAACTTGTCGAATTGAGCAATGGCATGAGCCAAGAAATAGAATTTAATTTTCAAAATCCTAAACAAAAGCTTAAGATCCACTTCAAGTTGTTAAAAATTCTTCATCATAGTACACATTAACACACAATCAAAAAGAAAATAAGAATGCAAAAATAAAAGTTACCTCTGCCTATGGGTTGCCTCCCATGAAGCGCTTCTTTATGGTCATTAGCTTGACGCCTCAACCATTGTCAAGGTGGCATATATGACAGGAAGAACATATCATCCTTCTTCTTCTTTTTGTTTGGTAGAAATTCCATGAACTTGAGAAATAAATGATGTTGCTTCCATGTCCTTTTCAATTGGACATTTATGAATAAGGCATAGATTGAATCTCGAACTTCATCAATCTCTTCTTTTTTCTTTTCCTCGTTCATCTTTTCCTCTTGCTTGTCTTCTTCTACCACAACAATGAAACCAGCTTCAATCTTCAACTTCTCCTCCATCTTCTCAAACATAACCACTTGCTCAAATAACCTCTCACATTGACTTTCAAATCTTTCAATTGAAACCATGTTATTCTTCATGAATTCAACCAAAACATCCATAATGTGAAAGTCTTTGTCATATGATTCTTTTGATAGAATTTTAGGAGGTAGAATTTTTTCCCAATTGATATTTTTAATATAACACTCGTCGTTTTTTTGCGTCTTCGACCAAAAAATCTTCATATTCTATTAGTTCGACAAAGTCATCAAAACAAGTTCCATTCCTATGTCGTTCTCCGCAAAAGTAACACCTAAGAGGTCTCATCTGAGGGATCCGAGGGTGATGTTTTAAAAATGTATCTCTCAAGATTTGTCCCTCAATCATGCGACATATACCAGATATAAGACAAGTATCACACACTTCATATAATTGTAGTAGAATATCATCATTATAATCTTCCATGCTCTACAGTGAATAGTTATCTCAAACAAAGAAGAGACAAACCACTAGCACATGACATTAGCAAGCTCAACACATAAAAATAGAAAATAAAAGAAAAACATTTTTCTTTTTTCATAATTAAAAATAAAATAAAAGCAAAAATTTTATTGCAGAGCAAAAATTTTCAATTAAGTAAATAAATTAAATTCAATAGTGATATGGCAATCCCTGGCAACGGTGCCAAAAACTCGATAGCGTTTCAGCAAGTGCACTGAATTGATGCAAGTAATAATAAAACGGTAGTACTGAGTGTCGAACTCAAGGATTGCATTTTATTATTGAATTATATTTGATTACTAAACTGAACAAAAAGTTTCCGAATTGATTGAAATAATATTTAAAATTAACAACAGTAATAAAATTGATCCTTTATAAAGAGAAAGATGTCAGGGATGAGTTTCACTCGAATCCAACCTAGGTGTCTAATTTGATCGTAGTTACTAAATTCCTTTATTGAATTATTACAGAATTCTCTTTATTATTCTTGTCCTATCTTAGTGACATAACCTTTAATTCCAAAGTAACCCCTAATTCCTTAGTGGATTTAAGATTAGAATTAAGCATTACCGTACAGGAATTCTCTTGTTTAAATTATTACCTTTGCAACTAATTTAATTGGTTTCATGACCTGCATCTATCCCTAGACTACAAATTCATGAATTTCTCATCTCAAGCATTCGTAAAGTCCACTTCCGTTTCAAAATATGAATCGTAGAACATTTTAATGTTGATCAAGCAATAAAAAACATTAAGCACAGAGATGAGAAAAATAATTCAATAAACTCATTCATATAACTAGAAATCAAATCAGAAAAATAAGGGTTTCACCTTGTTACACTTATTAACAAATAGGGTTTAGTTACTCATGACAGAGATACAAAAGATAGCGATTAAAGAAGAATTACAAGAATGATTCATGAATGATTCTTGATAAAACTGCTCCAATGATGTTAGATACGGTTGTCTTTGAGTTTCTCTGCTAGGGCACAAGTCTCCCAACTTCCCAAAAGTCAAAAAGATACCTAAAAAGTGATAAAAATGCATTTTTATATGTTCTACTGTGCGTCATGCGCTTCAGGCGCGCTTCCGGCGTGAAATGATAGTAGTATCAGCACGAAATGTGCTTCGGGCGCGCTACAGGCGTACAAGATCTTCTGCCTGGAGTTTAGTGCATGTTTCTCTTATTTTGAGTTCGAATTTGGTTTTGATGTATTCATCAAAGTTGTAGCTATGGATCATAGCTTTCATTTGCACTGTGCTTGACTCAAATTGGACATCTACAACTCCTGATATGGCTGAAATACTCCACATAGGTCATGTTGATTTCTCACCAAAATTCAGCACTGCACTAAAACAAAGAAACAACGCAAAATTATGAAAAATATCTACTTAATTAATCAAGGAAATAAGAACATAAATATTTTATTATATCTAAGAACTAAAATCAACAAAATTATCAAATAACTCCTTAAATTAACTAATGAATAAAAGATAAATAAGACTAAAAACAATGAAAACTATGCATATGATGAATAGTCATCATGTTGGTATTTTGTTAAGATTGTTTTCGCAAGTCCTTTGTCAATAGTATTGGATCGGTTCTTGAACTTTCAAAAGTAGGAATATGACTAAGTCCAATTCAGTATTTTTTCCTTTGTCAAAATCTGAATCATATTTTTGCAAATAATAAATGTATCTTCTTCTAAGTGTTTCTTCTTGTAAACAATTATTGATCGTATCTTCTTGTAAACAATTCACATCTAATTATAAATAAATCTTGATCAAATCTTCCTGTAAATTATTTATATCTTCTTGTGAAAAATCTTGATCATTTCTTCTTATAAATAATTCATATCTTCTTGTAGAAAAATCTTGATCAAATCTTCTTGTAAATGATTCATATCTTCTTCTGATAAATCTTGATCAAATCTTCTTGTAAATAATTCATATCTTATTGTTGATAAGATGTTAATCATATCTTCTTCAAATCTTGACCATATCTTCTTTTCGACTTGGTCAAAGATTTTCTTCAATTATAAATCTGGATCAAATCTTATTTTACATTGTCTTCAAAAGCAAGAATCTTCTCTCATACTCTAAGAAGTCAAATATATTGTTGACACCTAATTTTGTCTCCTTTTTATTTATTTATTTATTTTTTTCTTTTTATTAAAAAAAAAGGGAAATAATAATAATAAATGTATAGAAATATAAAAATAAAAATAAATAATTAGGGCTTTAAACTTTAAACAATCACATTGTTCCCAGTTTTTTGCCTCTAATTCCTGTTTAGACTCTTTTCTAAAAAATAAAAAAAAATAAAAAATATATATATAAAATATATAAAAAAATAATAAAATAAATAAATAAAGATACATAATTGAATGAAAGAAACTAAAAAGAAATGGATTGATGGTCATAAAAATCGGTATAATGAGGATCAATTGAATGGATTGATGGTCAAAAAATCGGTATAATGATAATCAATTGAAAGAAAAGAAACCACAAAGAAAGAGATTAATAGTAATAAAATGGTCATCAATTGGCAATTATTCCCTTATCTTTTGTAACCTACACCCGAAATGCCTATAAATAATCGATAGTAAGAGTGGAAGAGGAGGATTTTGGAGAGCACAAAAAAGAAAGAAGAGAGAATAATAGGCGAAAGTCCAGCAAGAAACCACTTTAGGAGTAAGGTATCACTTCTCTAAATTTCTTCTTATTAGTCTTTGTATTGCATCCCTTTAAAAAATGTTCTTTTTTTCTTTCTCTTTTTCTATTTATACAAAAAATAAACTCATGTGTTAAGCTTTCATTTTTCTAAGGTTGTCTATTCTTAAAATTGTTTTCTTTGCAACACAAAATGCTAGAAAAATATAACTAATTGATGCTTATAAACCAATTACCAAGAAAACGAATTTTACCACATCGTAATATTGAATGTATAGCTCATATCACGTATTTATCAAAATAACAAAAAGATCTTAACAACAAATAAATAGTTTTTCCTTTAGGATTAGAATTAATAGTCGCTGCCGCCGGATGAAATTCATCCTCGCTCGCCGCGCCACATCTCACCTCTTTTTTTTGTTATTATTATATTTTCGTTACGTTGTTTATTTGACAAAAATTAATGTTTCTTTAAAACAAAAATAAAAAGATACAATCCGTGAACAAACATCTCACCTTTTTTTTCGTTATTATTATTATTATTATTATTATTATTATTATCACTATTACCATTATTACTATTATTATTATTATCACTATTATGTTGTTAATTTATTTTGATATGTATATATATAAAGTAAAATTAATAATAAAATCAATCAACACATAAATATTTTCTATCAAAGAACTACGTGTGTTTTGATTTCTCCATTGCACCTGGGGATACGTAGGAGCAAGGTTTTTCCCTTGTCAAACCAAATTAATAAAAAATATTTTTCCTTCTTTTATTAATGTAAATAATTTTTTTTAGTATTCTTTTTGGGGTAAAAATAAATGAATTAATAAATAAATAGTTTGTATACAATTAATTATAGGGTAACCGTTTTAACGGACGTTGTAGGGTGGTAATACTTTCCCTACTCGTAATCGACTCCCGAATCCGAATTTTTGGTTCAAAAATCATTATTTTAGGTTTTATCCAAATTTTTCTTTGAATAAAATAAAATTGGTGGCGACACCTTTTTCGCGGACAAACCGGACGCGACAGCTGGCGACTCTGCTGGGGACGTTTGAGAATCAAGCCCAATATAATTAATTGTATATAATTATTTCTTATTTATTGTTTTATTTGTTTTGTTATATTGTGAATATAATTATATCTGTCTTGTTAATTTATTTTCATTGTGATTTTTATATTTTAATTTATTTATTTTTCTATACACTACTCGAACACGATTCACACACTTATGAGTGGGCTCTATACCCAGGCTGAGTGCAACCTAAGATAAGTTAGAGACTGTGTAATGATAATCTTCTGGATGTACATCCTGTTTGGTTGTTATGAAAGCCTCACCTAGAGTTTACCTTTTCTATAATATTGTCATTTTAATAGTTTACCTATTAATTGGTTTAATATTTTAGAATTGAGTTGTGTGCTCTAGGAACCAATTTATAACTATAGAGCTACCCATGGTAAAAGTTCACATAAAAAAAAACATAAGAAGAAAAGAATCATGTAAATCTCGTGTACATACGAAAAACCTACTTTATGTCATGTTCACTTTTACCTTCTAGGATACCCAAGTTTTTTTTTTTTTTGCATCATATTCTTCATCATGGTCACTTTTGAAAAAAATATCATTATCATATCATAAAAATTAAGGTTTGTTGTGAATAACTTTAACCACAGGAAACATGGGATCAAATGGTGACCCAAACATTACTCCATTAAGAAAGACCTTGCCATTGAGAGTTCTCAAACCAGATGTAAGCAACCTTAAGAATCTCGCTCGGAAGTTGAAAAAGGTACAACGTGTAATCTTTATGTGGAAATTTGGCAAAATTCTGGATTTACTTGAAGTTAATGTGCAAGTTGATGCCCTTACAGCGTTGGCCCAATTTTATGACCCTCCTTTCAGGTGTTTCACCTTTAAGGACTTTCAGTTGGCCCCAACGTTGGAAGAGTTCGAATGAATAATGGGATATCCGATGAAGGGGAGCAAACCTTACCAGTACATGGAACACTACCCTTCACTGAAAACAATTGCTGAAACACTTGATATCCCTATAAAGGAAATAGGAGACAATAGAACCAACAAAGACAATTTGATCGGATTTCCATTAAAATATATTGAAGAGAAAGCAATAAACTTAGTGAGAGATGGAAAATGGGACACTTTCATGGATGTGCTCGCCTTAATTATATATGGGATTGTTTAATTTCCAAGTGTTAAGGACTTTGTGGATTTTACGGCGGTAGACGTTTTTTTGGCCTACAAGCATAGAGGGGAGAACCCAGTACCGGCGGTTTTGGCTGACATTTACTGCACACTCGACTTCTGTCATGAGAAAGAAGGGGGCATAATCCATTGTTGCTCGCCAATACTATATCTATGGTTTGTCAAACATATTTTCCAAGACACACATCAGTTAAGAACTAAGAGCAAAAAGGAATGGGCCAACATTCTAGCAAATCTCAATGAAAGAACTGTCCAGTGGTATTCCCGGAGTCAAGATATAAATGAAGTGATTTGTAGATGCGGGGTCTTTGTTGATGTTCCCCTCATGGGAACTAAAGGGTGTATAAATTATAGTCCCTATGTTGCATTGAGACAACTGGGTTATCCTATGACGAAGCCTCCGATGATGGTGTAACAAAATCTTTTGTCATTCGTGGACGAGACGTTTATGATTCTAGCCTGCTGAGAAGAATACGTAAGTCTTGGGGAGATGTCATTAGAAGAGGTCAAGAATTAGAGCCTAGAAGTTGTGGTATAGGAGAGGAATATCATAATTGGGTGAAAAAGAGGGCATTAGAGATCAAGTTGCCTTTTCATTGCAACACGGTTGCTCCCGAAGTAGTAACAACATAATCCTTTTTCAGTACTGAAGATTTAGAGGCTGACTCTAAAAAGACAAGAAATTGAGAAATTACAACAAGAATTGGAGAGGGCTCACCAGGCTTATAGAGATATGGAGTATAAGAATAATCAACAATCCCTTATCCTTGAGAAAGTACAGAAAAGAGCAAGAGAGGAAGAAGAAAGCAAGAATAGAACGTGGATCTGTTTGCGGGGTGCGAATGAAGAGTTGAGACTCAGACGTCAAGAAAGGGATGATTCAGTGATTGAAGGTCTCAGGCTTAAGGAGTTGCTAAAAAAATATGGGGAAAAACATGAAGTCATCCGTCGACAAGAAGCAAATCTAAAGCAACAAATAGAGAGGGTAAAAGCGGAATGTGAAAGCAAGATAATGGTAGAAAGGCAATGTCAAGAAGAGATCGTTGAGGCATACCGAGTTGAAGTTGCAAGAAAAGAAGACGAGATGCATACACAAAAAGACACTATCGAGAGACTTGTTCAAGAAGGAATGTTTTGGATGGACCGTTTCTCCAAACTAGTTTATTTAACCAATTCGGCTATCGGAGATATTCCACCGTTATTAAGAGATGCAGACGGAATGGTTAATCCTCTCTCTACCCCTCAAGAGATCTCCATTTTTATTGAGCATTGTAAAAGTTTAATTGAGCAAATGAAAAAAATGATTGCTTATTAAATTTTCAAATTTCGTGTTTATCTTACTACTTTTGTTTTGTTAAGTTTTGTTTGTTCTCTCATTTTTGGTAAAACTTGTATTTTGTTTTTTCTCAATGAATTAAATTTGGCTCCACTTTTGATCTCATGGTTCTCTCTTTATTATTGGTTAAGATATTCACAAACAAGCAATAAATAGGTCTTTAACATTCATGCATCATTACATTTTCATACATCACATTGCATACTCATGCCATATTCTTTCACAGAAAAAATAACACAACAAATAAAAAAACTGGTGCTACGACACTGTTATCGGACACGATCCCAGTCAAAAATCATGGATGAGCTAGAGCAAATAGAAATAAGAGAAGACCTGAACCAACTCAAGGGGCAAATGACCAAGATCTTGGAGATTCTACAAGCATTTGGAAATAGAAATGATGGGAATCCTTTGGTAGATGAAGGGATGCCCCAAAACACTCTTGTTCACCCAACGGGCGTCGCTCCACACCTTCACACTAATTATCAAGAAGGGAAGGCACAACAATTTCCACCTTATGGTCTGCCACCAGGTTATACCCCACCCATAGACACTCATCCCCCCAACAACAATGCGCTGGTCGTGGCTACAAATCTGCAACATAATACTGGCGAGTTCCCTCAAGTGCAACCTTCACCCCTTACTTTGGGATTTCCTAGCTCTTCGTCGCAAGGAAAAGCTACCGAAGCTACGCCAGTGATGTTTAACATACCTTATGAACCTCGACCACTCGAGAGCAATCAATCCCAAGAAAAATGGCAAGCCTTAGAAGAGCGCTTAAGAGTCATCGAAGGGGGAAATAATTATGGATTTGATGCTTCAGACCTATGCCTCATTTCTGATGTTATAATACCTCCGAAATTCAAGTTGCCTGAATTCGACAAATACAAGGGAACTACATGCCCCAAGAACCATCTTATTATGTATTTTCGAAAAATGGGTTTTTGCGCCCATGACGAAAAACTGCTAATCCACTTCTTTCAAGACAATTTGACAGGAGCTTCCCTGAGTTGGTATATGCACCTTGAGCGAGCTCATATCGGCTCTTGGAAAGATTTGGTGGATGCCTTTTTGAAACAATACAAATATAATCTTGACATGGCTCCTCACAGAATGCAGTTGCAAAATATGACAAAACGAGACAATGAAACATTCAAGGAATATGTCCAACGATGGAGAGAGCTAGCTTCCCAGGTTGAACCCCCCCCCCTATCAGAAAAAGAAATGGTAACCATGTTCATAAACACTCTTCAACCTCCATTTTATGACAAAATGATAGGAAGCGTCTCGTCAAATTTTTCAGATCTCGTCATCATAGGTGAAAGAGTAGAAATGTGATTGAAAAGCGAAAAGATTACTTCTGGCTATCCCGGATTGAATAACACAAAGAAGTCGTCTGTAGGTGCGAATAAGAAAAAGGAGGGAGAAAGCCATTTTGTGGCGTCAAACCCAACTAATCCTTCTTTCGTGCATCGCCCCTACGCCGCTACAACCTCACAAACCTCAAGTACCATAAGTCAAAACTTACAAGGGAATCAAGATTCCTGTGAAAGTCGGGGAAGAAACTATTGTGGGAGGAAGTTCGTACATTTCGACCCAATCCCT
This sequence comes from Cicer chorassanicum, assembly GCA_037974735.1. Lineage (NCBI taxonomy): Eukaryota > Viridiplantae > Streptophyta > Magnoliopsida > Fabales > Fabaceae > Cicer > Cicer chorassanicum. The sequence goes on from JBBPBP010000004.1 coordinate 21,685,226, forward strand.
ATGACTTATTCATAATTATTACCGCATCTGGTTAGCAATTCTATGGTTGCACTATGTCCTGGGAAACCTATAGAACCGCCCTACCCCAAAGGATATGACTCGAACGCCGCATGCGATTACCACTCTGGGGCTATAGGACACTCTACTGAAAATTGCCTAGCTTTAAAGTTTAAGGTGCACGATTTGCTTAAAGCTGGATGGTTGAATTTCAAAGAAAACGAGCCTAGCGTGAAAAACAATCCCCTACCTGTCCATGGTGGACCAATAGTGAATGCTATTGAAGAAAATCACCAATTAATAAGGGAGGTCGAAAGAATTAAGACTCCGATGGGACTAATTTTCTCTGAGTTATGTAAATTTGGGTTAATCCAAGGAAACGCCGATGGGAAAGCAAGATGCAATTTCCACCTTAATGAAGATCATTCCATGGAAGAATGCAATGAGTTCAAAAAAGAACTTCAAAAATTGATAAACACAGGCATCGTTCAAATAGGTCGTTGGGAAAAGGATGATGATATGATCGCAACCCAATTAGAAGAAAAACATGGCATAACCGTCCCAAAGACATTAGTCATTCACTTCACTAAGGAGGAAACTATGAATGCCCCCAGTGATCTGAGGACCTTAATAGTTCGGATACCGAGCCCTTTTCCATATAAAGACAATAAAGCGGTACCTTGGAACTATAATGTAGAGGTACATCTGGCTGAACAGAAGAATGAAGATGCTTCTAGCTCAAAAATAACCGCTGCCACGAACGTTTCAGGGATAGGAGGGATGACTAGAAGTGGTCGGATATACTCCCCGAAAACATCACAGAGAGAAATAATAGTGGCGTCTGAGAAAGCATACAAAGATAAAGGGAAAAAGAAAGTAATTGTAATAGAAGAAGTTGAAAAGGAGAAAGTAGAAAATGATAAAGGGGTTTCTAATGATGAAGCTCGTGAGTTTCTCAAAATCATCCAATAGAGTGAGTACAAAATAGTCGACCAGCTCAACCATACTCCTGCAAAGATTTCATTGTTGTCCCTACTGATGAATTCTGAGTCCCACCGGAAGCTATTGATGAAAATACTAAACGAGGCCCATGTCACTCACGACATCACCTTGGACAAATTTGGAGGCATCATAAATAACATTACTACCAACAACCACCTAACCTTCACGGATGATGAGCTGCCGACTGAAGGAAGAGGGCATCATAAAGCACTACACATATCAGTGATGTGTCTCGACCATATAATATCGAGACTCCTCATTGACAATGGCTCATCGCTGAATGTCATATCAAAATCGACATTAGCAAAACTACCTTGCGATGGTACATATATGAGACCAAGCCCCATGGTTGTTAGAGCTTTCGATGGGAGTCACAGAGAAGTAATGGGAGAAATCGAACTCTCAGTTCAAATAGGCCCGGTCACATTTGAAATCACGTTTCACGTGATGGACATTGTACCCGCCTATAGTTGCTTGTTGGGAAGGCCATGGATCCATTCTGCCGGCGTAGTGCCATCAACCTTACATCAAAATCTGAAGTATATGGTAAACGATCAATTGGTAATCGTGTCAGGAGAGGAAGACTTGTTGGTGAGTAAGTTGTCCACCACACCTTATGTTGAGACGACAGAAGAAGCTCTAGAGACAGCCTTCCAAACACTAGAAATTGTGGACACCGCTTACGTCGAGACGACACCTATAGAACCACATATGTCAAACACTGCTATTATGGTGGCTAAGTTCATGTTGAGCAGAGGACACCATCCATGGCACGAGTTGGGGAAAGATGAAGAAGGGCACAAAGAACTGGTGGAACTTCCTGAGAATAAGGATAAGTGGGGTTTAGGCTACAAACCTACCCAGGCTGACAAACGAAGATTGGTCAATGAAAAAAAAGAAAAGAGATTAGCTCGGATCGAGAATCGAGAGCCTATAACTGAAAGGATTCCCATCTGTGACATCCAACAGAGTTTCCAAAGTGCAAGACCAACAAGTGAGATCCAAATTGCAGCAGCTGCAGATGACATTTCCATTGATGAAGCTGATTGGATTCGTCCGTGTGGTGCAGGAGAAGAAATCAAGAATTGGAAATTAGTCAAGTCACCTATAATATTTAATGCAATTCCCATGTAATTCTAAAAGCATTATTACTCTTACTAAGACCTTAAGATACTTCATTATATTTAGGATGGACACAATTTTGTTTTCCCAGTACTTTGAATTTCAATAAATGCATTCTCATTTTATTTTCTTATTGTTCTTTCTTACCGTTCTCGTATTTTAACATTCATTCGCCAAAATTGTTCTTTTTTCTTTCTTTTTTTTTTCCCTTCCCCTTATCCTAGCCTTGAATCCTTTAGATTTGGGAATAGTCCGTTCACAAATGACTGTACTAAGATCTCGTCACATAATTTTGACAATCTTGTTAGTCAAATAGAAAAAGATAACGAAGAAGAATATGAACCTCCTCTAGAGTTGTTATGAGTGGTAGAACGGGAAGTCAAGGGTATCATGCCCTATGAGGAACCGACGAAAATGATTAATCTAGGGACAGAAGAAATAAAGAAAGAAATTAAAGTCGGCACCATCTTAAAGAAAGAAGTGTATCACGAACTAATCCAACTCCTACATTAATACAAAGATGTTTTTGCCTGGTCATATCAGGATATGCCTGGATTGGATACTAGCATAGTGGAGCATAAATTGCCCTTAAAACCCAATTTTTCTCTGGTCAAACAAAAATTAAGGCGAATGAAGCCCGATATGTCATTAAAAATTAGGAAAGAAGTAAAAAAACAATTTGACGCAGGATTCCTGGCTGTGGCAAATTATCCCCAATGGATAGCCAATATTGTACCGGTGCCGAAAAAGGATGGCAAAGTTCGAATGTGTGTCGACTATAGGGACCTTAACAAACCCAGTCCTAAAGATGATTTTTCGTTACCTCACATCGATATTCTGGTTGACAATAAGGCTTACAATTCACTCTTTTCTTTTATGGATGGCTTCTCTGGGTACAATCAAATTAAGATGGCAGTTGAAGATATGGAAAAAACGACTTTCATCACCCCTTGGGGAACATTTTGTTACAAAGTAATGCCTTTTGGTCTGAAGAATGCTGGGGCGACCTACCAAAGAGCTATGGTAACCCTATTCCATGACATGATACATAAAGAGGTAGAAGTTTATGTAGACGACATGATTGCTAAGTCACAAACAGAAGAAAAACATATTATTGACCTAAAGAAACTCTTCGAAAGACTTAGAAAGTTTAAGCTAAAGCTTAATCCTTCCAAGTGTACTTTCGGCGTGAGGTCGGGAAAATTATTGGGATTTGTGGTTAGTCAGAAAGGAATAGAGGTCGACCCCGATAAGATTCGGGCCATTTCAGAAATGCCTCCCCCGAGTACCGAAAGAGAAGTTTGCAGTTTTCTTGGGAGACTAAATTATATTTCAAGATTTATATCACAACTAACTGCGACTTGTGAACCGATCTTTAAACTTTTACGGAAGGATCAAACAGTTGTGTGGAACGAAGAATGTCAAAACGCATTTGAAAAAAATCCGACAGTATTTGCAAAAGTTTCCAATTCTAGTCCCCCCAGTTCTGGGCCGACCCTTGATTATGTATCTTACAGTTCTCGACGGGGCCATGGGATGCGTGCTGGGGCAACACGATGAAACAAGAAAAAAGGAGCATGCCATTTACTATCTAAGTAAAAAATTTACAGAGGTTGAAACAAGATATACAATGTTAGAACGTACTTGTTGTGCCTTAGCCTGGGCGGCCCATCGCTTGAGGCAATACATGCTTTGCCACACGACTTACTTGATATCAAAAATGGATCCAATCAAGTACATTTTTGAAAAGCCTGCTCTCACAGGGCGAATTGCTCGCTGGCAGGTGATGTTATCAGAATATGATATTACATATGTTACTCAGAAAGCCATCAAAGGGAGTGCCTTAGCAGATTATCTAGCTAATCAACCTGTGGATGATTATAAGTCAATGCAATGTGAATTCCCAGACGAAAGCATCATGGTTATGTTTGAAGAATGCGATAATGGAAAATGGACCTTGTTGTTCGACAGGGCCTCAAACATAATGGGGCATGGGATTGGGGTTGTCTTAATATCTCCCAAAAAACAGTTCATACCTATCACAACGCGCTTGTGTTTTGATTGTACCAATAATATGGCAGAATATGAAGCTTGTGCCATGGGAATTTTGGCAGCTTTGGAATCAAAAGCGAAAGTGCTGGAAGTGTATGGAGATTCAACTTTGGTCATTAATCAGCTTAACCAAGAATGGGAAACTCGAGATAAGAAGTTAATACCTTATTTTACCTACATAAAAGAATTGTCTTTACAATTTGAAAAAATCACCTTTCACCATGTTCCTCGCAAAAACAATCAAGTCGAAGCGATGAAATCCCATCCATTAAATTGGAGAGTCGAGATCATCCTGCCTACTGCCACTTAATGGATGAAGAAATTGATGGGAAATTGTGGTATCACGATATCAAACATTATCTTATTAATAGAGAATATCCTCCCAGAATATCAAAGAATGAGAAAAGAACTCTAAGACGGCTAGCCGCGAGCTTTTTCGTGAACGAAAATGTTTTGTATAAGAGGAATCATGATATGGTACTCCTTAGATGTGTTGATGTCAATGAGGCGAAAGAAATTCTACAAGATGTCCACGATGGCTCTTATGGGATCCATATGAACGGACATGCCATGTCTAGAAAGATTCTTCGGGCCGGGTATTACTAGCTCACCCTAGAAAAAGATTGTTTTAATTATGTAAAGAAATGCCATAAGTGTCAAATACATGCTGATAATATCCACGCCCCACCAATGCCTCTAAACACCCTTTCAGCGCCCTGGCCGTTCTCAATGTGGGGCATAGACGTCATCGGAATGATTGAACCGAAAGCATCAAATGGACATCGCTTCATCTTGGTGGCAATCGATTACTTTACCAAATGGGTAGAGGCCGCTTCGTATGCCAATGTAACCAGAAATGTGGTAGTCAAATTCATAAAAAGGGAGTTAATTTGTCGTTATGGCCTACCAAGCAAGATCATTACCGACAATGCCACAAATCTGAATAACAAAATGATGGATGAATTGTGTGCCACCTTTAAAATTCAACACCACAACTCGTCCCCGTACAGACCAAAAATGAATGGTGCAGTTGAAGCAGCAAATAAAAATATCAAAAAAATTATTCAGAAAATGGTTGTAACATACAAAGATTGGAATGAGATGTTTCTGTTTGCACTACACGGGTATCGCACTTCGATACGCACTTCAACTGGGGCAACCCCTTTTTCCCTAGTATATGGGATGGAGGTTGTGCTACCCAATGAAGTTGAAATCCCCTCACTAAGAGTATTAATGGAGGCCAAACTAGAGGAGTCGGAATGGGTACAAACCCATTTCGATCAATTAAATTTAATTGAAGAAAAAAGGTTAGCGGCCTTATGCCATGGGCAATTATATCTGAAAAGATTGAAAAGAGCGTACCAGAAAAAAATACGTCCTCGAGAATTCCAGGAGGGAGACTTGATGCTAAAAAAGATCTTACCCATTCAAAAGGATTATCGTGGGAAATGGACCCCTAACTACGATTTATGACTTGATACTAAAAAAGATCTTGCCCATACGTCGTGAAAAAAGCTTTCTCAGGTAGAGCTTTGATCCTCACGAATATGGATGGAAAAGATTTAGTCCTCCTTGTAAACTCAGATGCCGTAAGAAAGTATCACACTTAAATAATGAATACTCGCTACGTTGAAAACCTAAAAAAGCGACCAAGGCAAAAATTAGGGTACCAAAAAAAATACCCGCTAGGTTGAAAACCTGAAAGGGCGACCTAGACAAAAGTTATGGTACAAAAAAAATAATGAATACCCGCTAGGTTGAAAACCTGAAAGGGCGGCCTAGATATGGTACAAAAAAAAATACCCGCTAGGTTGAAAACCTGAAAAGGCGACCTAGGCAAAAATTAGGGTACAAAAAAATATAATAAATACCTGCTCGGTCGAAAACCTAAAAGGACGACCTAGGCAAAAATTAGGGTACAAACAAATATAATAAATACATACTGGGTTGAAAACTTGAAAGGGCAACCTAAGAGAAGAAGAAAAACAACATCAACAACAACAAAAACAAAGAATATATACTCAAAAGGGAAAGACCAACAATATCGATCGGACTATGACACGAGAAGTTAGTACAGTTTACCTGTGAATTACTAGTAACCAAGTCGGGTCTTCCACCCATTCCTTTTGTTTTATCTTATGTATATTCTTTTTTTTTTTACGACGAATATTGAACCTCAATATATTGATATACTTTTATCATCTTTATAAATTAACATTCTTTCTCGAATGCATTTTATGATTATCGTGTACTAGAAAGTAAAACATATACCATACCTCGATATAATGAATTGCGATAAAGTCGGATATATTAGAGGTTGTTTAGAGTGCAAGGCAGACGACAATATGAGATCCAACTAAAGATTACAGCAGTAATTCTTCTTCAAAAAAAAAACCAAAAACAAATAACAAAAAAAACAAAAAAACAAAAAAAAAAGAAAAACAAAAAGAAAAACAAAAAAAAAGGGAAAAAAGAGAAAATGACAAAAGAGAGATCAAAGATATCATGTTCAAGAAAAATGTATCAGTGCCTTTTTCATCCATGATTTTAATGGTCATGTCCAATAAAAATATTAATAAAAATCAATATATTCATTCATTCATTCATTCATTCATTCATTCATTCATTCATTCATTCATTCATTCATTTATTCATTCATTGATTCATGACATTACATAAATTTAAAGCCGAGAAAACGACCCGCATGTTGAAGCCGAGAAAACGACTCGCACCTGAAGCCGAGAAAACGACCCGCATGTTGAAGTCGGGAAAACGACTCGCACCTAAAGCCGAGAAAACGACCTGCATGTTGAAGCCGGGAAAATGACTCGCACCCGAAGCCGAGAAGACGACCCGCATGTTGAAGTTGGGAAAACGAATCGCACCTAAAGACGAGAAAACGACCCGCATGTTGAAGCCGGGAAAACGACTCGCACCCGAAGCCGAGAAAACGACCCGCATGTTGAAGCCGGGAAAACGACTCGCACCTAAAGCCGAGAAAACGACCCGCATGTTGAAGCCGGGAAAACGACTCGCACCTAAAGCCGAGAAAACGA